>MKYO02006787.1:144500-177941 GCA_002013955.2 Citrus medica
GCGGAAAAATGCCCAAAAAATGGGTGGGCTATAGCCTTGGGGGGTGGGGCTGGCGAAGTTCGTCTGCCGGACTCGGAATGGGGCGAGACTTTGTGAGGGGCCTCCGTGTGCCAAAAATAGGCCGCTGGTACAGCCGGACCCAAAAATAAGCACCCGTAGGCCGGGGGCGCCAAAACCCCCCAGCAAAAAAAAACCCAAAAAAGGGTGGGCTACAGCCTTGGGGGGTGTGATAGGCGAAGTTCGTCCGCCGGACTCGGAATGGGGCAAGACCTTGTGAGGGGCCTCCGTGTGCCAAAAATAGGCCGCGGGCACAGCTGTACCCAAAAATAAACGCCGAAGGTTGGGGCGCCAATGCCCCCCTGCGGAAAAATACCCAAAAAACGGGTGGGCTATAGTCTTGGGGGGTGGGGCTGGCAAAGTTCGTCCGCCGGACTCGGAATGGGGCGAGACTTTGAGAGGGGCCTCCGTGTGCCTAGAATAGGCCGCGGTCACAGGCATCCCTAAAAATAAGCACCCGCATGTCGGGGCGCCAAAGCCCCCCTACGGAAAAATGCCCAAAAAATGGGTGGGCTATAGCCTTGGGGGGTGGGGCTGGCGAAGTTCGTCCACCAGACTCGGAATGGGGAGAGACTTTACGAGGGGCCTCCGTGGGCCAAAAATAGGCCACGAGCACAGCCGCGCCCAAAAATAAGCGCCCGAAGTTCGGGGCGACAAAGCCCCCCTGCGGTCAAATGCTCAAAAAATGGGTGGGCTAAAGCCTTGGGGGGTGGGGCGGGCGAAGTTCGTCCGCCGGCCTCGGAATGGGGCGAGACTTTGCGAGGGTCCTCCATATGCCAAAAATATTCCGCGGGCACCACCGTGCCCAATAATAAGCGCCCGAAGGTTAGGGTGCCAAAGGCCCCCGGGGAAAAATGCCAAAACAACAAGTGGGCTATAGCCTTGGGGGGTGGGGCCGGCGAAGTTCGTCCGCCGGACTCGGGATGGGGCGAGACTTTGCGAGGTACCTCCGTGTGACAAAAATTAGCGGCGGGCACAGCCGCGCCCAAAAATAAGCAACCGAAGGTCGGGGCGCCATAGCCCCCTGCGTAAAAATGCCCAAAAAACGGGTGGGCTATAGCCTTGGGGGGTGGGGGTGGCGAAGTTCATCTGCTGGACTCGGAATGGGGTCAGATTTTGTGAGGGGCCTCCGTGTACCAAAAATAGGCCACGGGCACAGCCGCGCCCAAAAATAAGAGCCCGATGGTCGGGGCGCCAAAGCCCTCCTGCGGAAAAATGCCCAAAAAACGGGCGGGCTATAGCCTTGGGGGGTGGGGCTGGCGAAGTTCGTTCGCTGGATTCGGAATGGGGTCAGATTTTGCGAGGGGCCTCTGTGTACCAAAAATAGGCCGCGGGCACAGCCGCGCCCAAAAATAAGAGCCCGATGGTCGGGGCGCCAAAGCCCTCCTGCGGAAAAATGCCCAAAAAACGGGCGGGCTATAGCCTTGGGGGGTGGGGCTGGCGAAGTTCGTCTGCCGGACTCGGAATGGGGCGAGACTTAGCGAGGGGCCTCTGTGTACCAAAAATAGGCCACGGGCACAGCCGCGGCCAAAAATAATCGCCCGAAGGTCCGGGCACCAGAGCCCCGCTACGGGAAAATGCACAAAAAACGGGTGGGCTATAGCCTTGGGGGGTGGGGCTGGCGAATTTTGTCCGCCGGACTCGGAATGGGGCTAGACTTTACGAGGGGACTCCGTGTACCAAAAATAGGACGCGGGCACAGCCGTACCCAAAAATAAGAGCCCGAAGGTCGGGGCGCCAAATCCCTCCTGCAGAAAAATGCCCAAAAACGGGTGGGATATAGCCTTGGGGGGTGGGGCTGGCGAAGTTCGTCCGCCAGACTCAGAATGGGACGAGACGTTGCGAGGGGCCTCCGTGTGCCAAAAATAGGCCGTGGGGACAGCGGCGCCCAAAAATAAATGCCCGAAGGTCAGGGCGCCAAAGCCCCCGTGTGACAAAAATTAGCCGCGGGCACAGCCGCGCCCAAAAAATAAGCAACCGAAGGTCGGGGCGCCATAGCCCCCTGCGTAAAAATGCCCAAAAAACGGGTGGGCTATAGCCTTGGGGGGTGGGGGTGGCGAAGTTCATCTGCTGGACTCGGAATGGGGTCAGATTTTGCGAGGGGCTCCGTGTACCAAAAATAGGCCACGGGCACAGCCGCGCCCAAAAATAAGAGCCCGATGGTCGGGGCGCCAAAGCCCTCCTGCGGAAAAATGCCCAAAAAACGGGCGGGCTATAGCCTTGGGGGGTGGGGCTGGCGAAGTTCGACCGCCGGACTCAGAATGGAATGAGATTTTGCTAGGGGCATCCGTGTGGCAGAAATTGCCCGCGCCCAAAAATAAGCGCCCAAAGGTCGGGGCGCCAAAGCCCCCCTGCGGGAAAATGCCCAAAAAACAGGTGGGCTAGCCTTGGCGGGTTCGGCTGGCGAAGTTCGTCCGCCGGACTCAGAATGGGGCGAGACTTTGTGAGGGGCCTCTGTGTGCCAAAAATAGGCCGCGGGCACAGCCGAGCCCAAAAATAAGCGCCCGACTGTCAGAGCGCCAAAGCGCCCCTGCGGAGAAATGCCCAAAAAACGGGTCGGCAATAGCCTTGGGGGGTGGGGCTAGCGAAGTTCGTCCGCCGGACTCGGAATGGGGCAAGACTTTATGAGGGGCCTCTGTGTGCCAAAAATAGGCCGCAGGAACAGCCGCGCCAAAAAATCAGTGCCCGAAGGTCGGGGCGCCAAAGCCCCCCTTCGGAAAAAAGCCCAAAAAACTGATGGGCTATAGCCTTGGGGGGTGGGGCTGGCGAAGTTTGTCCACCGGACTCGGAATGGGGTGAGATTTTGCGAGGGGCCTCCGTGTGCAAAAAATAGGCAGCAGGCACAGCCGCGCCCAAAAATAAGAGCCCGATGGTCGGGGCGCCAAAGCCCTCCAGCAGAAAAATGCCCAAAAAACGGGCGGGCTATAGCCTTGGGGGGTGGGGCTGGCGAAGTTCGTCTGCCGGACTCAGAACGGGGCGAGATTTTGTTAGGGGCCTCCCTGTGCCAGAAATAGGCCGCGCGCACAGCCGCGCCCAAAAATAAGAGCCCGATGGTCGGGGCGCCAAAGCCCTCCTGCGGAAAAATGCCCAAAAAACGGGCGGGCTATAGCCTTGGGGGGTGGGGCTGGCGAAGTTCAACCGCCGGACTCAGAATGGAATGAGATTTTGCTAGGGGCATCCGTGTGGCAGAAATTGCCCGCGCCCAAAAATAAGCGCCCAAAGGTCGGGGCACTAAAGTCCCCCTGCGGAAAAATGCCCAAAAAACGGGTGGGCTAGCCTTCGCGGGTTCGGCTGGCGAAGTTCGTCCGCCGGACTCGGAATGGGGCGAGACTTTGCGAGGGGCCTCCGTGTGCCAAAAATAGGCCGTGGGGACAGCGGCGCCCAAAAATAAATGCCCGAAGGTTGGGGCGCCAAAACCCCCTGCGGAAAAATTCCCAAAAAACGGGTGGGCTATAGCCTTGGGGGGTGGGGCTGGCGAAGTTCGTCTGCCGGACTCAGAACGGGGCGACATTTTGTTAGGGGCCTCCCTGTGCCAGAAATAGGCTGCGCGCACAGCCGCGCCAAAAAATAAGAGACCAAAGGTCGGGGGGCCAAAGCCCATTGCGGAAAAATGCCCAAAAAACGGGTGGGCTATAACCTTGGGGGGTGGGGCTGGCGAAGTTCGTCTGCCGGACTCAGAACGGGGCGACATTTTGTTAGGGGCCTCCCTGTGCCAGAAATAGGCTGCGCGCACAGCCGCGCCAAAAAATAAGAGACCAAAGGTCGGGGGGCCAAAGCCCATTGCGGAAAAATGCCCAAAAAACGGGTGGGCTATAACCTTGGGGGGTGGGGCTGGCGAAGTTCGTCTGCCGGACTCAGAACGGGGCGACATTTTGTTAGGGGCCTCCCTGTGCCAGAAATAGGCTGCGCGCACAGCCGCGCCAAAAAATAAGAGACCAAAGGTCGGGGGGCCAAAGCCCATTGCGGAAAAATGCCCAAAAAACGGGTGGGCTATAACCTTGGGGGGTGGGGCTGGCGAAGTTCGTCTGCCGGACTCAGAACGGGGCGACATTTTGTTAGGGGCCTCCCTGTGCCAGAAATAGGCTGCGCGCACAGCCGCGCCAAAAAATAAGAGACCAAAGGTCGGGGGGCCAAAGCCCATTGCGGAAAAATGCCCAAAAAACGGGTGGGCTATAACCTTGGGGGGTGGGGCTGGCGAAGTTCGTCTGCCGGACTCAGAACGGGGCGACATTTTGTTAGGGGCCTCCCTGTGCCAGAAATAGGCTGCGCGCACAGCCGCGCCAAAAAATAAGAGACCAAAGGTCGGGGGGCCAAAGCCCATTGCGGAAAAATGCCCAAAAAACGGGTGGGCTATAACCTTGGGGGGTGGGGCTGGCGAAGTTCGTCTGCCGGACTCAGAACGGGGCGACATTTTGTTAGGGGCCTCCCTGTGCCAGAAATAGGCTGCGCGCACAGCCGCGCCAAAAAATAAGAGACCAAAGGTCGGGGGGCCAAAGCCCATTGCGGAAAAATGCCCAAAAAACGGGTGGGCTATAACCTTGGGGGGTGGGGCTGGCGAAGTTCGTCTGCCGGACTCAGAACGGGGCGACATTTTGTTAGGGGCCTCCCTGTGCCAGAAATAGGCTGCGCGCACAGCCGCGCCAAAAAATAAGAGACCAAAGGTCGGGGGGCCAAAGCCCATTGCGGAAAAATGCCCAAAAAACGGGTGGGCTATAACCTTGGGGGGTGGGGCTGGCGAAGTTCGTCTGCCGGACTCAGAACGGGGCGACATTTTGTTAGGGGCCTCCCTGTGCCAGAAATAGGCTGCGCGCACAGCCGCGCCAAAAAATAAGAGACCAAAGGTCGGGGGGCCAAAGCCCATTGCGGAAAAATGCCCAAAAAACGGGTGGGCTATAACCTTGGGGGGTGGGGCTGGCGAAGTTCGTCTGCCGGACTCAGAACGGGGCGACATTTTGTTAGGGGCCTCCCTGTGCCAGAAATAGGCTGCGCGCACAGCCGCGCCAAAAAATAAGAGACCAAAGGTCGGGGGGCCAAAGCCCATTGCGGAAAAATGCCCAAAAAACGGGTGGGCTATAACCTTGGGGGGTGGGGCTGGCGAAGTTCGTCTGCCGGACTCAGAACGGGGCGACATTTTGTTAGGGGCCTCCCTGTGCCAGAAATAGGCTGCGCGCACAGCCGCGCCAAAAAATAAGAGACCAAAGGTCGGGGGGCCAAAGCCCATTGCGGAAAAATGCCCAAAAAACGGGTGGGCTAGCCTTGGGGAGTGGGGCTGGCGAAGTTCATCCGCCGGACTCGGAATGGGGCGAGACTTAGCGAGGGGCCTCTGTGTACCAAAAATAGGCCACAGGCACAGCCGCGCCCAAAAATAATCGCCCGAAGGTCGGGGCACCAGAGCCCCGCTACGGGAAAATGCACAAAAAACGGGTGGGCTATAGCCTTGGGGGGTGGGGCTGGCGAATTTTGTCCGCCGGACTCGGAATGGTGCTAGACTTTACGAGGGGCCTCCGTGTACCAAAAATAGGACGCGGGCACAGCCGCGCCAAAAAATAAGCGCCCGAAGGTCTGTCTCTTATACACATCTTTTGGGCATTTTTCCGCGGGGGGACTTTGGCGCCCTGACCTTCGGGCCTGTCTCTTATACACATCTTTTGGGCATTTTTCCGCGGGGGGACTTTGGCGCCCTGACCTTCGGGCCTGTCTCTTATACACATCTTTTGGGCATTTTTCCGCGGGGGGACTTTGGCGCCCTGACCTTCGGGCCTGTCTCTTATACACATCTTTTGGGCATTTTTCCGCGGGGGGACTTTGGCGCCCTGACCTTCGGGCCTGTCTCTTATACACATCTTTTGGGCATTTTTCCGCAGGGGGCTTTGGCGCCCCGACAGTCGGGCACTTATTTTTGGGGGCGGCTGTGCGCGCGGCCTATTTTTGGCACACGGAGATGTGTATAAGAGACAGGCCCGAAGGTCAGGGCGCCAAAGTCCCCCCGCGGAAAAATGCCCAAAAAACGGGTGGGCTATAACCTTGGGGGGTGGGGCTGGCGAAGTTCATCCGCCGGACTCGGAATGGGGCTAGACCTTGCGAGGGGCCTCCGTGTGCCAAAAATAGGCCGCGCGCACAGCCGCCCCCAAAAATAAGTGCCCGACTGTCGGGGCGCCAAAGCATCCCGCGGAAAAATCACCAAAAAACGGGTGGGCTATAGCCTTGGGGGGTGGGGCTGGCGAAGTTCGTCCGCCGGACTCGGAATGGGGCTAGACCTTGCGAGGGGCCTCCGTGTGCCAAAAATAGGCCGCGCGCACAGCCGCCCCCAAAAATAAGTGCCCGACTGTCGGGGCGCCAAAGCCCCCCTGCGGAAAAATGCCCAAAAAACGGGTGGGCTATACCCTTGGGGGGTGGGAGTGGCGAAATTCGTCCACTGGACTTGGAATAGGGCGAGACTTTGCGCGGGGCCTTTGTATACGACAAATAGGCCGCGGGCACAGCCGCCCCCAAAAATAAGCGCCGAACTGTCGGGGCGCCAAAGCGTCCCGCGGAAAAATGCCCAAAAAACGTGTTGGCTATAGCCTTGGGGGGTGGGACTGGCGAAGTTCGTCCGCCGCACTCGGAATGGGGCCAGACTTTACGAGGGGCCTCCGTGTGCCGAAAATAGGCCGCTAGCACAGCCGCGCCCAAAAATAAGCGCCGAAGGTCGTGGCGTCAAAGCCCCACTTCGGAAAAATGCCGAAAAAACGGGTGGGCTATAGCCTTGGGGGGTGGGGTTGGTGATGGTCGTCCGCCAGACTCGGAATGGATCGAGACTTCCGTGTGCCAAAAATAGGTTGCGGACACAGCCGTACGCAAAAATAAGCACCCGAAGGTCGGGGCGCCAAAACCCCCCTGCGGAAAAATGCCCAAAAAATGGGTGGGCTATAGCCTTGGGGGGTGGGCTGGCGAAGTTCGTCCGACGGACTCGGAATGGGGCGAGACTTTGCGAGGGGCCTCCGTGTACCAAAAATTGGCCGCGGACACAGCCGTGGCCAAAAAAAAGTGCCTGAAGGTCCGGCCGCCAAAGCCCCCCTGCGGAAAAATACCCAAAAAATGGGTGGGCTATAGCCTTGGGGAGTAGAACTAGCGAAGTTCGTTCGCCGCACTTGGAATGGGGGGAGACTTTGCGAGGTGCCTCCGTGTGCCAGAAATAGGCGGCGGGCACTGCCGCACCCAAAAATAAGCGCCAGAAGGATGGGGCGCCAAAGCCCCCCTGCGGAAAATTACCCAAAAAGTGGGCGGGCTATAGCCTTGGGGGGGGGGTGGCGAAGTTCATCCGCCGGAGTCGGAATGGGGCAAAACTTTACGAGGGGCCTCCGTATGCCAAAAATAGGCCACAGGCACAGCCGAGCACAAAAATAAGCCCCCGAAGGTCACGGCGCCAAAGCCCCCCTGCAGAAAAATGCCCAAAAAACCGGTGTGCTATAGCCTTGGGGGTGGGCCTTGCGAAGTTTGTCCGCCGGACTCGGAATGGGGCGAGACTTTGCGAGGGGCCTCCGTGTGCCAAAAATAGACTGTGTACACAGCCGCTTCCAAAAATGAGCGCCCGAAGGTCACGGCGCCAAAGCCCCCCTGCGGAAAAATGCCCAAAAAATGGGTGGGGTGTAGCCTTGGGGGGTTGGGCTGGCGAAGTTCGTCCGCCGGACTCAGAATGGGGCGAGACTTTGCGAGGGGCCTCCGTGTGCCAAAAATAGACTGTGTACACAGCCGCTTCCAAAAATGAGCGCCCGAAGGTCACGGCGCCCAGGCCCGACTGTGGAAAAATGCCCAAAAAATGGGTGGGCTGTAGCCTTGGGGGGTTGGGCTGGCGAAGTTCGTCCGCGGGACTCGGAATGGGGCGAGACTTTGCGAGGGGCCTCCGTGTAATAGCCTTGGGGGGTGGGGCTGGCGAAGTTCGTCCGCCGGACTCGGAATGGGGCGAGACTTTGCGAGGGGCCTCTGTGTACCAAAAATAGTCCACGGGCACAACCGCGTCCAAAAATAAGCGCCCAAAGGTCGGGGAGCCAAAGCCCCCTGCGGAAAAATGCCCAAAAAATGGGTGGGACCTTGGTGGGTGGGGCGGGCGAAGTTCGTCCGCCGGACTTAGAATGGGGCGAGACTTTGCGAGGGGCCTCCGTGTTCCAAAAAAAGGCCGTGGGTACAACCGCGCCCAGATATAAGCACCCGAAGGTCGGGGCGCCAAAGCCCCTCCACGGAAAAATGCCCAAAAAATGGGTGGGTCCTTGGGGGGTGGGGCTGGCGAAGTTCGTCCGCCGGACTCAAAATGGGCCGAGACTTTACGAGGGGCCTCCATGTGCCAAAAATAGGCCGTGGGTACAGCCGCGCCCTAAAACAATCACGCAAAGGTCGGGCCGCCAAAACCCCACTGCGGAAAAATACTCAAAAAATGGGTGGCCTATAGCCTTGGCGGGTGGGGCTGGCAAAGTTTGTCCGCCGGGCTCGGAATGGGGCGAGACTTGGCGAGGAGACTCCGTGTGATGAAAATAGGCCGCGGGCACAGATGCGCCCAAAAATAAGCGCCCGAAGGTTGGGGGGCCAAAGCCCCTCTGTGGAAAAATGCCCAAAAAACCGGTGGAATATCGCCTCGGGGGGTGGGGCTGGCGAAGTTCGTCCGCCGGACTCGGAATGGGGCGAGACTTTGCAAGAGGCCTCCGTGTGCCAAAAATAGGCCGCGGGCACAGGCGCGCCCAAAAATAAGCGCCCAAAGGTCGGGGCGCCATAGCCCCCCTGCTGAAAATTACCCAAAAAATGGGTGGGCTATAGCCTTGGGGGTTGGGGCTGGCGAAGTTCGTCCGCCGGACTCGAAACGGGGTGAGACTTTGCGAGGGGCCTCTGTGTGCCAAAAATAGGCCGCGGACACAGCCGCGCCCAAAAATAAGCGGCCGATGGTCGGGGTGGCAATGCCCCCCTGCGGAAAAATGCCCAAAAAACGGGTGTGCTATAGCCTTGGGGGCTGGGGCTGGCGAAGTTCATCCGCTGGACTCGGAGTGGGGTAAGCCTTTGCGAGGGGCCTCCGTGTATCAAAAATAGGCCGCGGGCACTGCCGCGCCAAAAAATAAGCGCCCGAAGGTCGGGGCGCCAAAGCCCCCCAGCGGAAAAATGCCAAAAACACGGGCGGGCTATAGCCTTGGGGGGTGGGGCAGGGGAAGTTCGTCCGCCGGACTCGGAATGGGGTGAGACTTTGCGAGGGGCCTCCGTGTATCAAAAATAGGCCGCGGGCACTGCCGCGCCAAAAAATAAGCGCCCGAAGGTCGGGGCGCCAAAGCCCCCCAGCGGAAAAATGCCAAAAACACGGGCGGGCTATAGCCTTGGGGGGTGGGGCTTGCGAAGTTCGTCCGCCGTACACGGAATGCGGTGAGACTTTGCGAGGGGCCTCCGTTTGCCAAAAATAGGCAGCGGGCACAGCCGCTCCCAAAAATAAGCACCCGAAGGTCGGGCCGCCAAAGCCCCTCTGCGGAAAAATGCCCAAAAAACGGGTGGGCTACAACCTTGCGGGGTGGGGCTGGCGAAGTTCGTCCGCCAGACTCAGAACGGGGCCAGACTTTGCGAGGGGGCTCTGTGAGCCAAAAATAGGCCGCGGGCACAGCTGCGGCCAAAAATAAGTGCCCGAAGGTCGGGGTGCCAAAGCACCCCTGCGGAAAAATGCCCAAAAAATGGGTGGGCTATAGCCTTGGGAGGTGGGGCTGGCGAAGTTCGTCCGCCGGACTCGGAAAGGGTGAAACTTTTCAAGGGGCCTCTGTGTGCAAAAAATAGGCCGCGGGCACAGCCGCGCCCAAATATAAGTACCCAAAGGTCGGGGCGCCAAGCCCCCCTGCGGAAAAAGGCCCAAAAAACGGGTGGGCTATAGCCTTGGGTGGTGGGGCTGGCGAAGTTCGTCCGCCAGACTCGGAACGGGGCGAGACTTTGCGAGGGGCCTTTGTGTGCCAAAAATAGGCCACGGACACAGCTGCGGCAAAAAATAAGTGCCCGACGGTCGGGGTACCAAAGCCCCCCCGCGGAAAAATGCCCAAAAAATGGGTGGGCTATAGCCATGGGGGGTGGGGCTGGCGAAGTTCGACCGCCGGACTCGGAAAGGGACGAGACTTTGCGAGGGCCCTCCATGTGCCAAAAATAGGCCGAGGGCACAGCCACACCCAAATATAAGTGCCTGAAGGTCGGGGAGCCAAAGCCCCCCTGCGGAAAAAGGCCCAAAAAATGGGTGGGCTATAGCCTTGGGGGCTGGGGCTGGCGAAGTTCATCCGTCGGACTCGGTATGGGGCGAGACTTCGCGAGGAGCCTCCGTGTATCAAAAATAGGCCGCGCGCGCAGCTGCGTCCACAAATAAGTGCCAGAAGGTCGGGGCGCCAAGGCCCCCCAGCGGAAAAATGCCAAAAAAACGGGTGGGCTATAGCCTTGGGGGGTGGGGCAGGCAAAGTTCATCCGCCGGACTCGGAATGGGGCGAGACTTTGCGAAGGGACTCCGTGTGACAAAACTAGGCTGCGGGCACAGCCACGCCCAAAAGTAAGTGCCCGAAGGTCGGGGCGTGAAAGCCCCCCTGCGGAAAAATGCCGAAAAAACGGGTGGGATATAGCCTTGGGGGGTGGGGCAAGCGAAGTTCGTCTGCCGGACTCGGAATGGGGCGAGACTTTGCGAGGGGCCTCCATGTACCAAAAATAGGCTACGGGCACAGCCGCACCGAAAAAAAAGCCCCCGAAGGTTGGGGAACCATAGCCCCCTGCGGAAAAATGCCCAAAAAACGGGTGGGCGATAGCCTCGAGGGGTGGGGCTTGCGAACATCGTCTGCCGGGCTCGGAATGAGGCGAGACATTGCGAGGGGCCTCCGTGTGCCAAAAATAGGCCGCGGGCACGGCCGCGGCCAAAAATAAGTGCCCGAAGGTCGGGGCGCCAAAGCCCCCCTGCGGAAAAATGCACAAAAAACGGGTGGGCTATAGCCTTGGGTGGTAGGACTGGCGAAGTTCGTCCGCCAGACTTGGAATGGGGTGAGACTTAGCGAGGGGCCTTTGTGTGCCAAAAATAGGCCACGGGCACAGCCGCGCCAAAAAACAAGTGCCCGAACGTCGGGGTGCCAAAGCCCCCCTGCGGAAAAAGGCCCAAAAAATGGGTGGGCTATAGCCTTGGGGGGTGGGGCTGGCGAAGTTCATCTGTCGGACTCGGAATCGGGCGAGACTTCGCGAGGGGCCTCCGTGTATCAAAAATAGGCCGCGCGCACAGCTGCGTCCAAAAATAAGCGACAGAAGGTCGGGGCGCCAAGGCCCCCCAGTGGAAAAATGCCAAACAAACGGGTGGGCTATAGCCTTGGGGGGTGGGGCAGGCGAAGTTCGCCCGCCGGACTCGGAATGGGGCGAGACTTTGCGAGGGGACTCCGTGCGACAAAACTAGGCTGCGGGCACAGCCGCGCCCAAAAGTAAGTGCCCGAAGGTCGGGGCGTGAAAGCCCCCCTGCGGAAAAATTCCGAAAAAACGGGTGGGCTATAGCCTTGGGGGGTGGGGCAGGAAAAGTTCGTCTGCCGGACTCGGAATGGGGTGAGACTTTGCGAGGGGCCTCCATGTACCAAAAATAGGCTGCGGGCACAGCCGTACCAAAAAATAAGCCCCCGAAGGTTGGGGAACCATAGCCCCCTGCGGAAAATTCCCAAAAAACGGGTGGGCTATAGCCTTGGGGGGTGGGGCTTACGAACTTCGTCTGCCGGACTCGGAATGAGGCGAGACATTGCGAGGGGCCTCCGTGTGCCAAAAATAGGCCGCGGGCACAGCCGCGCCCAAAAATAAGTGCCCGAAGGTCGGGGCGCCAAAGCCCCCTTGCGGAAAAATGCCCAAAAAACGGGTGGGCGATAGCCTTGGGGGGTGGTGCAGGCGAAGTTCGTCCGCCGGACTCGGAATGGGGCGAGACTTTGCGAGCGGCCTCCATGTACCAAAAATAGGCTGCGGGCACAGCCGCGCCGAAAAATAAGCCCCCGAAGGTTGGGGAACCATAGCCCCCTGCGGAAAAATGCCCAAAAAACGGGTGGGCTTTAGCCTTGAGGGGTGGGGCTTCCGAACTTCGTCTGCCGGACTCGGAATGAGGCGAGACATTGCGAGGGGCTTCCGTGTGCCAAAAATAGGCCGCGGGTACGGCCGCGCTCAAAAATAAGAGCCCGAAGGTCGGGGCGCCAAAGCCCCCCTGCGGAAAAATGCCCAAAAAACGGGTGGGCTATAGCCTTTGGGGGTGGGGCTGGCGAAGTTCGTCTGCCAGACTCGGAATGGGGCGAGACTTTGCGAGGGGCCTCCGTGTGCCAAAAATAGGCCGCGGGTACGGCCGCGCTCAAAAATAAGAGCCCGAAGGTCGGGGCGTGAAAGCCCCCTTGCGGAAAAATGCCGAAAAAACGGGTGGGCTATAGCCTTTGGGGGTGGGGCTGGCGAAGTTCGTCTGCCAGACTCGGAATGGGGCGAGACTTTGCGAGGGGCCTCCGTGTGCCAAAAATAGGCCGCGGGTACGGCCGCGCTCAAAAATAAGAGCCCGAAGGTCGGGGCGTGAAAGCCCCCTTGCGGAAAAATGCCGAAAAAACGGGTGGGCTATAGCCTTTGGGGGTGGGGCTGGCGAAGTTCGTCTGCCAGACTCGGAATGGGGCGAGACTTTGCGAGGGGCCTCCGTGTGCCAAAAATAGGCCGCGGGTACGGCCGCGCTCAAAAATAAGAGCCCGAAGGTCGGGGCGTGAAAGCCCCCTTGCGGAAAAATGCCGAAAAAACGGGTGGGCTATAGCCTTTGGGGGTGGGGCTGGCGAAGTTCGTCTGCCAGACTCGGAATGGGGCGAGACTTTGCGAGGGGCCTCCGTGTGCCAAAAATAGGCCGCGGGTACGGCCGCGCTCAAAAATAAGAGCCCGAAGGTCGGGGCGTGAAAGCCCCCTTGCGGAAAAATGCCGAAAAAACGGGTGGGCTATAGCCTTTGGGGGTGGGGCTGGCGAAGTTCGTCCGCCGGACTCGGAATGGGGCGAGACTTTGCGAGGGGACTCCGTGTGATAAAACTAGGCTGCGGTCACAGCCGCGCCCAAAAGTAAGTGCCCGAAGGTCGGGGCGTGAAAGCCCCCTTGCGGAAAAATGCCGAAAAAACGGGTGGGCTATAGCCTTGGGGGGTGGGGCAGGCGAAGTTCGTCCGCCGGACTCGGAATGGGGCGACACAATGCGAGGGGCCTCCGTGTGCCAAAAATAGGCCGCGGGCACAGCCGTACCCAAAAATAGGCACCCGAAAGTTGGGGCGCCAAAGCCCCCCTGCGGAAAAATGCACAAAAAACGGGTGGGCTATAGCCTTGGGTGGTAGGACTGGCGAAGTTCGTCCACCAGACTTTGAATGGGGCGAGACTTAGCGAGGGGCCTCTGTGTGCCAAAAATAGGCCACGGGCACAGCCACGCCAAAAAACAAGTGCCCGAACGTCGGGGTGCCAAAGCCCCCCTGCGGAAAAATGCCCAAAAAATGGGTGGGCTATAGCCTTGGGGGGTGGGGCTGGCGAAGTTCGTTCGCTGGATTTGGAATGGGGTGAGACTTTGCGAGGGGCCTCCATGTGCTAAAAATATGCCCCGGGCACAGCTGAGCCCAAAAATAAGCGCCCGAAGCTCAGGGCGCCAAAGCCCCCGTGCGGAAAAATGCCCAAAAAATGAGTGGGCTATAGCCTTGGGGGGTGGGGCTGGCGAAGTTCGTCCGCCGGACTCGGAATGGGGTGAGACTTTGCGAGGCGCCTCCAAGTGCCAAAAATAGGCCGCGGGCACAGCCGCGTCCAAAAATAAGAGCCCGAAGGTCGGGGCGCCAAAGCCTCCCGGCGGAAAAATGCCCAAAAAATGAGTGGGCTATAGCCTTGGGGGGTGGGGCTGGCGAAGTTCGTCCGCCGGACTCGGAATGGGGTGAGACTTTGCGAGGCGCCTCCAAGTGCCAAAAATAGGCCGCGGGCACAGCCGCGTCCAAAAATAAGAGCCCGAAGGTCGGGGCGCCAAAGCCTCCCGGCGGAAAAATGCCCAAAAAATGAGTGGGCTATAGCCTTGGGGGGTGGGGCTGGCGAAGTTCGTCCGCCGGACTCGGAATGGGGTGAGACTTTGCGAGGCGCCTCCAAGTGCCAAAAATAGGCCGCGGGCACAGCCGCGTCCAAAAATAAGAGCCCGAAGGTCGGGGCGCCAAAGCCTCCCGGCGGAAAAATGCCCAAAAAATGAGTGGGCTATAGCCTTGGGGGGTGGGGCTGGCGAAGTTCGTCCGCCGGACTCGGAATGGGGTGAGACTTTGCGAGGCGCCTCCAAGTGCCAAAAATAGGCCGCGGGCACAGCCGCGTCCAAAAATAAGAGCCCGAAGGTCGGGGCGCCAAAGCCTCCCGGCGGAAAAATGCCCAAAAAATGAGTGGGCTATAGCCTTGGGGGGTGGGGCTGGCGAAGTTCGTCCGCCGGACTCGGAATGGGGTGAGACTTTGCGAGGCGCCTCCAAGTGCCAAAAATAGGCCGCGGGCACAGCCGCGTCCAAAAATAAGAGCCCGAAGGTCGGGGCGCCAAAGCCTCCCGGCGGAAAAATGCCCAAAAAATGAGTGGGCTATAGCCTTGGGGGGTGGGGCTGGCGAAGTTCGTCCGCCGGACTCGGAATGGGGTGAGACTTTGCGAGGCGCCTCCAAGTGCCAAAAATAGGCCGCGGGCACAGCCGCGTCCAAAAATAAGAGCCCGAAGGTCGGGGCGCCAAAGCCTCCCGGCGGAAAAATGCCCAAAAAATGAGTGGGCTATAGCCTTGGGGGGTGGGGCTGGCGAAGTTCGTCCGCCGGACTCGGAATGGGGTGAGACTTTGCGAGGCGCCTCCAAGTGCCAAAAATAGGCCGCGGGCACAGCCGCGTCCAAAAATAAGAGCCCGAAGGTCGGGGCGCCAAAGCCTCCCGGCGGAAAAATGCCCAAAAAATGAGTGGGCTATAGCCTTGGGGGGTGGGGCTGGCGAAGTTCGTCCGCCGGACTCGGAATGGGGTGAGACTTTGCGAGGCGCCTCCAAGTGCCAAAAATAGGCCGCGGGCACAGCCGCGTCCAAAAATAAGAGCCCGAAGGTCGGGGCGCCAAAGCCTCCCGGCGGAAAAATGCCCAAAAAACGGGCGGGCTATACCCTTGGCGGGTGGGGCAGGCGAAGTTCGTCCATCGGACTCGGAATGGGGCGGCACTTTGGGAGGGGCCTCCGTATGCTAAAACTAGGCCGCGGCCACAGCCGCGTCTAAAAATAAGTGCCCGAAGGTTGGGGCTCCAAAGCCCCCCTGCGGAAAAATGCCCAAAAAATGGGTGGGCTATAGCCTTGGGGGGTGGGGCTGGCGAAGTTTGTCCGCCGGATTCGGAATGGGGCGAGACTTTGTGAGGGGCTTCCGTGTGCCATATATAAGCCGTGGGCACAGCCGATTCTAAAAACAAGCACCCGAAGGTCGGGGCGCCAAAGCCTCCCGGCGGAAAAATGCCCAAAAAACGGGTGGGCTATAGCCTTGGGGGTTGGGGCTGGTGAAGTTCGTCCGTCAGACTCGGAATGGGGCGAGACTTTGCGAGGGGCCTCTGTATGCCAAATATAGGCCGCGGGCACAGCCGAGCTCAAAAATAAGAGCCCGAAGGTTGGGGTGCCAAAGCCCCCCAGCGGAAAAATGTCCAAAAAACGGGAGGGCAATAGCCTTGGGGGGTGGGGCTGGCAAAGTTCATCTGCCGGACTCGGAATGGGGCGAGACTTTGTGAGGGGCCTCCGTGTACCAAAAATAGGCCGCGGNGGCGACACATTGCGAGGGACCTCCGTGTGCCAAAAATAGGCCGCGGGCACAGCCGTACCCAAAAATAGGCACCCGAAAGTTGGGGCGCCAAAGCCCCCCTGCGGAAAAATGCACAAAAAACGGGTGGGCTATAGCCTTGGGTGGTAGGACTGGCGAAGTTCGTCCACCAGACTTTGAATGGGGCGAGACTTAGCGAGGGGCCTCTGTGTGCCAAAAATAGGCCACGGGCACAGCCACGCCAAAAAACAAGTGCCCGAACGTCGGGGTGCCAAAGCCCCCCTGCGGAAAAATGCCCAAAAAAATGGGTGGGTTATAGCCTTTGGGGGTGGGGCTGGCGAAGTTCGTCCGCCGGACTCGGAACGGGGCGACACATTGCGAGGGACCTCCGTGTGCCAAAAATAGGCCGCGGGCACAGCCGTACCCAAAAATAGGCACCCGAAAGTTGGGGCGCCAAAGCCCCCCTGCGGAAAAATGCACAAAAAACGGGTGGGCTATAGCCTTGGGTGGTAGGACTGGCGAAGTTCGTCCACCAGACTTTGAATGGGGCGAGACTTAGCGAGGGGCCTCTGTGTGCCAAAAATAGGCCACGGGCACAGCCACGCCAAAAAACAAGTGCCCGAACGTCGGGGTGCCAAAGCCCCCCTGCGGAAAAATGCCCAAAAAATGGGTGGGCTATAGCCTTGGGGGGTGGGGCTGGCGAAGTTCGTTCGCTGGATTTGGAATGGGGTGAGACTTTGCGAGGGGCCTCCATGTGCTAAAAATATGCCCCGGGCACAGCTGAGCCCAAAAATAAGCGCCCGAAGCTCAGGGCGCCAAAGCCCCCGTGCGGAAAAATGCCCAAAAAATGAGTGGGCTATAGCCTTGGGGGTTGGGGCTGGCGAAGTTCGTCCGCCGGACTCGGAATGGGGCGAAACTTTACGATGGGCCTCGGTGTGCCAAAAATAGGCCGCGGGCACAGCCGCGTCCAAAAATCAATGCCCAAAGGTTGGGGCGCCACAGCCCCCCTTCGGAAAAATGCCCAAAAAACGGGCGGGCTATACCCTTGGCGGGTGGGGCAGGCGAAGTTCGTCCGCCGGACTCGGAATGGGGCGGCACTTTGGGAGGGGCCTCCGTATGCTAAAACTAGGCCGCGGGCACAGCCGCGTCTAAAAATAAGTGCCCGAAGGTTGGGGCTCCAAAGCCCCCCTGCGGAAAAATGCCCAAAAAATGGGTGGGCTATAGCCTTGGGGGGTGGGGCTGGCGAAGTTCGTCCGCCGGATTCGGAATGGGGCGAGACTTTGTGAGGGGCCTCCGTGTGCCAAAAGTAAGCCGTGGGCACAGCCGATTCTAAAAACAAGCACCCGAAGGTCGGGGCGCCAAAGCCTCCCTGCGGAAAAATGCCCAAAAAACGGGTGGGCTATAGCCTTGGGGGTTGGGGCTGGTGAAGTTCGTCCGTCAGACTCGGAATGGGGCGAGACTTTGCGAGGGGCCTTTGTATGCCAAATATAGGCCGCGGGCACGGCCGCGCCCAAAAATAAGAGCCCGAAGGTTGGGGTGCCAAAGCCCCCCAGCGGAAAAATGTCCAAAAAACGGGAGGGCAATAGCCTTGGGGGGTGGGGCTGGCAAAGTTCATCTGCCGGACTCGGAATGGGGCGAGACTTTGTGAGGGGCCTCCGTGTACCAAAAATAGGCCGCGGGAGTAGTCGCGTCCAAAAATAAGCGCCCGAAGGTCGGGGCGCCACAGCCCCCCTGTGGAAAAATGACCAAAAAACGGGTGGGCCATAGCCTTGGGGGGTGGGGCTGGCGAAGTTCGTCCGCCGGACTCAGAATAGGGTGAGACTTTGTGAGGGGCCTCCATGTGCCAAAAATAGGCCGCGGTCACAGCCGCGCCCAAAAATAAGCACCTGAAGGTCGGGGCGCCGATTCCCCCTGCGGAAAAATGCCCAAAAAACGGGTGGGCTATTGCCATGGGGGTGGGGTTGTCGAAGTTCGTCCGCCGGACTCGGAATGGCGCGAGACTTTGCGAGGGGGCCTCCGTGTGCCTAAAATAGGCTGCGGGCACAGCCGCGCCCAAAAACAAGCGCCCGAAGGTCGGGACACCAAAGCCCCCCTGCGGAAAAATGCCCAAAAAACGGGTGGACTATAGCCTTGGGGGGTGGGGCGGGCAAAGTTCGTCCCCCGGACTCGGAAAGGGGCGAGACTTTGCGAGGGGCCTCCGTGTACCAAAAATAGGCCGCGGGCACAGCCGCTTCCAAAAATAAGCACCCGAAGGTCGGGGCGCCACAGCCCCCCTGTGGAAAAATGACCAAAAAACGGGTGGGCCATAGCCTTGGGGGGTGGAGCTGGCGAAGTTCGTCCGCCGGACTCAGAATAGGGTGAGACTTTGCGAGGCGCCTCCAAGTGCCAAAAATAGGCCGCGGGCGCAGCCGCACCCAAAAATAAGCACCCGAAGGTCGGGGCGCCGATTCCCCCCTGCGGAAAAATGCCCAAAAAACGGGTGGGCTATAGCCTTGGGGGGTGGGGCTGGCGAAGTTCGTCCGCCGGATTCGGAATGGGGCGAGACTTTGTGAGGGGCCTCCGTGTGCCAAAAATAGGCCGCGGTCACAGCCGCGCCCAAAAATAAGCACCCGAAGGTCGGGGCGCCGATTCCCCCCTGCGGAAAAATGCCCAAAAAACGGGTGGGCTATTGCCTTGGGGGTGGGGTTGTCGAAGTTCGTCTGCCGGACTCGGAATGGCGCGAGATTTTGCGAGGGGGCCTCCGTGTGTCTAAAATAGGCTGCGGGCACAGCCGCGCCCAAAAACAAGCGCCCGAAGGTCGGGGCGCCGATTCCCCCCTGCGGAAAAATGCCCAAAAAACGGGTGGGCTATTGCCTTGGGGGTGGGGTTGTCGAAGTTCGTCTGCCGGACTCGGAAAGGCGCGAGATTTTGCGAGGGGGCCTCCGTGTGTCTAAAATAGGCTGCGGGCACAGCCGCGCCCAAAAATAAGCACCCGAAGGTCGGGGCACCAAAGCCCCCCAGTGGAAAAATTCCCAAAAAACAGGTGAGCTATAGCCTTGGGTGGTGGGGCTGGTGAAGTTTGTCCGCCGGACTCGGAATGGGGTGAGACTTTACGAGGGGCCTACGTGTGCCAGAAATAGGCCGCGGGCGTAGCCGCACCCAAAAATAAGCGCCCGAAGGTCAGGGCTCCTATGCCCCCCTGCGTAAAAATGCCCAAAAAACGGGTGGCATATAGCCCTAGGGGGTGGGGCTGGTGAAGTTCATCTGCCGGACTCGGAATGGAGCGAGACTTTGCGAGGGGCCTCCGTGTGCTAAAAATAGGCCGCGGTCGTAGGCGCGCCCAAAAATAAGCGCTCGACGGTCGGGGCGCCAAAGCCCCCCTGCGGAAAAATGCCCAAAAAACGGGTGGGTTATAGCCTTGGGGGGTTGGGCTGGCGAAGTTCATCCACCGGACTCGGAATGGGGCAAGACTTTGCGAGGGTCCTCCGCGTGCCAAAAATAGGCCGCGGGCACAGCCGCGCCCAAAAATAATCGCCCGAAGGTCGGGGCGCCAAAGCCCCCCTTTGGAAAAATGCCCAAAAAATGGGTGGGCTTCGCCTTGGGGGGTGGGGATGGCGAAGTTCGTTCGCCGGACTCGGAATGGTGCGAGACATTGCGAGGGGCCTCCGTGTACCAAAAATAGGCTGCGGGCACAGCCGCTTCCAAAAATAAGCACCCGAAGGTTGGGGCGCCAAAGCCCCCTGCGGAAAAATGCCCAAAAAACAGGTGGGCTATAGCCTTGGGGGGTGGGGCTGGCGAAGTTCGTCCCCCGGACTCGGAAAGGGGCGAGACTTTGCGAGGGGCATCCGTGTACCAAAAATAGGCTGCGGGCACAGCCGCTTCCAAAAATAAGCACCCGAAGGTTGGGGCGCCAAAGCCCCCTGCGGAAAAATGCCCAAAAAACGGGTGAGCTATAGCCCTGGGGGGTGGGGCTGGCGAAGTTCGTCCGCCAGAGTCAGAATATGGCGAGACTTTGCGAGGGGCCTCCGTATGCCAGAAATAGGCCACGGGCACAGCCGCGCCCAAAAACAAGCTCCCGAAAGTCTGGGCGTCAAAGCCACCCTGCGGAAAAATGCCCAAAAAACGGGTGGGCTATAGTCTTGGGGGGTGGGGTTGGCGAAGTTCGTCCGCCGGACTCGGAATGGGGCTAGACTTTGCTAGAGGCCTCCGTGTACCAAAAATAGGCTGCGGGCACAGCCGCGCACAAAAATAACCACCCGAAGGTCGGGGCGCCAAAGCCCCCCTGCGGAAAAATGCCCAACAAATGGGTGGGCTTCGCCTTGGGGGGTGGGGTTGGCGAAGTTCGTTCGCCGGACTCAGAATGGGGAGAGACTTTGTGAGTGGCCTCCGTGAGCCAAAAATAGGCCGCGGGCAAGGCCGCACCCAAAAATAAGCGCCCTAAGGTCGGTGCGCCAAAGCCCCCTCGCGGAAAAATGCCCAAAAAACGGGTGGGCTTCGCCTTGGGGGGTGGGGCTGGCGAAGTTCGTTCGCCGGACTCGGAATGGGGCGAGACTTTGCGAGGAGCCTCCGTGTGCCAAAAATAGGATATGGGCACAATCGCGCCGAAAAATAAGCACCTAAAGGTTGGGACGCCAAAGCCCCCCTGCGAAAAAATGCCCAAGAAACGGGTGGGCTATAGCCTTGGGGGATGGGACTAGCGAAGTTCGTCCGCCGGACTCGGAATGGGGTGAGACTTTGCGTGGGGCCTATGGTTGCCAAAAATAGGCCGTGGACACAGCCGCCACCAAAAATTAGCGCCCGTAGGTCGGGGCGCCAAAGCGCCCCTGCAAAAAAATATAGAAAAAACAGGTGGGCTATAGCCTTGGGGGCTGGGGCGGGCGAACTTCGTCCGCCGGACTCGGAATGGTGTGAGACTGTATGAGGGGCCTCCATGTGCCAAAAATAGGATGCGTACACAGCCGTACCAAAAAATAAGGGCCCGAAGGTCGGGCCGCCAATGCCCCCCTGTGGAAAAATGCCCAAAAAACGGGTGGGCTATAGCCTTGGGGGGTGGGGCTGGCGATGTTCGTCCGCCGGACTTGGAATGGGTCGAGACTTTACGGGGGCCTCCGTGTGCCAAAAATAGGCCGCGGTTACAGCCGTAACCAAAAATAAGCGCCCGAAGGTTGGGGCGCAAATGCCCCCCTGCGGAAAAATGCCAAAAAACCGGGTGGTCTATAGCCTTGGGGGGTGCGCTGGCGAAGTTCGTCCGCCGGACTCGGAATGGAGTGAGACTTTGCGAGGGGCCTCCGCGTGCCAAAAATAGGCCACGGACACAGCCGCGCCCAAAAATAAGGGCCCAAAGGTCGGGGCGCCAAAGCCCCCTGCAGAAAAATGCCCAAGAAACGGGTGGGCTATTGCCTTGGGGGTGGGGCTGTCGAAGTTCGTCCGCCGGACTTGGAATGGAGCGAGACTTTGTGAGGGGCCTCCGCGTGCCAAAAATAGGCCAAGGGCACAGCCGTACCCAAAAATAAGCACCCGAAGGTCGGGGCGCCAAATCCCCCTGCGGAAAAATGCCCAAAAAACGAGTGGGCTATAGCCGTGGGGGTGTGGCTGGGAAAGTTCGTCCGCCGGACTCCGAATGGGGCGAGACTTTCTGAGGGGTCTCCGCGTACCAAAAATAGGCCGCAGGCACAGCCGCGCTGAAAAATAAGCGCCCGAATGTCGGGGCACCAAAGCCCCCTTGCGGAAAAGTGCCCAAAAAACGGGTGGGCAATAACCTTGGGGGGTGGGCCTGGCGAAGTTCATCCGCCGGACTCGGAATGGGGCAAGACTTGGCGATGGGCCTCCGTGTGCCAAAAATAGACTGCAGTCACAGCCGCGCCAAAAAATAAGTTCCCCAAGATCGGGGCGCCAAAGCCCCCCTGCGGAAAAATGCCCAAAAAACGTGTGGGCTATAGCCGTGGGGGGTGGGGCTCGCGAAGTTCGTCCGCCGGACTCAGAATGGGGTGAGCCTTTGCGAGGGGCCTCCGTGTGCCAAAAATAGGACGCGGACAAAACCACTCCCAAAAATAAGCGCCCAATGGTCGGGGCACCAAAGCCCCCCTGTGGAAAAATGCTCAAAAAACGGGTAGGATACAGCCTTGGGGGGTGGGGCTGGCGAAGTTCATCCGCCGGACTCGGAATGGAGCAAGACTTTGTGAGGGACCTCCGTCAGACAAAAATAGGCCACAGACATGGCCGCGCCCAAAAATAAGCGCCCCAAGGTTGGGGCGCCAAAGCCCCCCTGCGGAAAAATGCCCAAAAAGCGGTTTGGCTATAGCCTTGGGGGATGGGGCTGACGAAGTTCGTCCGCTGGACTCGGAATGGGGCGACACTTTGTGACCTCCATCTGCCTAAAATTGGCAGCGGGCACAACCACGCCCAAAATAAAGCGACCGAAGGTCGGGGCACCAAAGCCCCCCTGCGGAAAAATGCCCAAAAAACGGGTGGGCTATAGCCTTGGGGGGTGGGTCTGGCGAAGTTCATCCGCCGAACTCGGAATGGGACGAGACTTTGCGAGGGGCCTCCGTGTGCCAAAAATAGGCCGCGGGCACAGCCATGCCCAAAAATAAGCGCCCGAAGGTCGGGGTGCCAAAGCCCCCCTGCGGAAAAATGCCCGAAAAACGGGTGGGCCATAGCCGTGGGGGGTGGGGCTGGCGAAGTTCGTCCACCGGACTCAGAATGGAGTGAGCCTTTGTGAGGGACCTCCGTGTGCCAAAAATAGGCCGCGGACAAAACCGCTCCCAAAAATAAGCGCCCAATGGTCGGGGCACCAAAGCCCCCCTGTGGAAAAATCCTCAAAAAACGGGTGGGATACAGCCTTGGGGGGTGGGGCTGGCGAAGTTCGTCCGCCGGACTCAGAATGGGGCGAGACTTTGTGAAGGGCCTCCGTGGGACAAAAATAGGTCACAGACATAGCCGTGCCCAAAAATAAGTGCCCGAAGGTTGGGGCACGAAAGCCCCCCGGCAGAAAAATGCCCATAAAACGGGTGGGCTATTGCCTTGGCGTGGGGCTGTCGAAGTTCGTCCGCCGGACTTGGAATGGGGCGAGACTTTGTGAGGGGCCTCCGCGAGCAAAAAATAGGCCGCGGGCACAGCTGTACCCAAAAATAAGCTCCCAATGGTCGGGGCACCAAAGCCCCCCTGTGGAAAAATGCTCAAAAAACGGGTGGGATACAGTGTTGGGGGGTGGGGCTGGCGAAGTTCGTCCGCCGGACTCGGAATGGGACGAGACTTTGTGAGGGGCCTCCGTGGGACAAAAATAGGTCACAGACATAGCCGTGCCCAAAAATAAGCGCCCGAAGGTTGGGGCGCCAAAGTCCCCCTTGCGGAAAAGGGCCCAAAAAACGGGTGGGCTATAGCCTTGGGGGTGGGGCTGGCGAAGTTCGTCCGCCGGACTCGGAATGGGGTGAGACTTTGCAAGGGGCCTCCATGTGCCAAAAATAGGCCGCGGACACAGTCGCACCGAAAAATAAGATCCCGAAGGTCGGGGCACCAAAGCCCCCCTGCGGAAAAACGGCCAAAAAAGGGGTGGGCCATAGCCTTGGGGGGTGGGGCAGGCGAAGTTCGTCTGCCAGACTCGGAATGGGGCGAGACTTTGTGAGGGGCCTCCGTGGGACAGAAATAGGTCACAGACATAGCCGCGCCCAAAAATAAGCGCCCGAAGGTTGGGGCGCCAAAGCCCCCCTGTGGAAAAATGCCCAAAAAGCGGGTTGGCTATAGCCTTGGGGGATGAGCCTGACGAAGTTCGTACGCCGGGCTCGGAATGGGGCGAGACTTTGCGACCTCCATCTGCCAAAAATTGGCAGCGGGCACAACCGCGCCCAAAATAAAGCGACCGAAGGTCGGGGCACCAAAGCCTCCCTGTGGAAAAATGCCCAAAAAACGGGTTGGCTATAGCCTTGGGGGGTGGGGCTGGCGAAGTTCGTCCGCCGGACTCGGAATGGGGGAAGACTTTACGAGGGGCCATTGTGTGCCAAAAATAGGCCGCAGTCACAGCCGCGCCCAAAAATAAGCACCCGAAGGTCGGGGCGTCAAAGCCCGCCTGTAGAAAAATGACCAAAAAACGGGTGGGCTATTGCCTTGGGGGTGTGGCGGGGAAGTTCGTTCGCCGGACTCGGAATGGGGTAAGACTTTACGAGGGGCCATTGTGTGCCAAAAATAGGCCGCGGACAAAGCCTCCCCCAAAAATAAGCACCCGAACGTTGGGGCGCCAAAGCCCCCCTGCAGAAAAATGCCCAAAAAACGGGTGGGCTATAGCCTTGGGGGGTGGGGCTTGCGAAGTTCGTCCGCCGGTCTCGGAATGGGACGAGACTTTGCGAGGGGCCTCCGTGTGCCAAAAATAGGCCGCGGGCACAGCCATGCCCAAAAATAGGCGCCCGAAGGTCGGGGTGCCAAAGCCCCCCTGCGGAAAACTGCCCAAAAAACGGGTGGGCTATAGCCGTGGGGGGTGGGGCTGGCGAAGTTTGTCCGCCGGACTCAGAATGGGGTGAGCCTTTGCGAGGGACCTCCGTGTGCCAAAAATAGGCCGCGGACAAAACCACTCCCAAAAATAAGTGCCCAATGGTCGGGGCACCACAGCCCCCCTGTGGAAAAATGCTCAAAAAACGGGTGGGATACAGCCTTGGGGGGTGGGGCTGGCGAAGTTCGTCCGCCGGACTCAGAATGGGGCGAGACTTTGTGAGGGGCCTCCGTGGGACAAAAATAGGTCACAGATATAGCCGCGCCCAAAAATAAGCACCCGAAGGCTGGGGCGCCAAAGCTCCCGTGTGGAAAAATGCCCAAAAAGCGGGTTGGCTATAGCCTTGGGGGATGGGGCTGACGAAGTTCGTCCCCCGGGCTCGGAATGGGGCGAGACCTTGCGACCTCCATCTGCCAAAAATTGGCAGCGGGCACAACCGTGCCCAAGATAAAGCGACCAAAGGTCGGGGCACCAAAGCCCCCCTGCGGAAAAATGCCCAAAAAACGGGTGGGCTATAGCCTTGGGGGCTGGGGTAGGCGAAGTTCGTCCGCCGGACTCGGAATGGGACGAGACTTTACGAGGGGCCTCCGTTTGCCAAAAATAGGCCGTGGGCTCAGCCGCGTCCAAAAATAAGGGCCCGAAGGTCAGGGCGCCAAAGCCCCGTGCGGAAAAATGCCCAAAAGAAGCCTTGGGGGGTGGGGCTGGCGAAGTTCGTCCGCCTGACTCGGAATGGGGCGAGACTTTGTGAGGGGCCTCCATGTACCAAAAATAGGCTGCGGGTACAGCCGCGCCCAAAAATAAGCGCCCGAAGGTCGGGGCCCGAAAGCCCACTGCGGAAAATGCCCAAAAAATGGGTGGGCTATAGCCTTGGGGGTGGGGCTGGCGAAGTTCATCCGCTGTACTCGGAATGGGGTGAGACTTTGCGAGGGGCCTCCGTGTGCCAAAAATAGGCCGCGGGCACAGCCGTACCCGAAGGTTGGGGCGCCAAAGCCTCCCTGTGGAAAAATGCCCAAAAAACGGGTGGGCTATAGCCTTGGGGGGTGGGGCTGGCGAAGTTCGTCCGCCAGACTCGGAGTGGGGCGAGACTTTGCGAGGGGCCTCCATATGCCAAAAATAGGCCGCGGACATGGTCGCGCACAAAAATAAGCACCCGAAGGTCGGGGCGCCAAATCCACCCAGCAGAAAAATGCCCAAAAAACGGGTGGGCTATAGCCTTGGGGGTTGGTGCTAGCGAAGTTCGTCCGCCGGACTCGGAATGGGGCGAGACATTGTGAGGGGCCTCCGTGTGCCAAAAATAGGCTGCAGGCACAGCCGCCCACAAAAATAAGCGCCCGAAGGTCGGGGCCCCAAAGCCCCCTAAGGAAAAATGCCCAAAAAATGGGTGGGCTATAGCCTTTGGGGTGGCGCTGGCGAAGTTCATCCGCCGGACTCGGAATGGGTTGAGACTTTGCGAGGGGCCTCCGTGTGCCAAAAATAGGCCGTGGGCACAGCCGCATCCAAAGTTCGGGGCACCAATGCCGCCCTACGGAAAAATGCCCAAAAAATGGGTGGGCTATAGCCGTGGGGTGTGGGGCTGGCGAAGTTCGTCCGCCACACTCGGAATGGGGCAAGACTTTGTGAGGGGCCTCCGTGTACTAAAAATAGGCCACGGAGACAGCCGCGCCCAAAAATAGGCACCCAAAGGTCGGGGCGCCAAGCCACCCTGCGGAAAAATCCCCAACAAATGGGTGCGCTATAGCCTTGGGGTGTGGAGCTGGCGAAGTTCGTCCGTCGGACTTGAATGGGGCGAGACTTTTCGAGGGGCCTCCATGTGCCAAAAATAGGCCGCGGGCACAGCCGCCCCCAAAAATAAGCGCCCGAAGGTCGGGCCCCAAAGCCCCCTGCGGAAAAATGCCCAAAAAATGGGTGGGCTATAGCCTTTGGGGTGGGGCTGGCGAAGTTCATCCGCCGGACTCGGAATGGCGTGAGACTTTGTGAGGGCCCTCATGTGCCAAAAATAGGCCGTGTGCACAGCCGCATCCGAAGGTCGGGGCACCAAAGCTGCCCTACGGAAAAATTACCAAAAAACGGGTGGGCTATAGCCGTGGGGTGTGGGGCTGGCGAAGTTCGTCTGCCAGACTCGGAATGGGGCTGGCGAAGTTCCTCTGCCAGACTCGGAATGGGGCGAGACTTTACGAGGGGCCTCCGTGTGCTAAAATAGGCCACGGGCACAGCCGCGCCAAAAAATAAGCGCCCGAAGGTCGGGGCGCCAAGCCCCCCTGCGGAAAAATCCCCAACAAATGGGTGGGCTATAGCCTTGGGGGGTGGAGCTGGCGAAATTCGTCCGCCGGACTCGGAATGGGGCGAGACTTTTCGAGGGACCTCCGTGTGCCAAAAATAGGCCGCGGGCACAGCCGTACCCAAAAATAAGCGTCTGAAGGTCGGCGCGCCAAAGAACACTGCAGAAAAATGCCCAAAATACGGGTGCGCTATAGCCTTGGGGAGTGGGGCGGGCGAAGTTCGTCTGCCGGACTTGGAATGGGGTGAGACTTTGCGAGGGGCCTCCGTTTGCCAAAAATTTGCCGCGGGCACAGCCGCACCCAAAAATAAGTGCCTGAAGGTCGGGGCGCCAAAGCCCCCCTGCGGAAAAATGCCCAAAAAACGGGTGGGCTATAGCCTTGTGGGGTGGGGCTGGCGAAGTTCGTCCGGCGGACTCGTAATGGGACGAGACTTTGTGAGGGGCCTCCATATGCCAAAAATAAGCCTCGGACATGGCCGCGTACAAAAATAAGCACCCGAAGGTCGAGGCGCCAAAGCCACCCTGCGGAAAAATGCCCAAAAAACGGGTGGGCTAAAGCCGGGGGGGGTGGGGGCGGCGAAGTTCGTCCGCCGGACTCGGAATGGGGAGAGACTTTGCGAGGGGCCTCCGTGTCCCAAAAATAGGCCTCCGGTACAGCCGCATCCAAAAATAAGCACCCGAAGTTCGGGGCGCCAAAGCCCCCCTGCAGAAAAATGCCCAGAAAACGGGTGTGCTATAGCCTTGGGGGGTGGTGCTGGCGAAGTTCGTCCACCGGACTCGGAATGGGGCGAGACTTTGTGAGGGGCCTCCGTGTGCCAAAAATAGGCCGCGGGCACAGCCGCCCCCAAAAATAAGCGCCCGAAGGTGGGGACCCCAAAGCCCCCTGCGGAAAAATGCCAAAAAAATGGGTGGGCTATAGCCTTTGGGGTGGGGCTGGCGAAGTTCATCCGCCAGACTCGGAATGAGGTGAGACTTTGCGAGGGGCCCCCATGTACCAAAAATAGGCCGTGGGCACAGCCGCATCCGAAGGTCGGGGCACCAAAGCCGCCCTACGGAAAAATGACCAAAAAATGGGTGGGCTATAGCCGCGGGGTGTGGGGCTGGCGAAGTTCGTCCGCCAGACTCGGAATCGGGCGGGACTTTGCGAGGGACCCCCGTGTGCCAAAAATAGGTCGCGGCCAAAGCCTCACTCAAAAATAAGCGCTCGAAGGTCGGGGCGCCAAAGCACCCCTGCGGAAAAATGCCCAAAAATCGGGTGGGCTATAGCCTTGGGGGGTTGGGCTGGCGAAGTTCGTCCGACGGACTTGGAATGGGGCGAGACTTTGCGAGGGGCCTCCGTGTCCCAAAAGTAGGCCTCCGGTACAGCCGCATCCAAAAATAAGCACCCGAAGTTCGGGGCGCCAAAGCCCCCCTGCAGAAAAATGCCCAGAAAACGGGTGTGCTATAGCCTTGGGGGGTGGGTCTAGCGAAGTTTATCCGCCGGACTCGGAATGGGGTGAGACTTTGCGAGGGGCCTCCGTGTCCCAAAAGTAGGCCTCCGGTACAGCCGCATCCAAAAATAAGCACCCGAAGTTCGGGGCGCCAAAGCCCCCCTGCAGAAAAATGCCCAGAAAACGGGTGGGCTATAGCCTTGGGGGGTGGGGCTAACAAAGTTTGTCCGCCGGACTCGGAATGGGGCGAGACTTTGTGAGGGGCCTCCCTATGCCAAAAATTGGCTACAGACATAGCCACGCCCAAAAATAAGAGCCTGAAGGTCGGGACGCCAAAGAACCCTGCGGAAAAATGTCCAAAAAATGGGTGGGCTATAGCCTTGGGGGGTGGGGCTGACGAAGTTCGTCCGCCGGACTCGGAATGGGGCGAGACTTTGCGAGGGCCCTCCGTGTACCAAAAATTGGCCGTGGGCATAGCCGCGCCCAAAAATAAGCGACCGAAGGTCGGGGCACCAAAGCCCCCCCGCGGAAAAATGCCCAAAAAAAGGGTGGGCTATAGCCTTGGGGGGTGGGGCTGGCGAAGTTCGTCCGCCGGACTCGGAATGGGGCGAGACTTTGCGAGGGCCCTCCGTGTACCAAAAATTGGCCGTGGGCATAGCCGCGCCCAAAAATAAGCGACCGAAGGTCGGGGCACCAAAGCCCCCCCGCGGAAAAATGCCCAAAAAAAGGGTGGGCTATAGCCTTGGGTGGTGGGGCTGGCGAAGTTCGTCCGCCGGACTCAGAATGGGGCGAGACTTTGCGAGGGGCCTCCGTGTGCCAAAAATAGGCCACAGGAACAGCCGCACCCAAAAATAAGTGCCCGAAGGTCGGGGCGCCAAGCCCCCCTGCGGAAAAATCCCCAACAAATGGGTGGGCTATAGCCTTGGGGGGTGGGGCTGGCGAAGTTCATCCGCCGGACTCGGAATGGGTCTAGACTTTTCGAG
This sequence comes from Citrus medica, assembly GCA_002013955.2. Classification (NCBI taxonomy): domain Eukaryota; kingdom Viridiplantae; phylum Streptophyta; class Magnoliopsida; order Sapindales; family Rutaceae; genus Citrus; species Citrus medica. The sequence goes on from MKYO02006787.1 coordinate 173,460, forward strand.
GGGTCTCCGTGTGCCAAAAATAGGCCGCGGGCACAGCTGCACCCAAAAATAAGCGCTTGAAGGTTGGGAGCCAAAGAACACTGCGGAAAAATGCCCAAAAAACGGGTGGGCTATAGCCTTGGGGGGGGGGGGTGCAGGCGAAGTTCGTCCGCTGGACTCGGAATGGGGCGAGCCTTTACGAGGGGCCTCAGTGTCAGAAAAATAGGACGCGGGCACAGCCGCGGCCTAAAATAAGAGCGCGAAGGTCGGGGCACCAAAGCACCCCTGCGGAAAAATGCCCAAAAAAATGGGTGGGCTATATCCTTGGGGGGTGGGGCTGGCGAAGTTAGTCAGCTGGACTCGGAATGGGATGAGACTTTGCGAGGGGCCTCCGTTTGCATAAAATAGGCCGCGGACACAGTCGCGCCCAAAAATAAGCACCCGAAAGTCGGGGCGCCATTGCCCCCCTGCGGAAAAATGCCCAAAAAACGGGTGAGCTATAGCCTTGGGGAGTGGTGCTGGCGAAGTTCGTCCGCCGGACTCGGAAAGGGGCAAGACTTTATGAGGGGCCTTCGTGTCCCAAAAATAGGACAGGGGCACAGCCGCGCCCAAGAATAAGAGCCCAAAGATCGAGGCGCCAAAGCCCCCATGCGGAAAAATGCCCAAAAAACGGGTGGGCTATAGCCTTGGGGGGTGGGGATGGCGAAGTTCATCTGTCGGACTCGGAATGGGATGAGACATTGCGAGGGGCCTCCAAGAGCTAAAAATAGGCCGTGGGCACAGCTGAGACAAAAATAAGCACCCTAGGGTCGAAGCACCCTAGGGTCGGGGCACCAAAGCCCCCCCGCGGAAAAATGCCCAAAAAACAGGTGGGCTATAGCCTTGGGGGGTGGGGCTGGCGAAGTTCGTCCGCCGGACTCGGAATGGGGCGAGACTTTGCGAGTGGCCTCCGTGTACCAAAAATAGGTAAAAATGACCAAAAAACAGGTGGGCTGTCGTCTTGGGGGGTGGAGCTGGCACAGTTCCTCCGCCGGACTCGGAATGGGGCGAGACTTTGCGAGGGGCCTCCGTGCACCAAAAAAAGGCCGCGGGCACAGCCGCGCCCAAAGATAAGCATCAGAAAGTCGGGGAACCAAAGCCCCCCTGCGGAAAAATGCCCAAAAAATGGGTGGGCCATAGCCTTGGTGGGTGGGGCTGGCGAAGTTCGTACGCTGGACTCAGAATGGGGCGGGACTTTGCTAGGGGCCTCCCTGTGCCAAAAATAGGCTGTGGGCACAGCTGCGCTCGAAGGTCGGGGTGCCAAAGCCCCGCTGCGGAAGAATGACCAATAAACGGGTGGGCTAAATCCTTGGGGGGTGGGGCTGGCGAAGTTCGTCTGCCGGACTCGAAATGGGTCGAGACTTTGCAAGGGTCCTCCGTGTGCAAAAAATAGGCCGCGGGCGCAGTCGTACCCAAAAATAAGCGCCCGAAGGTCGGGGCGCGAAAGGCCCCGTGCAGAAAAATGCCCAAAAAATGGGTGGGTTATAGCCTTGGTGGGTGATGCTGGCGAAGTTCGTCCCTGTCTCTTATACACATCTACTTCGCCAGCCCCACCCCCCAAGGCTATAGCCTGTCTCTTATACACATCTACTTCGCCAGCCCCACCCCCCAAGGCTATAGCCTGTCTCTTATACACATCTACTTCGCCAGCCCCACCCCCCAAGGCTATAGCCTGTCTCTTATACACATCTACTTCGCCAGCCCCACCCTCCAAGGCTATAGCCCACCCATTTTTTGGTCATTTTTCCCCAGGGGCGCTATGGCGCCCGGACCTTCGGGGGCTTATTTTTGGGCGCGGTTTTGACCTTGGCCTATTGTTGGCACATGGAGGCCCCTCGCAAAGACTCGCCCCATTCCGAGTCCAGCGGACTAACTTCGCCTGCACCCCCCCCCCCCAAGGCCTGTCTCTTATACACATCTTCCACCCAGCAGAAAAATGCCCAAAAAATGGGTGGGCTAAAACCTTGTGGGGTGGGGCTGGGGAAGTTCGCCCGCCGGACTCGGAATGGGGCGAGTCTTTGCGAGGGGCCTCCATGTGCCAACAATAGGCCAAGGTCAAAACCGCGCCCAAAAATAAGCCCCCGAAGGTCCGGGCGCCATAGCGCCCCTGGGGAAAAATGACCAAAAAATGGGTGGGCTATAGCCTTGGGGGGTGGGGCTGGCGAAGTTCGCCCGCCGGACTCGGAATGGGGCGAGTCTTTGCGAGGGGCCTCCGTGCGCCAAAAATAGGCCGCGGGCACAGCTGCATCCAAAAATAAGCACCCGAAGGTCGGGGCGCCAAAGCCCACCCTGCAGAAAAAAGCCCAAAAAATGGGTGGGCTAAAACCTTGTGGGGTGGGGCTGGCGAAGTTCGCCCGCCGGACTCGGAATGGGTCGAGACTTTGCAAGGGGCCTCCGTGCGCCAAAAATAGGCCGCGAGCACAGCCGCGCGCAAAAAGAAGCGCCCGAAGGTCGGGGCGCCAAAACCCCCCTGCGGAAAAATGCCCAAAAAACGGGTGGGCTATAGCCTTGGGGGGTGGGGCTGGTGAAGTTCGTCCGCCGGACTCGGAATGGGGCGAGACTTTGCGAGGGGCCTCCGTGCGCCAAAAATAGGCCGCGAGCATAGCCGCACCCAAAAAGAAGCGCCCGAAGGTCGGGTTGCCAAAGCCCCCCTGCGGAAAAATGCCCAAAAAACGGGTGGGCTATAGCCTTGGGGGGTGGGGCTGGCGAACTTCATCCGCCGAACTCGGAATGGGGCGAGACTTTGCGAGGGGCCGCCGTGCACCAAACATAGGCCGCTGGCACAGCCGTACCCAAAAATAAGTGCCCGAAGGTCGGGGCGCCAAAGCCCCCCTGCGGAAAAATGCCCAAAAAACAGGTGGGCTATAGCCTTGGGGGGTGGGGCTGGCGAAGTTCGTCCACTGGACTCGGAATGGGGCGAGACTTTGTGAGGGGCCACCGTGTGCCAAAAATACGCCACGGGCACAGCCGCGCCCAAAAATAAGTGCCCGATGGCCCGGGCGACAAAGCCCCCCTGCGGTAAAATTGCCAAAAAATGGGTGGGTTATAGCCTTGGGGGGTGGGGCTGGCGAAGTTAGTCTGCCGGACTCGGAATGGGGTGATACTTTGCAAGGGGCCTCCGAGTACCAAAACTAGGCCGCGGGCACAGCTGCATCCAAAAATAAGCACCCGAAGGTCGGGGCGCCAAAGCCCCCCTTGCGGAAAAAAGCCCAAAAAATGGGTGGTCTAAAACCTTGTAGGGTGGGGCTGGCGAAGTTCGCCCGCCAGACTCGGAATGGGGTGAGACTTTGCAAGGGGCCTCCGTGCGCCAAAAATAGGCGGTGAGTACAGCCGCGTCCAAAAAGAAGAGCCCGAAGGTCGGGGCGCCAAAGCCCCCCTGCGGAAAAATGCCCAAAAAACGGGTAGGCTATAGCCTTGGGGGGTGGGGCTGGCGAAGTTCGTCCGCCGGACTCAGAATGGGGTGATACTTTGCGAGGGGCATCCGTGTTCCAAAAATAGGCCAAGGGAACAGCCGCGGCCAAAGCCCCCTGCAGAAAAATGCCCAAAAAACAGGTGGGCTATAGCCTTGGGGGCTGGTGCTGGCGAAGTTCATCCGCCGGACTTGGAATGGGCCAGAATTTGCGAGGGGCCACTGTTGGCCAAAAATAGGCCGCGGACACAGCCGTACCCAAAAATAAGCGGCCGAAGTTCGGGGCGCCAAAGCCCCCCTGCGGAAAAATGCCCAAAAAAAGGGTGGGCTACAGCCTTGGGGGGTGGGGCTGGCGAAGTTCGTTCGCCAGACTCGGAATGGGGCGAATCTTTGCGAGGGCCTCCGTCTGCCAAAAATAGGCCGCAGGCACAGCCGCATCCAAAAATAAGTGCCCGATGGTCGGGGTACCAAAGCCCCCTTGCGGAAAAATGGGCAAAAAACGGGTGGGCTATAGCCTTGGGGGGTGGGACTGGCGAAGTTCGTCTGCCGGACTCGGAATGGGGCGAGACTTTGCGAGGGGCCTCCGTGCGTCAAAGATAGGCCGCGGGCTCAGCCGCGTCCAAAAATAAGCGCCCAAAGATCGGGGCGCCAAAGCCCCCCTGCGGAAAAATGCCCAAAAAACGGGTGGGCTATAGCCTTGGGGGGTGGGGCTGGCGAAGTTCGTCCCCCGGACTCGGAATGGGGCGAGTCTTTGCGAGGGGCCTCCATGTGCCAACAATAGGCCACGGTCAAAACCGCGCCCAAAAATAAGCCCCCGAAAATCCGGGCGCCATAGCGCCCCTGCGGAAAAATGACCAAAAAATGGGTGGGCTATAGCCTTGGGGGGTGGGGCTGGCGAAGTTCGTCCGCCGGACTCAGAATGGGGCGATACTTTGTAAGGGGCCTCCATGTGCCAAAACTAGGCCGCGGGCACGGCTGCATCCAAAAATAAGCACCCGAAGGTCGGGGCGCCAAAGCCCCCCCTGCGGAAAAATGCCCAAAAAATGGGTGGGCTA
>MKYO02006787.1:178030-191124 GCA_002013955.2 Citrus medica
TTTGCGAGGGGCCTCCGTGTGCCAAAAATAGGCCGCAGGTACAGCCGCGTCCAAAAATAAACGCCCGAAGGTCGGGGCACCAAAGCCCCCCTGCGGAAAAATGCCCAAGAAATGGTTGGGCTATAGCCTTGGGGGGTGGGGCTGGCAAAGTTCGTCCGCTGGAGTCGGAATGTGGCGAGACGTTGCAAGGGGTCGCCGTGTGCCAAAAATAGGCCACGGACATAGCCACGCCCAAAAAGAAGCGTCCGAAGGTTGGGGCGCCAAAGCCCCCCTGCGGAAAAAGGCCCAAAAAACGGGTGGGCTATAGCCTTGGGGGTTGGGGCGGGCGAAGTTCATCCGCCGGACTCGGAATGGGGTGAGACTTTGCGAGGGGCCTCCGTGTGCCAAAAATAGGTTGTGGGCACAGCCGCGCACAAAAATAAGCGCCCGAAGGTCGGGGTGCCAAAGCTCCCTGCGGACAAATACCCAAAAATTGGTTTGGCTATAGCCTTGGGGGGTGGGGCTGGCGAAGTTCGTCCGCCAGACTCGGAATGGGACGAGACATTTCGACGGGCCTCCGTGTGCCAAAAATAGGTTGCGGGCGCAGCCACGCACAAAAATAAGCGCCCGAAGGTTGGGGCGCCAAAGGCCCCCTGCAGAAAAATGCCCAAAAATCGGGTAGGCTATAGCCTTGGGCGGTGGGGGTGGCGAAGTTCGTCCGCCGGACTCGGAATGGGCCAGACTTTGGGAGGGGCCTCCATTGGCTAAAAATAGGCCGCGGACACAGCCGCGCCAAAAAATAAGCGCCCAAAGATTGGGGCGCCAAAGCCCCCCTGCGGAAAAATGCCCAAAAAACGGGTGGGCTATAGCCTTGGGGGGTGGGGCTGGCGAAGTTCGTCCGCCGGGCTCGGAATGGGGCGATACTTTGCAAGGGGCCTCCGTGTACCAAAACTAGGCCGCGGGCACAGCCGCGTCCAAAAATAAGCACCCGAAGGTTGGGGCGCGAAAGCCCCCATGCGGAAAGATGCCGAAGAAACGGGTGGGCTATAGCCTTGGGGGGTGGGGCTGGCGAAGTTCGTCCGCCGGACTCGGAATGGGGCGAGACTTTGCGAGGGGTCTTTGTGTACCAAAAATAGGCCGCGGGAACAGCCGCGGCCAAAAATAAGCACCCGAGGGTCGGGGCGGCAAAGCCCCCCTGCGGAAAAATGCCCAAAAAACGGGTGGGCAATAGCCTTGGGGGGTGGGGCTGGCGAAGTTCGTCCGCCGGACTCGGAATGGGGTGAGACTTTGCGAGGGGCCTCCGGGTGCAAAAACTAGGCCGCGGGTACAGCCGCGCCCAAAAATAGGTGCCTGAAGGTTGGGGCGCCAAAGCCCCCCAGCGGAAAAATGCCGTAACAACGGGTGGGCTATAGCCTTTGGGGGGTGGGGTTGGCGAAGTTCGACCGCAAGACTCCGAATGGGGCGAGACTTTTCGAGGGGCCTCCGTGAGCCTAAAATAGGTTGCGGGCAAAGCCACGCTAAAAAATAAGCACCCGAAGGTCGGGGCGCCAAAGCCCCCTGCGGAAAAATGCCCAAAAAACGGGTGGGCTATAGCCTTGGGGGGTGGGGCTGGCGAAGTTCGTCCGCCGGGCTCGGAATGGGGCAATACTTTGCAAGGGGCCTCCGTGTACCAAAACTAGGACGCGGGCACAGCCGTGTCCAAAAATAAGCACCTGAAGGTTGGGGCGCGAAAGCCCCCATGCGGAAAAATGCCGAAGAAACGGGTGGGCTATAGCCTTGAGGGGTGGGGCCGGAGAAGTTCGTCCACCGGACTCGGAATGGGGTGAGACTTTGCAAGGGGCCTCCGTGTGCCAAAAATAGGCTGCGGGCTCACCCGCCCAACAATAAGCGCCCGAAGGTCGGGGCGCCAAAGCCCCCCTGCGAAAAAGCCCCAAAAAACGGGTGGGCTATAGCCTTGGGGGGTGGGGCGGGCGAAGTTCATCCGCCGGACTCGGAATGTGGCGAGACTTTACGTGGGGCCTCCGTGTGCCAAAAATATGTTTTGGGCACAGCCACGCACAAAAATAAGCGCCCGAAGGTCGGGGCGCCAAAGCCCCCCTACGGAAAAATGCCCAAAAAACTGGTGGGCTATAGCCTTGGGGGGTGGGGCTGGCGAAGTTCGTCCGCCAGACTCGGAATGGGGAGAGACTTTGCGAGGGGCATCCATGTGCCAAAAATAGGCCACTGGCACATCCGCGCCCAAAAATAAGCACCCGAAGGTTGGGGCACCAAAGCCTCCCTGTGGAAAAATGCCCAAAAAACTGGTGGGCTATAGCCTTGGGCGGTGGGGCTGGCGAAGTTCATCCGCCGGACTCGGAATGGGGCGAGACTTTGCGAGGGGCCTCCGTGTGCCAAAAATAAGCTGTGGACACAGCCGCGCCAAAAAATAAGCGTCCGAAGGTCGGGGCGCCGAAGACCCCCTGCAGAAAATTCCCAAAAAGCGGGCGGGCTATAGCCTTAGTGGGTGGGGCGGGTGAAGTTCTTCCGCCGGACTTGGAATGGAGGTGAGACTTTGCGAGGGGACTCCCTCTGCCCAAAATAGGTTACGGGCACAGCCATGCACAAAAATAAGCATCCGAAGGTCGGGGCGCCAAAGCCCCCTGCGAAAAAATTTCCCAAAAAACGGGTAGGCTATAGCCTTGGGGGGTGGGGCTGGCGAATTTCGTCCGCCGGACTCGGAATGGGGCGAGACTTTGCAAGGCACCTCCGTGTGCCAAAAATAGGTTGCGGGCGCAGCCGTGCACAAAAATAAGCGCCCGAAGGTCGGGGCAAAAGCCCCCTGTGGAAAAATGCCCAAAAAACGGGTGGGCTATATAGCCTTGGGGGGTGGCGCTGGCGAATTTCGTCCGCCGGACTCGGAATGGGGCGAACATTTGCGAGGGGCCTCCGTGTGCCAAAAATAGGCCGCAGGTACAGCCGCGTCCAAAAATAAACGCCCGAAGGTCGGGGCACCAAAGCCCCCCTGCGGAAAAATGCCCAAGAAATGGTTGGGCTATAGCCTTGGGGGGTGGGGCTGGCAAAGTTCGTCCGCTGGAGTCGGAATGTGGCGAGACGTTGCAAGGGGTCGCCGTGTGCCAAAAATAGGCCACGGACATAGCCACGCCCAAAAAGAAGCGTCCGAAGGTTGGGGCGCCAAAGCCCCCCTGCGGAAAAAGGCCCAAAAAACGGGTGGGCTATAGCCTTGGGGGTTGGGGCGGGCGAAGTTCATCCGCCGGACTCGGAATGGGGTGAGACTTTGCGAGGGGCCTCCGTGTGCCAAAAATAGGTTGTGGGCACAGCCGCGCACAAAAATAAGCGCCCGAAGGTCGGGGTGCCAAAGCTCCCTGCGGACAAATACCCAAAAATTGGTTTGGCTATAGCCTTGGGGGGTGGGGCTGGCGAAGTTCGTCCGCCAGACTCGGAATGGGACGAGACATTTCGACGGGCCTCCGTGTGCCAAAAATAGGTTGCGGGCGCAGCCACGCACAAAAATAAGCGCCCGAAGGTTGGGGCGCCAAAGGCCCCCTGCAGAAAAATGCCCAAAAATCGGGTAGGCTATAGCCTTGGGCGGTGGGGGTGGCGAAGTTCGTCCGCCGGACTCGGAATGGGCCAGACTTTGGGAGGGGCCTCCATTGGCTAAAAATAGGCCGCGGACACAGCCGCGTCCAAAAATAAGCGCCCAAAGATTGGGGCGCCAAAGCCCCCCTGCGGAAAAATGCCCAAAAAACGGGTCGGCTATAGCCTTGGGCGGTGGGGCTGGCGAAGTTCGTCCGCCGGACTCGGAAAGATGTGTATAAGAGACAGGTATAGCCTTGGGGGGTGGGGCTGGCGAAGTACGTCCGCCGGACTCGGAATGGGGTGAGACTTTGCGAGGGGCCTCCGTGTGCTAAAAATAGGACGCGGACACAGCCGCGCCCAAAAATAAGCACCCCCAAGCCCCCTGTGGGAAAATGCCCAAAAAACGGGTCGGCTATAGCCTTGGGCGGTGGGGCTGGCGAAGTTCGTCCGCCGGACTCGGAAAGATGTGTATAAGAGACAGGTATAGCCTTGGGGGGTGGGGCTGGCGAAGTACGTCCGCCGGACTCGGAATGGGGTGAGACTTTGCGAGGGGCCTCCGTGTGCTAAAAATAGGACGCGGACACAGCCGCGCCCAAAAATAAGCACCCCCAAGCCCCCTGTGGGAAAATGCCCAAAAAACGGGTCGGCTATAGCCTTGGGCGGTGGGGCTGGCGAAGTTCGTCCGCCGGACTCGGAATGGGTGAGACTTTGCAAGGGGCCTCTGTGTGCCAAAAATAGGCTGCGGGCTCAGCCGTGCCCAACAATAAGTACCCGAAGGTCGGGGCGCCAAAGCCCCCGTGCGGAAAAAGGCCCAAAAAACGGGTGGGCTATAGCCTTGGGGAGTGGGGCTGGCGAAGTTCGTCCGCCAGACTCGGAATGGGGCGAGACTTTGCGAGGGGCATCCATGTGCCAAAAATAGGCCACGGGCACATCCGCTCCCAAAAATAAGCACCCGAAGGTTGGGGCACCAAAGCCTCCCTGTGGAAAAATGCCCAAAAAACGGGTGGGCTATAGCCTTGGGGAGTGGGGCTGGCGAAGTTCGTCCGCCAGACTCGGAATGGGGCGAGACTTTGCGAGGGGCATCCATGTGCCAAAAATAGGCCACGGGCACATCCGCTCCCAAAAATAAGCACCCGAAGGTTGGGGCACCAAAGCCTCCCTGTGGAAAAATGCCCAAAAAACGGGTGGGCTAGGCGGTGGGGCTGGCGAAGTTCATCCGCCGGACTCGGAATGGGGCGAGACTTTGCGAGGGGCCTCCGTGTGCCAAAAATAGGCTGCGGGCACAGCCGCGCCCAAAAATAAGCGTCCGAAGGTCGGGGCGCCGAAGACCCCCTGCGGAAAATGCCCAAAAAACGGGTGGGCTATAGCCTTAGTGGGTGGGGCGGGCGAAGTTCTTCCGCCAGACTTGGAATGGAGGTGAGACTTTGCGAGGGGCCTCCCTCTGCCAAAAATAGGTTACGGGCACAGCCGTGCACAAAAATAAGCATCCGAAGGTCGGGGCCCCAAAGCCCCCTGCCGAAAAATGCCCAAAAAATGGGTACGCTATAGCCTTGGGGGCTGGGGCCGGCGAATTTCGTCCGCCGGACTCGGAATGGGGCGAGACTTTGCGAGGGACCTCCGTGTGCCAAAAATAGGTTGCGGGTGCAGCCGTACACAAAAATAAGCGCCCGAAGGTCGGGGCCAAAGCCCCTTGCGGAAAAATGCCCAAAAAACGGGTGGGCTATATAGCCTTGGGGGGTGGGGCTGGCGAATTTCGTCCGCCGGACTCGGAATGGGGCGAAAGGTTACGAGGGGCCTCCGTGTGCCAAAAATAGGCCGCAGGTACAGCCGCGTCTAAAAATAAACGGCCGAAGTTCGGGGCACCAAAGCCCCCTGCGGAAAAATGCCCAAGAAATGGTTGTGCTATAGCCTTGGGGGGTGGGGCTGGCAAAGTTCGTCCGCCGGAGTCAGAATGGGGCGAGACTTTGCAAGGGGTCTCCGTGATCCAAAAATAGGCCACGGACACAGCCACGCCCAAAAAGAAGCGTCCGAAGGTTGGGGCGCCAAATCCCCCCTGCGGAAAAAGGCCCAAAAAACTGGTGGGCTATAGCCTTGGGGGTTGGGGCGGGCGAAGTTCATCCGCCGGACTCGGAATGGGGCGAGACTTTGCGAGGGGTCCCCGTATGCCAAAAATAGGTTGTGGGCACAGCCACGCACAAAAATAAGCGCCCGAAGGTCGGGGTGCCAAAGCTCCCTGCGGACAAATGTCCAAAAAATGGGTTGGCTATAGCCTTGGGGGGTGGGGCTGGCAAAGTTCGTCCGCCGGACTCGGAATGGGACGAGACATTTCGAGGGGCCTCCGTGTGCCAAAAATAGCTTACGGGCGCAGCCACGCACAAAAATAAGCGCCCGTAGGTTGGGGCGCCAAAGGCCCCCTGCAGAAAAATGCCCAAAAAACGGGTAGGCTATAGCCTTGGGCGGTGGGGCTGGCGAAGTTCATCCGCCGGACTCGGAATGGCCCAGACTTTGCGAGGGGCCTCCGTTGGCCAAAAATAGGCCGTGGACACAGCCGCGTCCAAAAATAAGTGCCCAAAGATTGGGGCGCCAAAGCCCCCCAGCGGAAAAATGCCCAAAAAACGGGTGGGCTATAGCCTTGGGGGGTGGGGCTGGCGAAGTTCGTCCGCCGGGCTCGGAATGGGGCGATACTTTGCAAGGGGCCTCCGTGTACCAAAACTAGGCCGCGGGCACAGCCGCGTCCAAAAATAAGTACCTGAAGGTTGGGCCGCGAAAGCCCCCATGCGAAAAAATGCCGAAGAAACGGGTGGGCTATAGCCTTGGGGGGTGGGGCTGGCGAAGTTCGTCCGCCGGGCTCGGAATGGGGCGATACTTTGCAAGGGGCCTCCGTGTGCCAAAAATAGGCTGCGGGCTCAGCCGCGCCCAACAATAAGCGCCCGAAGGTCGGGGCGCCGAAGACCCCCTGCGGAAAATGCCCAAAAAACGGGTGGGCTATAGCCTTGGGGGGTCGGGCTGGTGAAGTTTGTCCGCCGGATTCGGAATGGGGCGAGACTTTGCGAGGGGCGTCCGTGTGCCAAAAATAGGACGCGGACACAGTCGCGCCCAAAAATAAACGCCCGAAGATTGCGGCACCAAAGCCCCCCTGTGGAAAAATGCCCAAAAAACGGGTGCGCAATAGCCTTGGGGGGTGGGGCTGGTGAAGTTCGTCCGCCGGACTCGGAATGGGGCGAGACTTTGCGAGGGGCATCCATGTGCCAAAAATAGGACGCGGACACAGTCGCGCCCAAAAATAAACGCCCGAAGATTGCGGCACCAAAGCCCCCCTGTGGAAAAATGCCCAAAAAACGGGTGGGCTATAGCCTTGGGGCTGTCTCTTATACACATCTTTTGCGAGGGGCATCCATGTGCCAAAAATAGGACGCGGACACAGTCGCGCCCAAAAATAAGAGCCCGAAGGTCGGGGCGCCAAAGCCCCCCTGCGGAAAAATGCAGAAAAAATGGGTGGGCTGTGGCCCTGGGGGGAGGGCTGGCGAAGTTCGACCGCCGGACTAGGAATGGGGCGAGACTTTGCGAGGGGCCTTTGTGTACCAAAAATAGGCCGCTCGAACAGCCGCGGCCAAAAATAAGCACCCGAAGGTCGGGGCGGCAAAGCCCCCCTGCGGAAAAATGCCCAAAAAACGGGTGGGCAATAGCCTTGGGGGGTGGGGCTGGTGAAGTTCGTCCGCCGGACTCGGAATGGGGTGACACTTTGCGAGGGGCCTCCGTGTGCAAAAACTATGCCGCGGGTAGAGCCGTGCCAAAAAATAGGTGCCCGAAGGTTGGGGCGCCAAAGTCCCCCAGCGGAAAAATGCCGAAACAACGGGTGGGCTATAGCCTTTGGGGGGTGGGGTGGGCGAAGTTCGACCGCCGGACTCCGAATGGGGCGAGACTTTTCGAGGGGCCTCCGTGTGCCTAAAATAGGTTGCGGGCACAGCCACGCTAAAAAATAAGCACCCGAAGGGCGGGGCGCCAAAGCCCCCTGCGGAAAAATGCCCAAAAAACGGGTGGGCTATAGCCTTGGGGGGTGGGGCTAGCGAAGTTCGTCCGCCGGGCTCAGAATGGGGCAATACTTTGCAAGGGGCCTCCGTGTACCAAAACTAGGGCGCGGGCACAGCCGCGTCCAAAAATAAGCACCTGAAGGTTGGGGCGCGAAAGCCCCCATGCGGAAAAATGCCGAAGAAACGGGTGGGCTATAGCCTTGAAGGGTGGGGCCGGAGAAGTTCGTCCACCGGACTCGGAATGGGGCGAGACTTTGCAAGGGGCCTCCGTGTGCCAAAAATAGGCTGCGGGCTCACCCGCCCAACAATAAGCGCCCGAAGGTCAGGGCGCCAAAGCCCCCCTGCGAAAAAGGCCCCAAAAACGGGTGGGCTATAGCCTTGGGGGGTGGGGCGGGCGAAGTTCATCCGCCAGACTCGGAATGGGGCGAGACTTTGTTTGGGGCCTCCGTGTGCCAAAAATAGCCGCGGGACAGCTGCGCCCACCAATAAGAGCCCGAAGGTCGGGGCGCCAAAGCCCCCCTTTGGAAAAATGCCCAAAAAACGGGTGGGCTATAGCCTTGGTAGGTGTGGCTTGCAAATTTCGTCCACCAGACTCGGAATGGGACGAGACTTTGCGTGGGGTCTCCGTGCACCAAAAATTGGCCACGGACACAGCCACGCGCAAAAATAAGCTCCTGAAGGTCGGCGCGCCAAAGCCTCCTGCGGAAAAATGCCCAAAAAACGGGTGGGCTATAGCCTTTGGGGCTGGGGCTGGCGAAGTTCGTCCGCCGGACTCGGAATTGGGGGAGACTTTCCCAGGGGCCTCCGCGCGCCAAAAATAGGCCGCGGACACAACCGCGCCCGAAGGTCGGGGCACCAAAGCCCCGCCGCGGAAAATGCCCAAAAAACGGGTGGGCTATAGCCTTGGGGGGTGGGGCTGGCGAATTTCGTCCGCCCGAGTCGGAATGGGACGATACTTTGCGAGGGGCCTCCGGGTGCGAAAAATAGGTCGCGGGCACAGCCGCGCCCATAAATAAGCGCCTGAAGGTCGGGGCGCCATAGCCGCCTTGCGGAAAAATGCCCAAAAAATGGGTGGGATATAGCCTTGGGGGGTGGGGCTGGCGAAGTTCGTCCGCCGGACTCGGAATGGGGCGAGACTTTGCGAAGGGTCTCTGTGTACCAAAAATAGGCCGCGGACAAAGTCGCGTTCAAAAAGAAGCGGCCGAAGGTCGGGGTGCCAAAGCCCCCTGCGGAAAAATGTCCAAAAAACGGGTGGGATATAGCCTTGGTGGGTGTGGCTTGCAAATTTCCTCCGCTGGACTCAGAATGGGACGAGACTTTGCGTGGGGCCTCCGTGCACCAAAAATTGGCCACGGACATAGCCGCGCCCAAAAATAAGCGCCTGAAGGTTGGGATGCCAAAGCCCCCCGCGGAAAAATGCCCAAAAAACGGGTGGGCTATAGCCTTGGGGGGTGGGGCTGGCGAAGTTCGTCCGCCGGACTCGGAATGGGGGGAGACTTTACGAGGGGTCTCCGTACGCCAAAAATAGGCCACGGACACAGCCGTGACAAAAAATAAACGCCTTAAGGTCGGGGCTGCAAAGCCCCCCTGCGGAAAAATACCCAAAAAATGGGTGGGATATAGCCTTGGGGGGTGGGGCTGGCGAAGTTCATCCGGCGGACACGGAATGGGGCGAGACTTTACGAAGGGCCTCTGAGTACCAAAAATAGGCCGCGGCCATAGCCGCGTCCAAAAATAACCGGCCGAAGGTCGGGGCGCCAAGGCCCCCTGCGGAAAAATGTCCAAATAACGGGTGGGATATAGCCTTGGGGGGTGGGGCTTGCAAATTTCGTCCGCCGGACTAATAATCGGACGAGACTTTGCGAGGGGCCTCTGTGTACCAAATATAGGCTACGGGCACAGCCGCGTCCAAAAATAAGTGCCCGAAGGTCAGGGCGCCAAAGCCCCCCCGCGGAAAAATGCCCAAAAAACAGGTGGGCTATAGCCTTGGGGGGTGGGGCTTGCAAATTTCGTCCGCCGGACTAATAATCGGACGAGACTTTGCGAGGGGCCTCTGTGTACCAAATATAGGCTACGGGCACAGCCGCGTCCAAAAATAAGTGCCCGAAGGTCAGGGCGCCAAAGCCCCCCCGCGGAAAAATGCCCAAAAAACAGGTGGGCTATAGCCTTGGGGGGTGGGGCTTGCAAATTTCGTCCGCCGGACTAATAATCGGACGAGACTTTGCGAGGGGCCTCTGTGTACCAAATATAGGCTACGGGCACAGCCGCGTCCAAAAATAAGTGCCCGAAGGTCAGGGCGCCAAAGCCCCCCCGCGGAAAAATGCCCAAAAAACAGGTGGGCTATAGCCTTGGGGGGGGGGGCTGGCGAAGTTTGTCCGCCGGACTCGGAATGGGGTAAGACTTTGCGAGGGGCCTCTGTGTACCAAATATAGGCTACGGGCACAGCCGCGTCCAAAAAAAATAAGCGCCCGAATTTCGGGGCGCCGAAACACCCTGCTGAAAAATGCCCAAAAAACGGGTGGGCTATAGCCTTGGGGGGTGGGGCTGGCGAAGTTTGTCCGCCGGACTCGGAATGGGGCGAGACTTTGTAAGGGGCCTCCATGTGCCAAAGATAGGCTGCGGGCACAGCCGCGTCCAAAAAAAATAAGCGCCCGAATTTCGGGGCGCCGAAACACCCTGCTGAAAAATGCCCAAAAAACGGGTGGGATATAGCCTTGGGGGGTGGGGCTGGCGAAGTTCGTGTGCCGGAATCGGAATGCGGCGAGCCTTTGCGAGTGGCCTCCGTGTGCCGAAAATAGGCCACGGACACAGCCGTGCCCTAAAATAAGCGCCCGATGGTCGGGGCGGCAAAGTCCCCTTGCGGAAAAATGCTCAAAAACCGGGTGGGCTATAGCCTTGGGGGTTGGGGATGGCGAAGTACGACTGCCGGGCTCGGAATGGGGCGAGACTTTATGAGGGGCCTCCGTATGCTGAAGATAGGCTGCGGGCACAGCCGCGTCCAAAAATAAATGCCCGAAGGTCGGGCCGCCAAAGTCCCCCTGCGGAAAAATGCCCAAAAAATGGGTGGGCTAGCCTTGGGGGGTGGGGCTGGCGAAGTTCGTGTGCCGGACTCGGAATGCGGTGGGCCTTTGCGAGTGGCCTCCGTGTGCGAAAAATAGGCCGCGGGCACAGCTGTACCCTAAAATAATCGCCCGATAGTCGGGGCGCCAAACCCCCCCGGCGGAAAAATGCCCAAAACACGGGTGGGCTTTAGCCTTGGGGGGTGGGCTGACGAAGTTCGTGCGCCGGACTCGGAATGGGCCGATACTTTGTGAGGGGCCTCTGTGTACCAAAAATAGGCCGCGGGCACAGCTGCGCCCAAAAATAAGCACCCGAAGGTCGGGGCGCCAAAGCCCGCCTGCGGAAAAATGCCTAAAAAACGGGTGGGCTATAGCCTTCGGGGAGATGTGTATAAGAGACAGGGCAATAGCCTTGGGGGGTGGGGCAGGCGAAGTTCGTCCGCCGGACTTCTGTCTCTTATACACATCTAGGGGCGTCCGTGTGCCAAAAATAGGCCGCGGGCACAGCTGCGCCCAAAAATAAGCACCCGAAGGTCGGGGCGCCAAAGCCCGCCTGCGGAAAAATGCCTAAAAAACGGGTGGGCTATAGCCTTCGGGGAGATGTGTATAAGAGACAGGGCAATAGCCTTGGGGGGTGGGGCAGGCGAAGTTCGTCCGCCGGACTTCTGTCTCTTATACACATCTAGGGGCGTCCGTGTGCCAAAAATAGGCCGCGGGCACAGCTGCGCCCAAAAATAAGCACCCGAAGGTCGGGGCGCCAAAGCCCGCCTGCGGAAAAATGCCTAAAAAACGGGTGGGCTATAGCCTTCGGGGAGATGTGTATAAGAGACAGGGCAATAGCCTTGGGGGGTGGGGCAGGCGAAGTTCGTCCGCCGGACTTCTGTCTCTTATACACATCTAGGGGCGTCCGTGTGCCAAAAATAGGCCGCGGGCACAGCTGCGCCCAAAAATAAGCACCCGAAGGTCGGGGCGCCAAAGCCCGCCTGCGGAAAAATGCCTAAAAAACGGGTGGGCTATAGCCTTCGGGGAGATGTGTATAAGAGACAGGGCAATAGCCTTGGGGGGTGGGGCAGGCGAAGTTCGTCCGCCGGACTTCTGTCTCTTATACACATCTAGGGGCGTCCGTGTGCCAAAAATAGGCCGCGGGCACAGCTGCGCCCAAAAATAAGCACCCGAAGGTCGGGGCGCCAAAGCCCGCCTGCGGAAAAATGCCTAAAAAACGGGTGGGCTATAGCCTTCGGGGAGATGTGTATAAGAGACAGGGCAATAGCCTTGGGGGGTGGGGCAGGCGAAGTTCGTCCGCCGGACTTCTGTCTCTTATACACATCTAGGGGCGTCCGTGTGCCAAAAATAGGCCGCGGGCACAGCTGCGCCCAAAAATAAGCACCCGAAGGTCGGGGCGCCAAAGCCCGCCTGCGGAAAAATGCCTAAAAAACGGGTGGGCTATAGCCTTCGGGGAGATGTGTATAAGAGACAGGGCAATAGCCTTGGGGGGTGGGGCAGGCGAAGTTCGTCCGCCGGACTTCTGTCTCTTATACACATCTAGGGGCGTCCGTGTGCCAAAAATAGGCCGCGGGCACAGCTGCGCCCAAAAATAAGCACCCGAAGGTCGGGGCGCCAAAGCCCCCCTAGGGAAAAATGCCCAAAAAAAGGGTGGCCTATAGCCTTCGGTGGTGGGGCTGGCAAAGTTCGTCCCCCGGACTCTGAATGGGGCGAGACTTTACGAGTGGCCTCCGCGTGCCAAAAATAGGCCGTGGACACAGCCGCATCCAAAAATAAGCGCCCGTAGGTCGGGGCGCCAAAATCCCCCTGCAGAAAAATGCCCAAAAAACGGGTGGGCTATGTCCTTTGCGGGTGGGGCTGGCGAAGCTCGTCCGCCGGACTCGGAATGGGGCGAGACTTTGCGAGGGGCCTCACTGTGCAAAAAATAATCCACGGGCACAGCCATGCCCGAAGGTCGGGGCGGCACACCCCCCCTGCAGAAATGCCCAAAAAACGGGTGGGCTATTGCCTTGTGGGGTGGGGCTGGCGAAGTTCGTCCGCCGGACTTGGAATGGGGCAAGACTTTGCGAGGGGTCTCCGTGTGCAAAAAATAGGCCGCGGGCACAGCTGCACCTAAAAATAGGCACCCGAAGGTCGGGTCGCCCAAGTCCCCCTGCTGAAAAATGCCCAAAAAACGGGTGGGCTATAGCCTTGGGGGGTGGGGCCGGGGAAGTTCGTCCGCCAGACTCGGAATGGGGCGAGACTTTCCGAGGGGCCTCTGTGTGCCAAAAATTACGCGCGGGTACAGCCGCGCCCAAAAAGAAGTGCCCGAAATTTGGGGCCCCAAACCCCCCCTGCAGAAAAATGCCCAAAAAACGGGTGGGCTATAGCCTTCGGGGGTGGGGCTGGCGAAGTTCGTCCGCCGGACTCGGAATGGGACGAGACTTTACGAGGGGCCTCCGTGTGC
>MKYO02006787.1:192366-203188 GCA_002013955.2 Citrus medica
AAGGTCGTGGCGCCAAAGCCCCCCTGCGGAAAAATGCCCAAAAAACGGGTGGGCTATAGCCTTGGGGGGTGGGGCTGGCGAAGTACGTCCGCTGGACTCAGAATGGGGCGAGACTTTGTGAGGGGCCTCCGTGTGGCAAAAATAGGCCGCGGACACAGCCGTATCCAAAAATAAGCGCCCGTAGGTCGGGGCGCCAAAGCCCCCCTGCGGAAAAATGCCCAAAAAATGGGTGGGTTATAGCCTTGGCGTGTGGGGCTGGCGAAGTTCGTCCGCCGGACTCGGAATGGGGCGAGACTTTGCGAGGGGCCTCCGTTTGCCAAAAATAGGCCGCGGGCACAGCCGCTCCCAAGAATAAGCGCCTAAAGGTCGGGGTGCCAAAGCCCCCTTGCAGAAAAATGCTCAAAAAACAGGTGGGCTATAGCCTTGGGGGGTGGGGCTGGCGAAGTTCGTCCGCCGGACTCGGAATGGGACGAGACTTTACGAAGGGCCTCCGTGTGCCAAAATAGGCCGTAGACACAGCCGCGTGCAAAAATATGCGCCTAAAGGTCGGGGAGCCAAAGCCCCCCTGCGGAAAAATGCCCAATAAACGGGTGGGCTATAGCCTTGGGGGGTGGGGCTGTCGAAGTTCGTCCACCGGACTCGGAATGGGTCGAGACTTTGCGAGTGGCCTCCATGTGCCAAAAATAGGCCACGGGCACAGCCACGCCCAAAAATAAGCGCCCAAAGGTCGTGGCGCCAAAGCCTCCCCTCGGAAAAAAGCCCAAAAAATGGGTGGGCTATAGCCTTGGGTGGTGGGGCTGGGGAAGTACGTCCGCCGGTCTCGGAATGGGGCGAGACTTTGCGAGGGGCCTCCATGTGCCAAAAATAGGTCGCGGACACAGCTGAACCAAAAAATAAGCCCCTGAAGGTCGGGGCGCCAAAGCGACCCTGCGGAAATATGCTCAAAAAACGGGTGGGCTATAGCCTTGGGGGGTGGGGCTGGCGAAGTTCGTCCGCCGGACTCGGAATGGGCCGAGACTTTGCGAGGGGCCTCCGTGTGCCAAAAATAGGTCGTGGACACAGCCGCGCCCAAAAATAAGCGCCCGAAGGTCGGGACGCCAAAGCCCCCCCGCGGAAAAATCCTCAAAAAACGGGTGGGCTATAGCCTTGCGGGGTGGGGCTGGTGAAGTTCGTCCGCCGGACTCGGAATGGGCCGAGACTTTGCGAGGGGCCTCCGTGTCCCCAAAATAGGCCGCAGACACAGCCGCTCCAAAAATAAGCGCCCGAAGGTCGGGGCGCCAAAAGCCCCCTGCAGAAAAATGCCCAAAAAACGGGTGGGCTATGTCCTTCGCGGGTGGGGCTGGCGAAGCTCGTCCGCCGGACTCGGAATGGGCCGAGACTTTGCGAGGGGCCTCACTGTGCAAAAAATAGTCCACGGGCACAGCCATGCCCGAAGGTCGGGGCGGCACACCTCCCCTGCAGAAATGCCCAAAAAACGGGTGGGCTATTGCCTTGGGGGGTGGAGCTGGCGAAGTTCGTCCGCCGGACTTGGAATGGGGCGAGACTTTGCGAGGGGTCTCCGTGTGCAAAAAATAGGCCACGGGCATAGCTGCACCTAAAAATAAGCACCCGAAGGTCGGGTCACCCAAATCCCCCTGCTGAAAAATGCCCAAAAAACGGGTGGGCTATAGCCTTGGGGGGTGGGGCCGGGGAAGTTCGTTCGCCAGACTCGGAATGGGGCGAGACTTTCCGAGGGGCCTCCGTGTGCCAAAAATTACGCGCGGGTACAGCCGCGCCCAAAAATAAGTGCCCGAAATTTGGGGCCCCAAACCCCCCCTGCAGAAAAATGCCCAAAAAACGGGTGGGCTATAGCCTTCGGGGGTGGGGCGGGCGAAGTTCGTCCGCCGGACTCGGAATGGGACGAGACTTTACGAGGGGCCTCCGTGTGCCAAAAATAGGCCGTGGACACAGCCACGCCCAAAAATAAGCACCCGAAGGTCAGGACGCCAAAGCCCCTCGGCAGAAAAATGCCCAAAAAACGGATGGGCTATAGCCTTGGGGGGTGGGGTTGGTGAAGTTCCTCCGCCGGACTCGGAATGGGGCGAGACTTTATGAGGGGCCTCCGTTTGCTAAAAATAGGCCGCGGTCAAAGCCGCACCTAAAAATAAGCACCTGAAGGTCGGGGCGCCAAAGTCCCCCTGCGGAAAAATGCCCAAAAAATGGCTGGGCTATAGCCTTGGCGGGTGGGGCTGGTGAAGTTCGTCCGCTGGGCTCGGAATGGGGCGAGACTTTGCAAGGGGCCTCTGTGTGCAAAAACTAGTCCGTGGGTGCAGCCGTGCCCAAAAATAAGAGCCCGAAGGTCGGGCGCCAAAGCCCCCCTGCAGAAAAATGCCCAAAAAACGAGTGGGCTATAGCCTTGGGGGGTGGGGCTGGTGAAGTTCGTCCACCGGACTCAGAATGGGGCGAGACCTTTCGAAGGGCCTCCGTTTGCCAAAAATAGGCCGCGGCCACAGCCATGCCCAAGGGTCGGGGCACCAAAGTCCCCCTGCGGAACAATGACCACAAAACGGGTGGGCTATAGCCTTGGGGGGTGGGGCTGGCGATGTTCGTCCGCCGGACTCAGAATGGGGCGAGACTTTGCGAGGGCCTCCATGTGCCGAAAATAGGCCGCATAGCCGCACCCAAAAATAAGTGCCCGAAGGTTGGGGCACCAAAGCCCCCCTCTGGAACAATGCCGAAAAAACGGGTGGGTTATAGCCTTGGGGGGTGGGGCTGGCGAAGTTCGTCTGCCGGACTCGGAATACGACGAGCCTTTGTGAGTGGCCTCCGTGTACCAAAAATAGGCCGCAGGCACAGCCGTGCCCTAAAATAAGCGCCCGAAGGTCGGGGCGCCAAAGCCCCCCGGCGGAAAATGCCCAAAAAACGGGTGGGCTATAGCCTTGGGGGGTGGGGCTGGCGAAGTACGTCCGCCGGACTGGGAATGGGGCGAGCCTTTACGAGGGCCCTCCGTGTGCCAAAGATAGGCTGCGGGCACAGCCGCGTCCAAAAATAAATGCCCGAAGGTTGGGGCACCAAAGCCCCCCTGCGGAAAAATGCCCAAAAAATGGGTGGGCTATAGCCTTGGGGGGTGGGGCTGGTGAAGTTCGTGTGCCAGACTCGGAATGCGGCGAGGCTTTGCGAGTGGCCACCGTGTGCCAAAAATAGGCCGCGGGCACAGCTGTGCCCTAAAATAAGCGCCCGATAGTCGGGGCGCCAAAGCCCCCCGGCGGAAAAATGCCCAAAAAACGGGTGGGCTATAGCCTTGGGAGGTGGGGCTAGCGAAGTTCGTGCGCCGGACTCGGAATGCGCCCAGACATTGCGAGGGGCCTCTGTGTGCAAAAAATAGGCCGCAGGCACAGCCGCAACCAAAAATAAGGGCCCGAAGGTCGGGGCACCAAACTCCCCCTGCGGAACAATGACCACAAAACGGGTGGGCTATAGCCTCAAATGGGTCGAGACTTTGCGAGTGGCCTCCGTGTACCAAAAATAGGCCACGGGCACAGCCACGCCCAAAAATAAGCGCCCGAAGTTCGTGGTGCCAAAGCCTCCCCTCGGAAAAATGCCCAAAAAATGGGTGGGCTATAGCCTTGGGCGGTGGGGCTGGGGAAGTACGTCCGCCGGTCTCGGAATGGGGCGAGACTTTGCGAGGGGCCTCCATCTGCCAAAAATAGGTCGCGGACACAGCTGCACCAAAAAATAAGCCCCTGAAGGTCGGGGCGCCTAAGCCACCCTGCGGAAATATGCTCAAAAAACGGGTGGGCTATAGCCTTGGGGGGTGGGGCTGGCGAAGTTCGTCCGCCGGACTCGGAATGGGATGAGACTTTGCGAGGGGCCTCCGTGTGCCAAAAATAGGTCGTGGACACAGCTGCGCCCAAAAATAAGCGCCCGAAGGTCGGGACGCCAAAGCCCCCCCGCGGAAAAATGCTCAAAAAACGGGTGGGCTATAGCCTTGGGGGGTGGGGCTGGTGAAGTTCGTCCGCCGGACTCGGAATGGGCCGAGACTTTGCGAGGGGCCTCCGTGTGCCCAAAATAGGACGCGGACACAGCCGCTCCAAAAATAAGCGCCCGAAGGTCGGGGCGCCAAAATCCCCCTGCAGAAAAATGCCCAAAAAACGGGTGGGCTATAGCCTTGGGAGGTGGGGCTAGCGAAGTTCGTGAGCCGGACTCGGAATGGGCCCAGACTTTGCGAGGGGCCTCTGTGTGCAAAAAATAGGCCGCAGGCACAGCCGCAACCAAAAATAAGGGCCCGAAGATTGGGGCGCCAAAGCCCCCCTACGGCAAAATGCCAAAAAAACGGGTGGGCTATAGCGTTGGGGGGTGGGGCTGGCGAAGTTCGTCCGCCGGCCTCGGAATGGGGATAGACTTTGTGAGGGGCCTCCATGTGCCAAAAATAGGCCGCGGGCACAGCCACGCCCAAAAATAAGTGCCCGAAGGTCGGGGCACCAAAGCCCCCCTGCGGAAAAATGCCCAAAAAACGGGTGGGCTTCGCATTGGGGGGTGGGGCTGGCGAAGATCATCCACCGGGCTCAGAATGGGCCGAGACTTTGCGACGGGCCTCTATGTGCCAAAAATAGGCCCCCGAAGGTTGGGGCGCCAAAGCCCCCCTGCGAAAAAATGCCCAAAAAATGGGTGGGCTATTGCCTTGGGGGGTGGGGCTGGCGAAGTTCGTCCGCCGGACTCGGAATGGGGCTAGACTTTGCGAGGGGCCTCCGTGTGGCAAAAGTAGGCCACGGGCGCAGCCGCACCCAAAAATAATCTCCCGATGGTCGGGGTGCCAAAGCCACCTGCGGAAAAATGCCCAAAAAACGGGTGGGCTATAGCCTCGGGGGGTGGGGCTGGCGATGTTCGTCCGCCGGACTCAGAATGGGGCGAGACTTTGCGAGGGCCTCCGTGTGCCAAAAATAGGCCGCGTAGCCGTACCCAAAAATAAGTGCTCGAAGGTTGGGGCACCAAAGCCCCAATCTGGAACAATGCCGAAAAAACGGGTGGGTTATAGCCTTGGGGGGTGGGGCTGGCGAAGTTCGTCTGCCGGACTCGGAATACGACGAGCCTTTGTGAGTGGCCTCCGTGTACCAAAAATAGGCCGCAGGCACAGCCGTGCCCTAAAATAAGCGCCCGAAGGTCGGGGCGCCAAAGCCCCCCGGCGGAAAATGCCCAAAAAACGGGTGGGCTATAGCCTTGGGGGGTGGGGCTGGCGAAGTACGTCCGCCGGACTGGGAATGGGGCGAGCCTTTACGAGGGCCCTCCGTGTGCCAAAGATAGGCTGCGGGCACAGCCGCGTCCAAAAATAAATGCCCGAAGGTTGGGGCACCAAAGCCCCCCTGCGGAAAAATGCCCAAAAAATGGGTGGGCTATAGCCTTGGGGGGTGGGGCTGGTGAAGTTCGTGTGCCGGACTCGGAATGCGGCGAGGCTTTGCGAGTGGCCACCGTGTGCCAAAAATAGGCTGCGGACACAGCTGTGCCCTAAAATAAGCGCCCGATAGTCGGGGCGCCAAAGCCCCCCGGCGGAAAAATGCCCAAAAAACGGGTGGGCTATAGCCTTGGGAGGTGGGGCTAGCGAAGTTCGTGCGCCGGACTCGGAATGGGCCCAGACATTGCGAGGGGACTCTGTGTGCAAAAAAATAGGCCACAGGCACAGCCGCAACCAAAAATAAGGGCCCGAAGGTCGGGGCACCAAAGTCCCCCTGCGGAACAATGACCACAAAACGGGTGGGCTATAGCCTCGGGGGGTGGGGCTGGCGATGTTCGTCCGCCGGACTCAGAATGGGGCGAGACTTTGCGAGGGCCTCCGTGTGCCAAAAATAGGACGCGTAGCCGCACCCAAAAATAAGTGCCTGAAGGTTGGGGCACCAAAGCCCCCCTCTGGAACAATGCCGAAAAAACGGGTGGGTTATAGCCTTGGGGGGTGAGACTTTGCGAGTGGCCACCGTGTGCCAAAAATAGGACGCGTAGCCGCACCCAAAAATAAGTGCCTGAAGGTTGGGGCACCAAAGCCCCCCTCTGGAACAATGCCGAAAAAACGGGTGGGTTATAGCCTTGGGGGGTGGGGCTGGCGAAGTACGTCCGCCGGACTGGGAATGGGGTGAGCCTTTACGAGGGCCCTCCATGTGCCAAAGATAGGCTGTGGGCACAGCCGCGTCCAAAAATAAATGCCCGAAGGTTGGGCCACCAAAGCCCCCCTGCGGAAAAATGCCCAAAAAATGGGTGGGCTATAGCCTTGGGAGGTGGGGCTAGCGAAGTTCGTGTGCCGGACTCGGAATGGGCCCAGACTTTGCGAGGGGCCTCCATGTGCCAAAGATAGGCTGTGGGCACAGCCGCGTCCAAAAATAAATGCCCGAAGGTTGGGCCACCAAAGCCCCCCTGCGGAAAAATGCCCAAAAAACGGGTGGGCTATAGCCTTGGGAGGTGGGGCTAGCGAAGTTCGTGTGCCGGACTCGGAATGGGCCCAGACTTTGCGAGGGGCCTCTGTGTGTAAAAAATAGGCCGCAGGCACAGCCGCAACCAAAAATAAGGGCCCGAAGATTGGGGCGCCAAAACCCCCCTACAGCAAAATGCCAAAAAAACGGGTGGGCTATAGCCTTGGGAGGTGGGGCTAGCGAAGTTCGTGTGCCGGACTCGGAATGGGCCCAGACTTTGCGAGGGGCCTCCATGTGCCAAAAATAGGCCGCGGGCACAGCCACGCCCAAAAATAAGTGCCCGAAGGTCGGGGCGCCAAAGCCCCCCTGCGGAAAAATGCCCAAAAAACGGGTGGGCTTTGCATTGGGGGGTGGGGCTGGCGAAGATCATCCACCGGACTCAGAATGGGCCGAGACTTTGCGACGGGCCTCTATGTGCCAAAAATAGGCCACTGAAGGTTGGGGCGCGAAAGTCCCCCTGCGGAAAAATGTCCAAAAAACGGGTGGGCTATAGCCTTGGGGGGCGGGGCTGGAGAAGTTCGTCCGCTGGACTTCGAATGGGGCGAGACTTTACGAGGGGCCTCCGTGTACCAAAAATAGGCCGTGGGTAGAGCCGCGCCCAAAAATATGTGTCCGAAGGTCGGGTCGCCAAAGACCCCCTGCAGAAAAATGCCCAAAAAACGGGTGGGCTATAGCCTTGGCGGGTGGGACTGGTGAAGTTCGTCCGCCGGACTCGGAATGGGGCGACACTTTGCGAGGGGCCTCCGTGTGCCAAAAATAGGCCACGGGCAGAGCCGCGCCCAAAAGTAAGCGACCGAAGGTTGGGTCGCAAAAGAGCCCCTGCAGAAAAATGCCCAAAAAATGGGTGGGCTATAGCCTTGGGGGGTGGGGCTGGCGAAGTTCGTCCGCCAGACTTGGAATGGGGCGAGACTTTACGAGGGGCCTCCGTGTACCAAAAAAACGCCACGGACAGAGACGCGCCCAAAAATAAGTGCCCGAAGGTCGGGTCGCCAAAGACCCCCTGCAGAAAAATGCCCAAAAAACGGGTGGGCTATAACCTTGGGGGGTGGGGCTGGCGAAGTTTGTCCGCCGGACTCGGAATGGGGCGAGACTTTACGAGGGGCCTCCGTGTGCCAAATATAAGCCACCGAAGGTCGGGGCGCCGAAGCCTTGCCGCAGAAAAATGCCCAAAAAACGGGTGGGCTATAGCCTTGGGTGGTGGGGCCGGCGAAGTTCATCCGCCGGACTCGGAATGGGGTGAGACTTTACGAGGGACTCCATGTGACAAAAATAGGCCACGGGCACAGCCGCGTCCAAAAATAAGCGCCCAAAGGTTGGGGCGCCAAAGCCCCCCTGCAGAAAAATGCCCAAAAAACGGGTGGGCTATTGCCTTGGGGGTGGGGCTGCCGAAGTTCGTCCGCCAGACTCAGAATGGGGTGAGACTTTGCAAGGGGCCTCCGCGTACCAAAAATAAGCCACTGAAGGTCGGGGCGCCAAAGGCCCCCTGCGGAAAAATGCCCAAAAAACGGGTGGGCTATAGCCTTGGGGGGTGGGGCTGGAGAAGTTCGTCCGCCGGACTTGGAATGGGTCTAGACTTTGTGAGGGCCCTCCGTGTGTCCAAAATAGTCCACGGGCACAGCCGCACCCAAAAATAAGCCCCCGATGGTCGGGGCACCAAATCCCCCAGCTGAAAAATACCCAAAAAACGGGTGGGCTATAGCCTTGGGGGGTGGGGATGGCGAAGTTCGTCCGCCTGACTTGGAATGGGGCGAGACTTTGCGAGGGGCCTCCGTGTGCCAAAAATAGGCCGCGGGTAGAGCCGTACCCAAAAATAAGTGCCCATAGGTCGGGTCGCCAAAGACCCCCTGCAGAAAAATGCCCAAAAAACGGGTGGGCTATAGCCTTGGGGGGTGGGGCTGGCGAAGTTCGTCTGCAAGACTCGGAATGGGGCGAGACTTTACGAGTGGCGTCCGTGTGCCAAAAATAGGCCGCGGGCACAGCGGCGCCCAAAAAGAAGCGCCCGAGGGTCGGGGAGCCAAAGCCCCCCAGCGAGGAAATACCCAAAAAACGGGTGGGCTATAACCTTGGGGGGTGGGGCTGGCGAAGTTCATCTGCAGGGCTCGGAATGGGGTGAGACTTTGCGAGGGGCCTCCGTTTGTCAAAAATAGGCCACGGACACAGCCGCACCCAAAAATAAGTGCCCGAAGGTCGGGGCGTCAAAGCCCCCCTACGGAAAAGTGCCCAAAAAATGGGTGGGCTATAACCTTGGGGGTGGGGCTGGCGAAGTTCGTCTGCCGGACTCAGAATATGGCGAGACTTTGCTAGGGGCCTACGTGTTCCAAAAATAGGCCACAGGCACAGCCGTGACCAAAAATAAGTGCCCGAAGGTTGGGGCACCACAGCCCCCCTGCGGAAAAATATCCAAAAAACGGGTGGGCTATAACCTTGGGGGGTGGGGCTGGTGGAAAACGTCCGCCGGACTCGGAATGTGGCGAGACTTTGCAAGGGGCCTCCTTGTGCCAAAAATAGGCCGCGTACATAGCCACACCCAAAAATAAGTGCCCGAAGGTTGGGGCGCCAAAACCGCCCTGCGGAAAAATGCTGAAAAAACGGGTGGGCTATAGCCTTGGGGGGTGGGGCTGGCGAAGTTCATCCGCTGGACTGG
This sequence comes from Citrus medica, assembly GCA_002013955.2. Taxonomy (NCBI): domain Eukaryota; kingdom Viridiplantae; phylum Streptophyta; class Magnoliopsida; order Sapindales; family Rutaceae; genus Citrus; species Citrus medica. The sequence goes on from MKYO02006787.1 coordinate 201,445, forward strand.
GAATGGGGCGAGGCTTTGCGAGGGGCCTCCATATACCAAAAATAGGCCGCGGTCAAACCGTCGACCAAAAATAAGCGCCCGAAGGTCGGGGCGCCAAAGCCCCCCTGCGGAAAAATGCCCAAAAAACAGGTGGGCTATAGCCTTGGGGGGTGGGCTGGCGAAGTTCGTGCGCCGGACTCGGAATGGGGCGAGCCTTGGCGAGGGGCCTCCGTGTGCCAAAAATAGGCCACGGACAGAGCCGCGCGCAAAAATAAGTGCCCGAAGGTCGGGTCACCAAAGACCCCCTGCAGAAAAATGCCCAAAAAACGGGTGGGCTATAGCCTTAGGGCTGTCTCTTATACACATCTCTTGGGGGGTGGGGCTGGCGAAGTTCATCCGCTGGACTGGGAATGGGGCGAGGCTTTGCGAGGGGCCTCCATATACCAAAAATAGGCCGCGGTCAAACCGTCGACCAAAAATAAGCGCCCGAAGGTCGGGGCGCCAAAGCCCCCCTGCGGAAAAATGCCCAAAAAACAGGTGGGCTATAGCCTTGGGGGGTGGGCTGGCGAAGTTCGTGCGCCGGACTCGGAATGGGGCGAGCCTTGGCGAGGGGCCTCCGTGTGCCAAAAATAGGCCACGGACAGAGCCGCGCGCAAAAATAAGTGCCCGAAGGTCGGGTCACCAAAGACCCCCTGCAGAAAAATGCCCAAAAAACGGGTGGGCTATAGCCTTAGGGCTGTCTCTTATACACATCTCTTGGGGGGTGGGGCTGGCGAAGTTCATCCGCTGGACTGGGAATGGGGCGAGGCTTTGCGAGGGGCCTCCATATACCAAAAATAGGCCGCGGTCAAACCGTCGACCAAAAATAAGCGCCCGAAGGTCGGGGCGCCAAAGCCCCCCTGCGGAAAAATGCCCAAAAAACAGGTGGGCTATAGCCTTGGGGGGTGGGCTGGCGAAGTTCGTGCGCCGGACTCGGAATGGGGCGAGCCTTGGCGAGGGGCCTCCGTGTGCCAAAAATAGGCCACGGACAGAGCCGCGCGCAAAAATAAGTGCCCGAAGGTCGGGTCACCAAAGACCCCCTGCAGAAAAATGCCCAAAAAACGGGTGGGCTATAGCCTTAGGGCTGTCTCTTATACACATCTCCTCCGTGTGCCAAAAATAGGCCACGGACAGAGCCGCGCGCAAAAATAAGTGCCCGAAGGTCGGGTCACCAAAGACCCCCTGCAGAAAAATGCCCAAAAAACGGGTGGGCTATAGCCTTAGGGCTGTCTCTTATACACATCTCTTGGGGGGTGGGGCTGGCGAAGTTCGTGCGCCGGACTCGGAATGGGGCGAGCCTTGGCGAGGGGCCTCCGTGTGCCAAAAATAGGCCACGGACAGAGCCGCGCGCAAAAATAAGTGCCCGAAGGTCGGGTCACCAAAGACCCCCTGCAGAAAAATGCCCAAAAAACGGGTGGGCTATAGCCTTGGGGGGTGGGGCTGGCGAAGTTTGTCCGCCGGACTCGGAATGGGGCGAGACTTTACGAGGGGCCTCCGTGTGCCAAAAATAGGCCGCTGGCATAGCCGCACCCAAAAATAAGTGCCCAAAGGTCGGGGCGCCAAAGCCCCCCTGCGGAAAAATGCCCAAAAAATGGGTGGGCTATAGCCTTGGGGGGTGGGGCTGGCGAAGTTCGTCCGCTGAACACGGAATGGGGCAGGACTTTGCGATGGGCCTCCGTGTGCCAAAAATAGGTCGCGGGCACAGCCGCGCCCAAAAATAAGTGCC
>MKYO02006787.1:203435-294743 GCA_002013955.2 Citrus medica
GGAAAAATGCCCAAAAAATGGGTGGGCTATAGCCTTGGGGGGTGGGGCTGGCGATGTTCGTCCGCCGGACTCGGAATTGGGCGAGACTTTGCGAGGGGCCTTCGTGTGCAAAAAAAAGGCCGCGGGCACAGCCACGCCCAAAAATCAGCACCCGAAGGTCGAGGCGCCAAAGCCCCCATGTGGAAAAATGCCCAAAAACTGGGTTGGCTATAGCCCTGGGTGGTAGGTCTGCCGAAGTTCGTCCGCCGGACTCGGAATGGGGCGAGACTTTGCGAGTAGCCTCCGTGTGCCAAAAATATGCCGCGGGCACAGCCGTGCCCAAAAATAAGTGCCCTAACTCGGGGCGCAAAAGCCCCCCTGCGGAAAAATTCCCAAAAAACGGGTGGGCGATAGCCTTGGGGGGTGGGGCTGGCGAAGTTCATCTGCCGGACTCGGAATAGGGCGAGACTTTGCGAGGGGACTCCGTGTCCAAAAAATAGGCCGCGGGCACAGCTGCACCCAAAAATAAGAGCCCGAAGTTCGGGGCGCCAAATCCCCCCAGCGGAAAAACGCCCAAAAAACGGGTGGACTATAGCCTTGGGGGGTGGCACTGGCGAAGTTCGTCCGCCGGACTCGGAATGGGGCGAGACTTTGCGAGGGGCCTCCGTGTGCCAAAAATAGGCCGCGGGCACAGCCACGCCCAAAAATAAGCGCCCGAAGGTCGGGGCGCCAAAGCCCCCCTGCGGAAAAATGCCCAAAAAACGGGTGGGCTATAGCCTTGGGGGGTGGGGCTGGCGAAGTTCCTCTGCCGGACTCGGAATAGGGCGAGACTTTGCGAGGGGACTCCGTGTCCAAAAAATAGGCCGCGGGCACAGCCGCGCCCAAAAATAAGAGCCCAAAGTTCAGGGCGCCAAAGCCCCCCAGCGGAAAAACGCCCAAAAAACGGGTGGACTATAGCCTTGGCGGGTGGCGCTGGCGAAGTTCGTCCGCCGGACTCGGAATGGGACGAGACTTTACGAGGGCCCTCCGTGTGCCAAAAATACGCCACGGGCACAGCTGCGCCCAAAAATAAGCACCCGAAAGTCGGGGCGCCAATGCCCCCCCGCGGAAAAATGCCCAAAAAACGGGTGGGCTATAGCCTTGGGGGGTGGGGCTGGTGAAGTTCGTCCGCCGGACTCGGAATGGGGCGATACTTTGTGAGGTGTCTCCGTGTGACAAAAATAAGCCGCGGGCACAGCTGCACCCAAAAATAAGCGCCTGAAGGTCGGGGCGCCAAACCCCCCTGCGGAAAAATGTCCAAAAAATGGGTGGGCTATAGCCTTGGGGGGTGGGGATGGCGAAGTTCGTCCGCCAGACTTGAAACGGGGCGAGACTTTGCGAGGGACCACTGTGTGCCAAAAATAGGCCGCGGCCACAGCCACAGCCAAAAATAAGTGCCCGAACTCCGGGCGCAAAAGCCCCCCTGCGGAAAAATGCACAAAAAAAGGGGTGGGTGGGGTGGGGCTGGCAAAGTTCGTCCGCCGGAGTCGGAATGGGGCGAGACTTTGCATGGGGCCTCCGTGTGCAAAACAAAGGCCGTGGGCACAGTCGCGTCCAAAAATCAGCACCCGAAGGTCGAGGCGCCAAAGCCCCCTTGCGGAAAAATGCCCAAAAAATGGGTGGGCTATAGCCTTGGGAGGTGGGTCTGGCGAAGTTTGTCCGCCGGACTCGGAATGGGACGAGACTTTGCGAGTGGCCTCCAAGTGCCAAAAATAAGCCGCGGGCACAGCCGTGCCCAAAAATAAGTGCCCGAACTCGGGGCACAAAAGCCCCCCTGTGGAAAAATGCCCAAAGAACGGGTGGGCTATAGCCTTGAGGGGTGGGGCTGGCGAAGTTCATCCTCCGGACTCGGAATGGGGTGAGACTATGCGAGGGGTCTCCGTGTCCAAAAAATAGGCCGCGGGTACAGCCACGCCCAAAAATAAGAGCCCGAAGTTCGGGCCACCAAAGCCCCCCAGCGGAAAATCGCCCAAAAAACGGGTGGACTATAGCCTTGGGGGGTGGAGTTGGCGAAGTTCGTCCGCCGGACTTGGAATGGGGCGGGACTTTACGAGGGCCCTCTGTGTGCCAAAAATACGCCACGGGCACAGCCGCGCCCAAAAATAAGCACCCAAAAGTCGGGGCGCCAATGCCCCCCTGCGGAAAAATGCCCAAAAAACGGGTGGACTATAGCCTTGGCGGTTGGGGCTGGCGAAGTTCGTCCGCCAGACTTGAAATTGGGCGAGAGTTTGTGAGGGGCCTCCGTGTACCAAAAATAGGCCGCGGCCACAGCCGCAGCCAAAAATAAGTGCCCAAACTCGGGGCGCAAAAGCCCCCCTGCGCAAAAATGCCAAAACAACGGGTGGGCTATAGCCTTGGGGGATGGGGCTGGCAAAGTTCATCCGCCGGAGTTGAAATGGGGCAAGACTTTGCGATGGGCCTCCGTGTGCAAAAAGAAGGCCGTGGGCACAGTCGCGTCCAAAAATCAGAACCTAAAGGTCGAGGCGCCAAAGCCCCCATGCGGAAAAATGCCCAATAAATGGGTGGGCTATAGCCTTGGGTGGTGGGACTGGCAAAGTTCGTCCGCCGGACTCGGAATGGGGCGAGACTTTGCGAGTGGCCTCTGTGTGCAAAAAATAGGCCGCGGGTACAGCCACGCCCAAAAATAAGTACCCGAAGGTCGGGGCGCCAAAGTACCCCTGCAGAAAAATGCCCAAAAAACGGGTGGACTATAGCCTTGGGGGGTGGGGCGGGCGAAGTTCGTCCGCCGGACTCGGAATGCGGCTAGACTTTGCGAGGGGCCTTCGTGTGCCAAAAATAGGCCGCGAACACAACCGCACTAAAAAATAAGCACCCGAAGGTCAGAGCGCCAAAAGCCCCCCGCAGAAAAATGCCCAAAAACGGGTGGGCTACAGCCTCGGGGGGTGGGGCCGGCGAATTTCATCCGCCGGACTCGGAATGGGGCGGGACTTCGCAAGGGACCTCCCTGTGCCAAAAATAGGCCGCAGGCACAGCCGCGCCCAAAAATAAGCACCCGAAGGTAGGGGCGCCAAAGCCACCCGGCGGAAAAATGCCCAAAAAACAGGTGGGCTACAGCCTTGGGGGGTGCGGTCGGCGCAGTTCGTCCTCCGGACTCGAAATGGGGAGAGGCTTTGCGAGGGGCCTCTGTGTGCCAAAAATAGGCCGCGGGCACAACCGTACCCAAAAATAAGCAGGCGAAGGTCGGGGCGCCAAAGTACCCCTGCGGAAAAATGCCCAAAAAACGGGTGGGCTATAGCCTTGGGGGGTGGGGCTGGCGAAGTTCGTCCGCCGGACTCGGAATGCGGCTAGACTTTGCGAGGGGCCTCCGTGTGCCAAAAATAGGCCGCGGAAACAACCGTACCAAAAAATAAGCGCCCGAAGGTCAGAGCGCCAAAGGCCCCCTGCAAAAACATGCCCAAAAAACGGGTGGGCTACAGCCTCGGGGGGTGGGGCCGGCGAATTTCGTCCGCCAGAACCGGAATGGGGCGGGACTTCGCAAGGGGCCTCCCTGTGCCAAAAATAGGCCGCAGGCATAGCCGCGCCCAAAAATAAGCACCCGAAGGTAGGGGCGCCAAAGCCACCCTACGGAAAAATGCCCAAAATACAGGTGGGCTACAGCCTTGGGGGGTGCGGCCGTCCTCCGGACTCGGAATGGGGAGAGGCTTTGCAAGGGGCCTCCGTGTGCCAAAAATAGGCCGCGGGCACAACCGTACCCAAAAATAAGCAGCCGAAGTTCAGGGCGCCAGAGGCCCCTGCAGAAAAATGCCCAAAAAACGGGTGGGCTACAGCCTTGGGGTGTGGGGTTGGCGAAGTTCGTCCGCCGGACTCAGAGTGGGGCGGGACTTTGCGAGGGGCCTCCCTGTGCCAAAATTAGGCCGCGGGCACAGCCGCGCCAAAATCAGCGCCCGAAGGTCGGGGCGCCAAAGCCCCCCTGAGGAAATATGCCCAAAAAATAGGTGGGCTACAGCCTTGGGGGTGGGGCTGGCGCAGTTCGTCCGCCGGACTCGGAATGGGGCTAGACTTTGCGAGGGGCCTCCGTGTGCAAAAAATAGGCCGCGGGCACAGCCGCGCCCAAAAATAAGTGCCCGAAGGTCGGGGCACCAAAGCCCCCTGCGGAAAAATGCCAAAAAAATAGGTGGGCTACAGCCTTAGGGGTGGGGTTGGCGCAGTTCATCCGCCTGACTAGGAATGGACCGACACTTTCCGAGGGGCCTTCGTGTGCCAAAAATAGGCCACGGGTAGAGCCACGCCCAAAAATAAGCAGTCGAAGGTCAGGGCGCCAGAGCCCCCTACAGAAAAATGCCCAAAAAACAGGTGGGCTACAACCTTGGAGGGTGGGGCTGGCGCAGTTCGTCTGTCGGACTCGGAATGGGACAAGACATTACGAGGGGCCTCCGTGTACCAAAAATAGGCCGCGGGTACAGCCACGCCAAAAAATAAGCAGCCAAAGGTCGGGGTGCCAGAGACCCTGCATAAAAATGCCCCAAAAATGGGTGGGCTACAGCCTTGGTGGGTGGGGCTGGCGAAGTTCGTCCGCTGGACTCGGAATGGGGCGGGACTTTGCGAGGGGCCTCCCTGTGCCAAAAATAGGCCGCGGGCACAGCTGCGCCCAAAAACAAGCGCCCGAAAGATGGGGCTCCAAAGCCCCCCTACGGAAAAATGCCCAAAAAACGGGTGGGTTACAGCCTTGGGGGTGGGGCTGGCGAAGTTCGTCTGTCGGACTCGGAATGGGGCGAGATATTGCGATGGGCCTCCGTGTGCAAAACATTGGCCACGGGCACAGCCGCGCCCAAAAATAAGCAGCCGAAGGTCGGGGCACCAAAGCGCCCTGCAGAAAAATGCCCAAAACACCGGGTGGGCTACAGCCTTGGGGGGTGGGGCTGGCGAAGTTCGTCCATCGGACTCGGAATGGGGCGACACTTTGCGAGGGGCCTCCGTATGCCAAAATAGGATGCGGGCACAGCCACGCCCAATAATAAGCACCCAAAGGTAGGGGTGCCAAAGCCCCCTGCGGAAAAATACCAAAACAACGGGTGGGCTATAGACTAGGGGGGTGGGGCCGGCGCAGTTCGTCCGCCGGACTCGGAATGGGAAGAGACTTTGCGAGGGGCCTCCGTGTGCCAAAAATTAGCGCCCGTAGGTCGGGGCGCCAAAGCCCCCCAACGGAGAAATGCCCAAAAAATTGGTGGGCTACAGCCTTGGGGGTGCGGCTGGCGCAGTTCGTCCGCCGGACTCGGAATGGGGCTAGATTTACGAGGGGCCTCCGTGTACCAAAAATAGGCCGCGGGTACAGCTGCAAGGTGGGCTACAGCCTTAGGGGTGGGGTTGGCGCAGTTCATCCGCCTGACTAGGAATGGACCGACACTTTCCGAGGGGCCTTCGTGTGCCAAAAATAGGCCACGGGTAGAGCCACGCCCAAAAATAAGCAGTCGAAGGTCAGGGCGCCAGAGCCCCCTACAGAAAAATGCCCAAAAAACAGGTGGGCTACAACCTTGGAGGGTGGGGCTGGCGCAGTTCGTCTGTCGGACTCGGAATGGGACAAGACATTACGAGGGGCCTCCGTGTACCAAAAATAGGCCGCGGGTACAGCCACGCCAAAAAATAAGCAGCCAAAGGTCGGGGTGCCAGAGACCCTGCATAAAAATGCCCCAAAAATGGGTGGGCTACAGCCTTGGTGGGTGGGGCTGGCGAAGTTCGTCCGCTGGACTCGGAATGGGGCGGGACTTTGCGAGGGGCCTCCCTGTGCCAAAAATAGGCCGCGGGCACAGCTGCGCCCAAAAACAAGCGCCCGAAAGATGGGGCTCCAAAGCCCCCCTACGGAAAAATGCCCAAAAAACGGGTGGGTTACAGCCTTGGGGGTGGGGCTGGCGAAGTTCGTCTGTCGGACTCGGAATGGGGCGAGATATTGCGATGGGCCTCCGTGTGCAAAACATTGGCCACGGGCACAGCCGCGCCCAAAAATAAGCAGCCGAAGGTCGGGGCACCAAAGCGCCCTGCAGAAAAATGCCCAAAACACCGGGTGGGCTACAGCCTTGGGGGGTGGGGCTGGCGAAGTTCGTCCATCGGACTCGGAATGGGGCGACACTTTGCGAGGGGCCTCCGTATGCCAAAATAGGATGCGGGCACAGCCACGCCCAATAATAAGCACCCAAAGGTAGGGGTGCCAAAGCCCCCTGCGGAAAAATACCAAAACAACGGGTGGGCTATAGACTAGGGGGGTGGGGCCGGCGCAGTTCGTCCGCCGGACTCGGAATGGGAAGAGACTTTGCGAGGGGCCTCCGTGTGCCAAAAATTAGCGCCCGTAGGTCGGGGCGCCAAAGCCCCCCAACGGAGAAATGCCCAAAAAATTGGTGGGCTACAGCCTTGGGGGTGCGGCTGGCGCAGTTCGTCCGCCGGACTCGGAATGGGGCTAGATTTACGAGGGGCCTCCGTGTACCAAAAATAGGCCGCGGGTACAGCTGCGCCCAAAAATAAGCAGGCGAAGGTTGGGGCGCCAGAGTCCCCTTCAGAAAAATGCCCAAAAAATAGGGGGGGTACAGCCTTGGGGGGTGGGGCTGGCGCAGTTCGTCCGCCGGACTCGGAATGGGACGGGACTTTGCGAGGGGCCTCCCTGAGCAAAAAATAGGCCGCGGGCACAGCCGCGCCCAAAAAAAAGCGCCCGAAGGTCGGGACGCCAAAGCCCCCCAGCGGAAAAATGCCCAAAAAACAGGTGGGCTACAGCCTTGGGGGCTGGGGCAGGCGCAGTTCGTCCGCCTGACTCGGAATGGGGCGAGACTTTGCGAGGGGACTCCGTGTGCCAAAAATAGGCCGCGGGCACAGCCGCGCCAAAAAATAAGCAGCCAAAGGTCGGGGTGCCAGAGCCCCCTGCAGAAAAATGTCTCAAAAATGGGTGGGCTACAGCCTTGGGGGGTGGGGCCAGCGACGTTCGTCCGCGGGACTCGGAATGGGGCGGGACTTTGCGAGGGGCCTCCCTGTGCCAAAAAAAGGCCGCGGGCACAGCCGCACCAAAAAATAAGCAGCCAAAGGTCGGGGTGCCAGAGCCCCCTGCAGAAAAATGTCTCAAAAATGGGTGGGCTACAGCCTTGGGGGGTGGGGCCAGCGACGTTCGTCCGCGGGACTCGGAATGGGGCGGGACTTTGCGAGGGGCCTCCCTGTACCAAAAATAGGCCGCGGGCACAGCCGCACCCAAAAGCAAGCGCCCGAAAGTCGGAGCGCCAAAGCCCTCCTGCGGAAAAATGCCCAAAAAACGGGTGGCCTACAGCCTTAGGGGTGGGGCTGCCGCAGTTCGTTTGCCGGACTCGGAATGGGGCTAGACTTTGCGAGGGGCCTCCATGTGCTAAAAACATGCCGCGGGTACAGCTGCGCCCAAAAATAAGCAGCCGAAGGTTGGGGCGCCAGAGCCACCTGCAGAAAAATGCCCAAAAAATAGGTGGGCTACAGCCTTAGGGGGTGGGGCTGGCGCAGTTCGTCCGCCGGACTCGGAATGGGGCGAGACTTTGCGAGGGGCCTACGTGTGCCTAAAATAGGCCGCGGGCACAGCCGCGTCCAAAAATAAGCAGCCGAAGGTCAGGGCGCTAGAGCCCCCTGCAGAAAAATGCCCAAAAAACGGGTGGGCTGCAGCCTTGGGGGGTGGGGCCGGCGACGATCGTCCGCTGGACTCGGAATGGGGCCGGACTTTGCGAGGGGCCTCCCTGTGCCAAAAATAGGCCGCGGGCACAGCCGTGAAAAAATAAGCGCACGAAGGTCGGGGCGCCAAAGCCCCCCTGCGGAAAAATGCCAAAAAAATAGGTGGGCTACAGCCTTAGGGGTGGGGCTGGCGCAGTTCGTCTGCCGGACTCGGAATGGGGCGAGGCTTTGCGAGGGGCCTCCGTGTGCCAAGAATAGGCTGCGGGCACAGCCGCGCCAAAAAATAAGCAGCCAAAGGTCGGGGTGCCAAAGCCCCCCGTCGGAAAAATGCCCAAAAAACAGGTGGGCTACAGCCTTGGTGGGTGGGGCTGCCGCAGTTCGTCCGCCGGACTTGGAATGGGCCGAGACTTTGCGAGGGGTCTCCGTGTGCCAAGAATAGGCTGCGGGCACAGCCGCGCCAAAAAATAAGCAGCCAAAGGTCGGGGTGCCAGAGCCCCCTGTAGAAAAATGCCCCAAAAATGGGTGGGCTATAGCCTTGGGGGGTGTGGCTGGCGAAGTTCGTCCGCTGGACTAGGAATGGGGCGGGACTTTGCGAGGGGCCTCCCTGTGCCAAAAATAGGCCGCGGGCACAACCGCGCCCAAAAACAAGTGCCCGAAGGTCGGGGCGCCAAAGCCACCCTGCGGAAAAATGCCCAAAAAACGGGTGGCCTACAGCCTTGGGGGTGGGCATGGCGTAGTTCGTCCGCCGGACTATGAATGGGGCTAAACTTTGCGAGGGGCGTCCATGTGCCAAAAATAGGCCGCGGGTACAGCTGCGCCCAAAAATAAGCAGCCAAAGGTTAGGGCGCCAGAGCCCCCTGCACAAAAATGCCCAAAAAATAGATGGGCTACAGCCTTGGGGGGTGGGGCTGGCGCAGTTCGTCCGCCGGACTCGGAATGGGGCGAGACTTTGCGAGGGGCCTCCGTGTGCCAAAAATAGGCCGTGGACACACCCGCGCCTAAAAATAAGCGCCCGAAGGTCGGGGCACCAATGCCCCGCTGCGGAAAAATGCCCAAAAAACGGGTGGGCTATAGCCTTGGGGGGTGGGGCAGGCGAAGTTCGTCCGCCGGACTCGGAATGGGACGAGACTTTGCGAGGGGCCTCCGTGCGCCAGAAATAGGCTGCAAGCACAGCCACGTCCAAAAATAAGCAGCTGAAGGTCGGGGCGCCAAAGCCCCCTGTGGAAAAATGCCCAAAAAACGGGTGGGCTATAGCCTTGGGGGGTGTGGCTGGCGAAGTTCGTCCGCTGGACTCGGAATGGGGCGAGACTTTACGAGGGATCTCCGTGTACCAAAAATAGGCTGCAGGTACAGCCGTGAACAAAAATAAGCAGCCGAAGGTCGGGGCGCCAAAGGCCCCTTGCGGAAAAATACCCAAAAAATGGGTGACCTATACACGTGGGGGGTTGGGCTGGCGAAGTTCGTCCGCCTGACTCGGAATGGGGCGAGACTTTTTGAGGGAACTCCGTGCGCCAAAAATAGGCCTCGGGCACAGTCGCGCCCAAAAATAAGCTCCTGAAGGTTGGCGCACCAAACCCACGCTGCGGAAAAATGCCCAAAAAACGGGGGGGGCTATAGCCTTAGGGGGTTGGGCTGGCGAAGTTCGTCCGCCGGACTCGGAATGGGGCGAGACTTTGTGAGGGGCCTCCGTGTGCCAAAAATAGGCCGCGGGCCATGCCGAAAAATAAGCAGCCGATGGTCGGGGCGCCAAAGACGCCTGCAGAAAAATGCCCAAAAAACGGGTGGGCTACAACCTCTGGGGGTGGGGCTGGTGAAGTTCGTCCGCCGGACTCGGAATGGGGCGAGACTTTACGAGGGGCCTCCGTGTGCCAAAAATAAGCCGCGGGCACAGCCGCGCCCAAAAATAAGCACCCAAAGCTCGGGGAGCCAAAGCCCCCCTGCGGAAAAATACCCAAAAAACGGGTGGACTATAGACGTGGGGGGCGGGCTGGCGAAGCTCGTCCGCCGGACTCAGAATGGGACGAGACTTTGCGAGGGGCCTCCGTCTACCAAAAATAGGCCGCGGGCACAGCCGTACCCAAAAATAAGTGCCCGAAGGTCGGGGGCCAAAGCCCCCCTGTGGAAAAATTGCCAAAAAACGGGTGGGCTATAGCCTTGGGGGGTGTGGCTGGCGAAATTCGTCCGCCGGACTCGGAATGGGCCGAGACTTTATGAGGGGCCTCCGTGTACCAAAAATAGGCCGCAGGCACAGCCGCGCCCAAAAATAAGCGCCCGAAGGTCGGGGCGCCAAAGCCCCCCTGCGGGAAAATGCCCAAAAAACGGGTGGCCTATAGCCTTGGGGGGTGGGGGTGGGGCTGGCGAAGTTCGTCCGCCGGACTCGGAATGGGGCAAGACTTTGCGAGGGGCCTCCGTGTGCCAAAAATACGCCGTGGGCATAGCCGAACCCAAAAATCAGTGCCCGAAGTTCAGGGCTCCAAAGAACCCCTGCCGAAAAATGCCCAAAAAACGGGTGGGCTATAGTTTGGGGGGTCGGGGTGGGGCTGCCGAAGTTCGTCCGCCGGACTTGGAATGGGGCGAGACTTTGCAAGGGGCCTCCGTCTGCCAAAAATAGGTCGCGGGCACAGCCGCGCCCAAAAATAAGTGCCCGAAGGTCGGGGGCCAAAGCCCCCCTGTGGAAAAATTGCCAAAAAACGGGTGGGCTATAGCGCTATAGCCTTGGGGGGTGTGGCTGGCGAAATTCGTCCGCCGGACTCGGAATGGGCCGAGACTTTACGAGGGGCCTCCATGTACCAAAAATAGGCCGCGGGCACAGCCGCGCCCATAAATAAGCACCCAAAGTTCGGGGCGCGAAAGTCCCCCTGTGGAAAAATGCCCTAAAAACGGGTGGGCTATAGCCCTGGGGGGTGGGGATGCCGAAGTTCAACCGCCGGACTTGGAATGGGGCGAGACTTTGCGAGGGGCCTCCGTGTGCCAAAAATAGGCCGTACGCACAGCCGCGCCCGAAGGTCGGGGCGCCAAAGCCCCCCTGCGGAAAAATGCCCAAAAAACGGGTGGCCTATAGCCTTGGGGGGTGGGGGTGGGGCTGGCGAAGTTCGTCCGCCGGACTCGGAATGGGGCAATACTTTGCGAGGAGCCTCCGTGTGCCAAAAATATGCCGTGGGCATAGCCGTGCCAAAAAATAAGTGTCCGAAGGTCGGGACGCCAAACCCCCCCCGCAGAAAAATGACCAAAAAACGGGTGGGCTATAGCCTTGAGGGGTGGGGCTGGCGAAGTTCGTCCGCCGGACTCTGAATGGGACCTGTCTCTTATACACATCTCCAAAAAATAAGCGCCCGAAGGTCGGGGCACCAAAGCCCCCCTGCGGAAAAATGCCCAAAAAACGGGTGGGCTATAGCCTTGGGGGTTGGGGCTGGCGAAGTTCGTCCGCCAGACTCGGAATGGGGCGAGACTTTGTGATGGGCCTCCATGTCCCAAAAATAGGCTGCGTGCACAGCCGCGCCCAAAGATCGGGGCGGTAACGCCCCCCTGCCGGAAAATGCCCAATAAACGGGTGAGCTATAGCCTTGGGGGTTGGGGCTGGCGAAGTGCGTCTGCCGGACTCGAAATGGGGCAAGACTTTGCGAGGGGCCTCTGTGTGCCAAAATAGGCCGCGGACACAGCCGCGCCAGAAAATAAGTGCCCGAAGGTCGGGGCACCAAAGCCCCCCTGCGGGAAAAAGCCCAAAAAACGGGTGGGCTATAGCCTTGGGGGGTGGGGCTGGCGAAGTTCGTCCGCCGGACTCGGAATACGGCAAGACTTTGCGAGGGGCCTCCGTGTGCCAAAAATAGGCCGCGGGCACAGCCGCGCCAAAAAATAAGAGCCCGAATGTCGGGGCACCAAAGGCCCCCTGCGGAAAAATGCCCAAAAAACGGGTGGGCTATAGCGTTGGGGGGTGGGGCTGGCGAAGTTCGTCCACCGGACTCTGAATCGGGCGAGACTTTACGAGGGGCCTCCGAGTACCGAAAATAGGTCACGGGCACAGCCGCACCCAAAAATAGGCGCCCGAAGGTCGGGGAGCCAAAGTCCCCCTGCGAAAAAATGCCCAAAAAATGGGTGGGCTATAGCCTTAGGGGGTGGGGCTGGTGAAGTTCGTCCGCCGGACCTGGAATGGGGCTAGACTTTGTGAGGGGCCTCCATGCGATAAAAATAGTCCGCGGGCACAGCCGCGACCAAAAATATGTGTCCAAAGGTTTGGGAGCCAAAGCCCCCCTGCGGAAAAATGCCCAAAAAACGGGTGGGCTATAGCCTTGGGGGGTGGGGCTGGCGAAGGTCGTCCGCCGGACTCGGAATGTGGCGTGACTTTGCGAGAGGCCTCCGTGTGCCAAAAATAAGCCGCTGGAACAGCCGCGCCCGGAGGTCGGGGCGCCAAAGTCCCCCTGCGGAAAAATGCCCAAAAAACGGGTGGGCTCTAGCATTGGGGGGTGGGACTGGCGAAGTTCGTCCGCCGGACTTGGAATGGAGTGAGACTTTGCGAAGGGCCTCCGTGTGCCAAAAATAGGACATGGGCAAAGCCACGCCCCAAAATAAGTGCCCGATGGTCGGGGCGCCGAAGCCCCCCCGCGGAAGTATGCCCAAAAAATGGGTGGGCTATAGCCTTGGGGGGTGGGGCTGGCGAAGTTCGTCCGCCGGACTCGGAATGGGGCTGGCAAAGTTCGTCCGCCGGACTCGGAATGGGGCGAGACTTTGCAAGGGGCCTCCGTGTGCCAAAAATAGGGTGCGGGCACAGCCGCGTCCAAAAATAAGCACCCGAAGGTCGGGGCGCCAAAGCCCCCCTGCGGAAAAATGCCCAAAAAACGGGTGGGCTATAGCCTTGGGGGGTGGGGCTGGCGAAGCTCGTCCGCCGGACTCGGAATGGGGCGAGACTTTGCGAGGGGCCTCCGTGTGCCAAAAATAGGCCACGGACACAGCCGTGTCCAAAAATAAGTGCCCGAAGGTCCGGGCGCCAAAGCCCCCCTGCGGAAAAATGCCCAAAAAAAGGGGTGGGCCATAGCCTTTGGGGGTGGGGCTGGCAAAGTTCGTCCGCCGGACTCGGAATGGGGCTGGCAAAGTTCGTCCGCCGGACTCGGAATGGGGCGAGACTTTGCAAGGGGCCACCGTGTGCCAAAAATAGGGTGCGGGCACAGCCGCGTCCAAAAATAAGCACCCGAAGGTCGGGGCGCCAAAGCCCCTGTGAGGAAAAATGCGCAAAAAACGGGTGGGCTATAACCTTGGGGGGTGGGGCTGAAGAGGTTCGTCCGCCGGACTCGGAATGGGCCGAGACATTGCGAGGGGCCTGTGTGTGCCAAAAATAGGCCACGGGCACAGCTGTGCCCAAAAATAAGTGCCCGAAGGTGGGGGCGCCAAAGCCCCCCAGCGGAAAAATGCCCAAAAAATGGGTGGACTATAGACTTGAAGGGTGGGGCTGGCGAAGTTCGTCCGCCGGACTCTGAATGGGACGAGGCTTTGCGAGGGGCCTCCGAGTGCCAAAAATAGGCCACGGGCACAGCCGCGTCCAAAAATAAGTGCCCGAAGGTTGGGGCACCAAATCCCCCCTACGGAAAAATGCCCAAAAACGGGTGGCCTATAGCCTTGGGGGTTGGGGCTGTCGAAGTTCGTCCGCCGGACTCTGAATGGGGTGAGGCTTTGTGAAGGGCCTCCGAGTTCCAAAAATAGGCCGTGGAGACAGCCGCATCCAAAAACAAGCATCCGAAGGTCGGGGCGCCAAAGCCCCCTTGTGGCAAAATGCCTAAAAAACGGGTGGCCATAGCCTTGGGGGGTGGGGCTGGCGAAGTTCGTCCGCCGGACTCGGAATGGGGCGAGACTTTGCGAGCGGCGTCCATGTGCCAAAAATAAGCCGCGGGCACAGCCACGGCCAAAAATTAGCACCCGAAGGTTGGGACACCAAAGCCCCCCTGCGGAAAAATGCCCAAAAAACGGGTGGGCTATAGCCTTGGGGGGTGGGCAGGCAAAGTTCGTCCGCCGGACTCGGAATGGGGTGATACTTTGCGAGGGGCCTCCGTGTGCCAAAAATAGGCTGTGGGCACCACCGCGCCCGAAAATAAGCGCCCGAAGGTCAGGGCGCCAAAGCCCTCCTGCGGAAAAAAGCCCAAAAAACGGGTGGGCTATTGCCTTGGGGGTGGGGCTGGCGAAGTTCGTCCGCCGGACTCGGAATGGGACGAGACTTTACGAGGGGCCTCCGTGTGCCAAAAATAGGCCGCGGGCACAGCCCTGTCTCTTATACACATCTCGGACGAACTTCGCCAGCCCTACCCCCCAAGGCTATAGCCCGCCCGTTTTTTGGGCATTTTTCCGCAGGGGGGCTTTGGCGCCCCGACCTTCGCGCACTTATTATTGGGCACGGCTGTGCCCGGGGCCTAAGATGTGTATAAGAGACAGGCCTTGGGGGTTGGGGCTGGCGAAGTTCGTCCGCCGGACTCGGAATGGGACGAGACTTTACGAGGGGCCTCCGTGTGCCAAAAATAGGCCGCGGGCACAGCCCTGTCTCTTATACACATCTCGGACGAACTTCGCCAGCCCTACCCCCCAAGGCTATAGCCCGCCCGTTTTTTGGGCATTTTTCCGCAGGGGGGCTTTGGCGCCCCGACCTTCGCGCACTTATTATTGGGCACGGCTGTGCCCGGGGCCTAAGATGTGTATAAGAGACAGGCCTTGGGGGTTGGGGCTGGCGAAGTTCGTCCCCCAGACTTGGAATGGGACGAGACTTTGCGAAGGGCCTCTGAGTGCCAAAAATAGGCCCCGGGCACAGCCGTGCCCAATAATAAGTGCGCGAAGGTCGGGGCGCCAAAGCCCCCCTGCTGAAAAATGCCCAAAAAACGGGTGGGCTATAGCCTTGGGGGGTGGGGCTGTCAAAGTTCGTCCGCCTGACTCGGAATGGGGCGGGACTTCGCGAGGGGCCTTCGTGTGCCAAAAATAGGCCCCGGCCACAGCCGCACCCTAAAATAAGTGTTCGAAGGTCGGGGCGACAAAGCCCCCCCGCGGAAAAATGCCCAAAAAACGGGTGGGCTATAGCCTTGGGTGGTGGGGCTGGCGAAGTTCTTCCGCCGGAGTCGGAATGGGGCGAGAATTTACGAGGGGCCTCCGTGTGCAAAAAATAGGCCGCGGGCACAGCCGCGCCCTAAAATAAGCGCCCGAAGGTCGGGGCGCCAAAGCCCCCCTGCGGAAAAATACCCAAAAAACGGGTGGGCTATTGCCGTGGGGGTGGGGCTGGCGAAGTTCGTCCGCCGGAGTCGGAATGGGGCGAGACTTGGCGAGGGGCCTCTGTGGGCCAAAAATAGGCCGCGGGCACAGCCGCGCCCTAAAATAAGCGCCCGAAGGTCGGGGCGCCAAAGCCCCCCTGCGGAAAAATACCCAAAAAACGGGTGGGCTATTGCCGTGGGGGTGGGGCTGGCGAAGTTCGTCCGCCGGAATCGGAATGGGTCAGATGTGTATAAGAGACAGGGGGTGGGGCTGGCGAAGTTCGTCCACCGGACTCAGAATGGGGCGAGACTTGGCGAGGGGCCTCTGTGGGCCAAAAATAGGCCGCAGACACAGCCGCGCCCAAAAATAAGTGCCCGAAGGTCGGGGCGCCAAAGCCCCCCTGCTGAAAAATGCCCAAAAAACGGGTGGGCTATAGCCTTGGGGGGTGGGGCTGGCGAAGTTCGTCCCCCAGACTCGGAATGGGGTGAGACTTTGCGAGGGGTCTCCGTGTGCCAAAAATAGGCCGCGGACACAGCCGCGCCCAAAAATAAGTGCCTGACGGTCGGGGCGCCAAAGCCCCCCCGCGGAAAAATGCCCAAAAAACGGGTGGGCTATAGTCTTGGGGGATGGGGCTGGCGAAGTTCGTCCCCCAGACTCGGAATGGGACGAGAGTTTACGAAGGGCCTCTGAGTGCCAAAAATAGGCCCCGGGCACAGCCTTGCCCAATAATAAGTGCCCGAAGGTCGGGGCGCCAAAGCCCCCCTGCTGAAAAATGCCCAAAAAACGGGTGGGCTATAGCCTTGGGGGGTGGGGCTGGCGAAGTTCGTCCGCCGGACTCGGAATGGGGCGAGACTTCGCGAGGGGCCTTCGTGTGCCAAAAATAGGCCCCGGCCACAGCCGCGCCCTAAAATAAGTGTTCGAAGGTCGAGGCGACAAAGCCCCCCTGCGGAAAAATGCCCAAAAAACGGGTGGGCTATAGCCTTGGGGGGTGGGGCTGGCGAAGTTCTTCCGCCGGAGTCGGAATGGGGCGAGACTTTACGAGGGGCCTCCGTGTGCCAAAAATAGGCCGCGGGCACAGCCTCGCCCAAAAATAAGCTCCCGATGGTCGGAGCGCCAAGCCCACCTGCGGAAAAATGCCCAAAAAATGGGTGGGCTATGGCCTTGGGGGGTGGGCCTGGCGAAGTTCGTCCCCTGGGCTCGGAACGGGGCGAAACTTCACGAGGGGCCTCCGAGTGCCAAAAATAGGCCGCGGGCAATGCCTCTCCCAAAAATAAGCTCCCGATGGTCGGAGCGCCAAGCCCACCTGCGGAAAAATGCCCAAAAAACGGGTGTGCTATAGCCTTGGGGGGTGGCACTGGCGCAGTTCATTCGCCGGACTCGGAATGGGGCGAGACTTTGCGATGGGCCTTCATGTGCGAAAAATAGGTGGCGGGCACAGCCGTCCCCTAAAATAATCGCCTGAAGGTTGGGGCGCCAAAGCCTTCCTTCGGAAAAATGCCCAAAAAACGGGTGGGCTATAGTCTTGGGGGGTGGGGCTGGCGAAGTTCTTCCGTCGGACTCGGAATGGGGCGAGACATTGCGAGGGGCCTCCATGTGCCAAAAATAGGCCGCGGGAACAGCTGCTCCCAAAAATTAGCGCCCGACGGTCGGGGCTCCAAAGCCCCCCTACGGAAAAATGCCCAAAAAATGGGTGGGCTATGGCCTTGGGGGGTGGGCCTGGCGAAGTTCGTCCCCTGGGCTCGGAATGGGGAAAAACATCGCGAGGGGCCTCCTAGTGCCAAAAATAGGCCGTGGGCACAGTCTCACCCAAAAATAAGTTCCCAATGGTTGGAGCGCCAAGCCCACCTGCGGAAAAATGCCCAAAAAACGGGTGTGCTATAGCCTTGGAGGGTGGCGCTGGCGCAGTTCATCCGCCGGACTTGGAATGGGGTGAGACTTTGCGATGGGCCTTCATGTGCCAAAAATAGGTGGCGGGCACAGCCGCCCCCAAAAATAATCGCCTGAAGGTCGGAGCGCCAAAGCTTCCCTTCGGAAAAATGTCCAAAAAATGGGTGGGCTATAGCCTTGGGGGGTGGGGCTGGCGAAGTTCGTCTGCCGGACTCGGAATGGGGGGAGTGTTTGTGAGGGGCCTCCGTGTACCAAAATAGGCCACGGATGCAAAGCCCCCCTATGGAAAAATGCCCAAAAAATGGGTGGGCTATGGCCTTGGGGGGTGGGCCTGGCGAAGTTCGTCCCCTGGGCTCGGAATGGGGCAAAACATCGCGAGGGGCCTCCGAGTGCCAAAAATAGGCCACGGGCACAGTCTCACCCAAAAATAAGTTCCCAATGGTTGGAGCGCCATGCCCACCTGCGGAAAAATGCCCAAAAAACGGGTGTGCTATAGCCTTGGGGGGTGGGGCTGGCGCAGTTCATCCGCCGGACTCGGAATGGGGTGAGACTTTGCGACGGGCCTTCATGTGCCAAAAATAGGTGACGGGCACAGCCGCCCCCAAAAATAATCGCCTGAAGGTCGGGGCGCCAAAGCTTCCCTTCGGAAAAATGTCCAAAAAATGGGTGGGCTATAGCCTTGGGGGGTGGGGCTGGCGAAGTTCTTCCGCCGGAGTCGGAATGGGGCGAGACTTTACGAGGGGCCTCCGTGTGCAAACAATAGGCCGCGGGCACAGCCGCGCCCTAAAATAAGCGCCCGAAGGTCGGGGCGCCAAAGCCCCCCTGCGGAAAAATGCCAAAAAAACGGGTGGGCTATACCCTTGGGGGGTGGGGCTGGCGAAGTTCGTCCGCCGGACTCGGAATGGGGCGAGACTTTGTGAGGGGCCTCCGTGTGCAAAAAATAGTCCTCAGGCACAGCCGTGCCCAAAAATAAGTGCCCGAAGGTCGGATCGCCAAAGCCCCACTGCTGGAAAATGCCCAAAAAACGGGTGGGCTATAGCCTTGGGGGGTGGGGCAGGCGAAGATCGTCCCCCGGACTTGGAATGAGGCGAGACTTTGCGAGTGGCCTTTGTGTACCAAAAATAGGTCGTGGGCACAGCCGCGCCCAAAAATAAGCGCCCGAAGGTCGGGGCGCCAAAGCCCCCTTGCGGAAAAATGCCCAAAAAACAGCTGCGCTATAGCTTTAGGAGGTGGGGCGGGCAAAGTTCGTCCGCCAGACTCGGAAAGGGGCGAGACTTTGCGAGGGGCCTCCGTGTGCCAAAAATAGGCTGCAGGCACAGCCGCGCCAAAAAATTACAGCCCGAAGGTCGGGGAACCAAAGCCCACCTGCGGACAAATGCCCAAAAAACGAGTGGGCTATAGCCTTGGGGGGTGGGGCGAGCGAAGTTCGTCCGCCGGACTCGAAATGGGGTGAGACTTTGCGAGGCGCCTCGATGTGCCAAAAAATAGGCCGCGGGCACAGCCGCGCCCAAAAATAAGCACCCGAAAGACAGGGCGCCGAAGCCCCCCCGCGGAAAAATGCCCAAAAAACGGTTGGGCTATAGCCTTGGGGGGTAGGTCTGGCGAAGTCGTCCGCCGGACTCGGAATGGTGGGAGACTTTGTGAGGGGCCTCCGTGTTCCAAAAATAGTCCGCGGGCACAGCCGCGCCAAAAAATAAGGGCCCGAAGGTCGGGGCGCCAAAGCCCCCTGCGGAAAAATGCCCAAAAAACGGGTGGGCTATAGCCTTGGGGGAAGGGGCTGGCGAAGTTCGTCCGCCGGACACGGAATGGGGCGAGATTTTGTAAGGGGCCTCCGTGTGCCAAAAATAGTCTGCGGACACAGCCGAGGCCAAAAATAAGCGCCCGAAGGTCGGGGCGCCAAAGCCCCCCTGCGGCAAAATGCCCAAAAAACGGGTGGGCTATAGCCTTGGGGGGTAGGGCTGGCGAAGTTCGTCCGCCGGACTAGGAATGGGGCGAGATTTTACGAGGGGCCTCCGTGTGCCAAAAATAGGCCTCGGGCACAGCCGCTCCCATAAATAAGTGCCCGAACGTTGGGGCGCCCCAGCCCCCCTGCGGAAAAATACCCAAAAAACGGGTGGGCTATAGGCTTGGGGGGTGGGGCTGGCGAAGTTCATCCGCCGGACTCAGGATGGGGCGTGACTTTGCGAGGGGCCTCCGTGTGCCAAAAATAGGCCACGGACACAGGCGCGACCAAAAATGAACACCCGAAGGTCGGGGCGCC
Source organism: Citrus medica (assembly GCA_002013955.2). Lineage (NCBI taxonomy): Eukaryota > Viridiplantae > Streptophyta > Magnoliopsida > Sapindales > Rutaceae > Citrus > Citrus medica. Next base: position 222,442 of record MKYO02006787.1, read on the forward strand.
AAAGCCCCCCCGCGGCAAAATTCCCAAAAAACGGGTGGGCGATAGCCTTGGGGCGTGGGGCTGGCGAAGTTCGTCCGCCGGACTCAGAATGGGGCGAGACTTTGCGAGCGGCCTCCATATGATAAAAATAGGCCGCGGGTACAGCCGCATCCAAAAATAAGCACCCAAAGCTCGGGGCGCCAAAGTCCCCCTGCGGAAAATTGCCCAAAAACGGGTGGGCTATAGCCTTGGGGGGTGGGGCTGGCGAAGTTCGTCCGCCGGACTCGGAATGGGGCGAGACTTTACGAGGAGCCTCCGTGTGCCAAAAATAGGCCGCGGGCACAGCCGCTCCCAAAAATAATGGCCCGAAGGTAGGGGCGCCAAACCCCCCTGCGGCAAAATGCCCAAAAAACGGGTGGGCTATAGCCTTGGGGGGTGGGGCTGGTGAAGTTCGTCCGCCGGACTCGGAATGGGGCGAGACTTTACGAGGGGCCTCCATGTGCAAAAAATAGGCCGCGACCACAGCCGCGCCCAAAAATAAGCACCGGAAGGACGGGGTGCCAATGTCCCCCTGCGGAAAATTGCCCAAAAACGAGTGGGCTATAGCCTTGGGGAGTGGGGCTGGAGAAGTTCGTCCACCGGACTCGGAATGGGGCGAGACTTTACGAGGGGCCTCCGTATTCCAAAAATAGGCCGCGGGCACAGCCGCTCCCAAAAATAAGCACCCGAAGGTCGGGGCGCCAAAGCCCCCCTGCGGTAAAATGCCCAAAAAATGGGTGGGCTATAGCCTTGGGGGGTGGGCCTGGTAAAGTTCGTCCGCCGGACTCGGAATGGGGCGAGACTTTACGAGGGGCCTCCATGTGCAAAAAATAATCCGCGGCCACAGCCGCGCCCAAAAATAAGCAGCCGAAGGTCGGGGCACCAAAGTCCCCCTGCGGATATTTGCCCAAAAAACGGGTGGGCTATAGCCATGGGGGGTGGGGCTGGCGAAGTTCGTCTGCCGGACTCGGAATGGGGTGAGACTTCGCGAGGGGCCTCCATGTGCAAAAAAAAGGCCGCGGACGAAGCCCCTCCCAAAACTAAACGCCCGAAGGTGGGGGTGCCAAAGCCCCCCTGCGGAAAAATGCCCAAAAAATGGGTGGGCTATAGCCTTGGGGGGTGGGGCAGGCGAAGTTCGGAGGGGCCTCCGTGTGCCAGAGATAGGCCGTGGGCACAGCCGCGCCCAAAAATATGCGCCCGAAGGTCGGGGCGCCAAACACCCCTGCGGAAAAATGCCCAAAAAACGGGTGGGCTACCTTGGGGGGTGGGGTTGGTGAAGTTTGTCCACCGGACTCAGAATGGGGGGAGACTTTGCGAGCTGCCTCCGTGTACCAAAACAGGGAGGCGGGCACAGCCGCGCCCAAAAATAAGATTCCGATGGTCGGGGCGCCAAAGCCCCCCCGCGGAAAAATGCCCAAAAAACATGTGGGATATAGCCTTGGGGGGTGGGGGAGGCGAAGATCGACCGCCGGACTCGGAATGTGGCGAGACTTTGCGAGGGTCCTCTGTGTGCTAAACAAAGGCCGCGGACACAGCCCTGCCTAAAAATAAACGCCCGAAGGTCGGGGCACCAAAGCCCCCCTGTGGAAAAATGCCCAAAAAACAGGTAGGCTATAGCGTTGGGGGGTGGGGCTGGCGAAGTTCGTCTGCCGGACTCGGAATGGGGCGAGACTTTACGAGGGGCCCCCATGTGTGAAAAATAGGCCGTGGGCACAGCCGCGCCCAAAAATAAGTGCCCGAAGGTCGGGGCGCCAAAGCCCCCCTGCGGAAAAATGCCCAAAAAACGGGTGGGCTGTAGCCTTGGGGGGTGGGGCTGGCGAAGTTCGTCCGCCGGACTCGGAATGGGGCGCGACTTTGCGAGGGGCCTCCGTGTGCCAAAAATAGGCCGCAGGCACAGCCGCTCCCAAAAATAAGCACCCGAAGGTCGGGGCGCCAAAGCCCCCCTGCGGTAAAATGCCCAAAAAATGGGTGGGCTATAGCCTTGGGGGGTGGGCCTGGTAAAGTTCGTCCGCCGGACTCGGAATGGGGCGAGACTTTACGACGGGCCTCCGTGTGCCAAAAATAGGCCGCAGGCACAGCCACTCCCAAAAATAAGCACCCGAAGGTCGGGGCGCCAAAGCCCCCCTGCTGCAAAATGCCCAAAAAATGGGTGGGCTATAGCCTTGGGGGGTGGGGCTGGCGAAGTTCGTCTGCCGGACTCGGAATGGGGTGAGACTTTGCGAGGGGCCTCCGTGTTCTAGAGATAGGCCGTGGGCACAGGCGCCCCCAAAAATAAGCGCTCGAAGGTCGGGGCGCCAAAGCCCCCCTGCGAAAAAATGTCCAAAAAACGGGTGGGCTAGCCTTGGGGGGTGGGGCTGGCGAAGTTTGTCCACCGGACTCGGAATGGGGCGAGACTTTTCGAGCTGCCCCCGTGTACCAAAAAATGGCTACGGGCACAGCCGCACCCAAAAATAAGCTTCCGATGGTCAGGGCGCCAAAGCCCCCCTACGGAAAAATGCCCAAAAAACATGTGGGCTATAGCCTTGGGGGGTGGGGCTGGCGAAGTTCGTCTGCCGGATTCGGAATGGGGCGAGACTTTACGAGGCACCTCCGTGTGCGAAAAATAGGCCGCGGGCACAGCCGCGTCCAAAAATAAGTGCCCGAAGGTCGGGGCGCCAAAGCCCCCCTGCGGCAAAATTACCAAAAAATGGGTGGGCTATAGCCTTGGGGGGTGGGGCTGGCGAAGTTTGTCCACCGGACTCGGAATGGGGCGAGACTTTACGAGGGGCCTCTGTGTGTGAAAAATAGGCCGCGGGAAAAGCCGCGCCCAAAAATAAGTGCCCGAAGGTCGGGGCGCCAAAGCCCCCCTGCGGAAAAATGTCCAAAAAACGGGTGGGCTAGCCTTGGGGGGTGGGGCTGGCGAAGTTTGTCCACCGGACTCGGAATGGGGCGAGACTTTTCGAGCCGCCCCCGTGTACCAAAACATGGCTACGGGCACAGCCGCACCCAAAAATAAGCTTCCGATGGTCAGGGCGCCAAAGCCCCCCTGTGGAAAAATGCCCAAAAAACATGTGGGCTATAGCCTTGGGGGGTGGGGCTGGCGAAGTTCGTCTGCCGGACTCGGAATGGGGCGAGACTTTGCGAGGAGCCTCCTTGTGCCAAAAAAAGGGCGGGGACACAGCCGCGCCCAAAAATAAGCACCTGAAGGTCGGGGCGCCGAAGCCCTCCTGCGGAAAAATGCCCAAAAAACTGGTGGGCTATAGCCTTGGGGGGTGGGGCTGGCGAAGTTCGTCTGCCGGACTCGGAATGGGGCAAGACTTTGCAACGGGCCTCTATGTTCCAGAAATAGGCCACGGGCACAGCCGCTCCTAAAAAATAAGTGCCCGAAGGTCGTGGCGCCAAAGCCCCCCCGCGGAAAAATGCCCAAAAAACGGGTGGGCTATAGCCTTGGGGGGTGCGGCTGGCGAAGTTCGTCCGCCGAACTCGGAATGAGGCGAGACTTTACGAGGGGCCTCCGTGTTGCAAAAATAGTCCACGGGTGCAGGCGCACCAAAAAATAAGTGCCCGAAGGTCGGGGCGCCAAAGCCCCCCTGCGGAAAAACGCCCAAAAAACGGGTGGGTTATAGCCTTGGGGGGTGGGGCTAGCGAACTTCGTCTGCCGGACTCGGAATGGGGCAAGACTTTGTGAGGGGCCTCCATGTGTCAAAAATAGGCTGCAGGAACAGCTACGCCCAAAAATAAGCGCCCGAAGGTCAGGGCGGCAAAGCCCCCCTGTGGAAAAAAGCCCAGAAAACGGGTGGGTTATAGCCTTGGGGGGTGGGGCTGGCGAAGTTCGTCCGCCGGACTCCGAATGGGACGAGACTTTACGAGGGGCCTCCGTGTGCCAAAAATAGGCCACGGGCACAGCCGTACCCAAAAATAAGCACCCAAAGGTCGGGCCGCCAAAGACCCACTGCGGAAAAATTCCCAAAAAACGGGTGGGCTATGGCCTTGGGGGGTGGGGACGGCGAAGTTCGTCCGCCCGACACGGAATGGGGCGAGACTTTGCGAGGGGCCTCTGTGTGCCAAATATAGTCTGCAGGCACAGCCGAGCCCAAAAATATGTTCCCGAAGGTCAGGGCTCCAAAGCCTCCCTGTGGAAAAATGCCCAAAAAACGGGTGGGCTATAGCCTCAGGGGGTGGGGCTGGCGAAGTTCATCCGCCGGACTCGGAATGGGTCGACACTTTGCGAGGGGCCTCTGTGTGCCAAAAATAGGCCGCGGGCACAGCCGCGCCCAAAAATAAGAGCCCAAAGGTCGGGGCACCAAAGCCCCATTGCCGAAAAATTCCCAAAAAATGGGTTGGTTATAGCCTAGGGGGGTCAGGCCGGTGAAGTTTGTCCACCGGACTTGGAATGGGGCAAGACTTTACGAGGGGCCTCCGTGTGCAAAAAATAGGCCGTGGGCACAACAGCGCCCAAAAATAAGCACCCGAAGGTCGGGTCGCCAAAGCCCCGGTGGGCTATAGCCTTGGGGGGTGGGGCTGGCGAAGTTCGTCTACCGGACTCGGAATGGGGCGAGACTTAGTGAGGGGCCTCTGTGTGCCAAAAATAGGCCGTGGGCACAGCCGTTCTCAAAAATAGGCGCCCAAAGGATGGGGTGCCAAAGCTCCCCGGCGGAAAAATGCCCAAACAACGAGTGGGCTATAGCCTAGGGGGTGGAGCTGGCGAAGTTCGCCCGCCCGACTCGGAATGGGGTAAGACTTTATGAGGGGCCTCCGTGTGCCAAAAATAGGCTGCGGGCACAGCCGCACCCAAAATTAAGCGCCCGAAGGCCGGGGTGCCAAAGCCCCCCTGCAGAAAAATGCCCAAAAAACGGGTGGGCTATAGCCTTGGGGGGTGGGGCCGGCGAAGTTCGTCCGCCGGACTCGGAATGGGGCGAGACTTTACGAGGGGCCTCCGTGTTGTAAAAATAGTCCGCGGGTGCAGGCGCGCCCAAATATAAGTGCCCGAAGGTCGGGACGCCAAAGCCCCCCTGCGGAAAAATGCCCAGAAAATGGGTGGGTTATAGCCTTGGGGGGTGGGGCCGGCGAAGTTCGTCCGCCGGACTCGGAATGGGGTGAGACTTTGTGAGGGGCCTCCGTGTTCCAAAAATAGGCCGCGGGCACAGAAATGCCCAAAAATAAGCACCCGAAGGTCGGGGCTTCAAAGCCCCCCTGCGGAAAAGTGCCAAAAAAACGGGTGGGCTATAGCCTTGGGGGGTGGGGCTGGCGAAGTTTGTCTGCCGGACTCAGAATGGGGCAAGACTTAGTGAGGGGGCTCCGTGTGCCAAAAATAGGCCGTGGGCACAGCCGTGCCCAAAATTAAATGCCCGAAGGTCGGGGCGCCAAAGACCCACTGCGGAAAAATTCCCAAAAAACGGGTGGGCTATGGCCTTGGGGGGTGGGGACGGCGAAGTTCGTCCGCCCGACACGGAATGGGGCGAGACTTTGCAAGGGGCCTCTGTGTGCCAAATATAGTTTGCAGGCACAGCCGAGCCCAAAAATATGTACACGAAGGTCAGGGCCCCAAAGCCTCCCTGTGGAAAAATGCCCAAAAAACGGGTGGGCTATAGCCTTAGGGGGTGGGGCTGGCGAAGTTCATCCGCCGGACTCGGAATGGGTCGACACTTTGCGAGGGGCCTCTGTGTGCCAAAAATAGGCCGCGGGCACAGCCGCGCCCAAAAATAAGAGCCCAAAGGTCGGGGCACCAAAGCCCCATTGCCGAAAAATTCCCAAAAAATGGGTTGGTTATAGCCTAGGGGGGTCAGGCCGGTGAAGTTTGTCCACCGGACTTGGAATGGGGCAAGACTTTACGAGGGGCCTCCGTGTGCAAAAAATAGGCCGTGGGCACAACAGCGCCCAAAAATAAGCACCCGAAGGTCGGGTCGCCAAAGCCCCGGTGGGCTATAGCCTTGGGGGGTGGGGCTGGCGAAGTTCGTCTACCGGACTCGGAATGGGGCGAGACTTAGTGAGGGGCCTCTGTGTGCCAAAAATAGGCCGTGGGCACAGCCGTTCTCAAAAATAGGCGCCCAAAGGATGGGGTGCCAAAGCTCCCCGGCGGAAAAATGCCCAAACAACGAGTGGGCTATAGCCTAGGGGGTGGAGCTGGCGAAGTTCGCCCGCCCGACTCGGAATGGGGTGAGACGTTACGAGGGGCCTCCATGTGCCAAAAATAGGCTGTGGGCACAGCCGCACCCAAAATTAAGCACCCGAAGGCCGGGGTGCCAAAGCCCCCATGCGGAAAAATGCCCAAAAAACGGGTGGGCTATAGCCTTGGGGGGTGGGGCTGGCAAAGTTCGTCCGCCGGACTCCAAATGGGGCGAGACTTTGCGAGTGGTATCCGTGTACCAAAAATAGGCCGCGGGTACAGCCGTGTCCAAAAATAAGCGGCCAAAGGTCGGGGCGCCAAAGCCCCCCTGCAGAAAAATGCCCAAAAAACGGGTAAGCTATAGCCGTGGGGATGGGGTCGCGAAGTTCGTCCGCCAGACTCGGAATGGGGTGAGACTTTGCGAGGGGCCTCCGTGTACCAAAAATAGGCCGCGGGCACAGAAATGCCCAAAAAATGGGTGGGCTATAGCTTTGGGGGGTGGGGCTGGTGAAGTTTGTTCGCCGGACTCGGAATGGGGTGACAGTTTGCGAGGGGCCTCAGTTTACCAAAAATAGGCCGTGGGCACAGCCTCGCGTAAAATTAAGCGCCGGAAGGTCGGGGCGCCAAAGCCCCCTGCGGAAAAATGCCCAAAAAACGGGTGGGCTATTACCTTGGGGGGTGGGGCTGGCGATGTTCGTCCGCAGGACTCGGAATGGGGCGAGACTTTGTGAGGGGCCTCCGTGTGCCAAAAATGTGCCCGCGGCCAAAAATAAGTGCCCGAAGGTCTAGGCACCAAAGCCTCCCAGCGGAAACATGCCTAAAAAATGGGTGGGCTATAGCCTTGGGGGGTGGGGCTGGTGAAGTTCGTCTGCCGGACTCGGAATGGGGTGAGATTTTTCAAGGGGTCTCCGTGTGCTAAAAATAGTCCGCGGGTACGGTCGGGGCGCCAAAGCCCCCTGGCGGAAAAATACCCAAAAAATGGGTGCGCTATAGCCTTGGGGGGTGCGGCTGGCAGAATGGGGCGAGACTTTGTGAGGGGCCTCCGTGTGCCAAAAATGTGCCCGCGGCCAAAAATAAGTGCCCGAAGGTCTAGGCACCAAAGCCTCCCAGCGGAAACATGCCTAAAAAATGGGTGGGCTATAGCCTTGGGGGGTGGGGCTGGTGAAGTTCGTCTGCCGGACTCGGAATGGGGTGAGATTTTTCAAGGGGTCTCCGTGTGCTAAAAATAGTCCGCGGGTACGGTCGGGGCGCCAAAGCCCCCTGGCGGAAAAATACCCAAAAAATGGGTGCGCTATAGCCTTGGGGGGTGCGGCTGGCAAAGTTTAATCCGCCAGACTCAGAATGGGCCGAAGCCCCCATGCGGAAAAAGACCCAAAAAACGGGTGGGCTATAGCCTTGGGTGGTGGGGCTGGCGAAGTTCGTCCGCAGGACTCAGAATGGGGTGAGATTTTACGAGGGGCCTCCGTGTGCCAAAAATGTGCCCGCGCCCAAGAATAAGTGCCCGAAGGTCAAGGCGCCAAAGCCTCCCGGCGGAAAAATGCCCAAAAAACGGGTGGGCTATAGCCTTGGAGGGTGGGGCTGGTGAAGTTTGTCCACCGGACTCGGAATGGGGCGAGACATTGCGAGGAGCCTCTGTCTGAAAAAAATAGACTGCGGGCATGGTCGGGGCGCCAAAGTCCCCCTGCGGAAAAATACCCAAAAAACAGGTGGGCTATAACCTTGGGGGGTGGGCCTGGCGAAGTTCGTCCACCGGACTCGGAATGGGACGAGACTTTATGAGGGGCCTCCATATGCCAAAAATAGGCCGCGGGCACAACCGCGCCCAAAAATAAGTGCCCGAAGGTTGGGGCGCCAAAGCCCCCTTCGGAAAAATGCCCAAAAAACGGGTGGGCTATAGCCTCGGGGGGTGCGGCTGGCGAAGTTCGTCTAACGGACTCGGAATGGGGCGAGACTTTGCGAGGGGCCTCTGTGTGCCAAAAACAGGCCGCAGGCACAGCCGCGCCCAAAAATAAGCCCCCGAAGTTTGGTGCGCCAAAGCCCCCCTGCGGAAAAATGCCCAAAAAATGGGTGGGCTATAGCTTTGGGGGGTGGGGCTGGTGAAGTTTGTTCGCCGGACTCGGAATGGGGCGACACTTTGCAAGGGGCCTCAGTTTACCAAAAATAGGCCGCGGGCACAGCCTCGCGCAAAAATAAGCGCCGGAAGGTCGGGACGCCAAAGCCCCCCTGCGGAAAAATGCCCAAAAAACGGGTGGGCTATAACCTTGGGGGGTGGGGCTGGCGAAGTTCGTCCGCAGGACTCGGAATGGGGCGAGACTTTACGAGGGGCCTCCGTGTGCCAAAAATGTGCCCGTGGACAAAAATAAGTGCCCGAAGGTCAAGGCACCAAAGCCTCCCAGCAGAAACATGCCCAAAAAACGGGTGGGCTAAAGCCTTGGGGGGTGGGGCTGGTGAAGTTCGTCTGCCGGACTCGGAATGGGGTGAGATTTTTCGAGGGGCCTCCGTGTGCTAAAAGTAGTCCGCGGGTACGGTCGGGGCGCCAAAGCCTCCTGGCGGAAAATTACCCAAAAAATGGGTGGGCTATAGCCTTGGGGGGTGCGGCTGGCGAAGTTCGTCCGCCAGACTCAGAATGGGCCGAGACTTTGCGAGGGGCCTCTATGTGCCAAAAATAGGCCGTGGGCACAGCCGTACCGAAAAATAAGCACCCCAAGGTCGGAGCACCGAAGCCCCCATGTGGAAAAAGACCCAAAAAACGGGTGGGCTATAGCCTTGGGTTGTGGGGCTGGCGAAGTTCGTCCGTAGGACTCAGAATGGGGTGAGACTTTACGACGGGCCTCCGTGTGCCAAAAATGTGCCCGCGCCCAAGAATAAGTGCCCGAAGGTCAAGGCGCCAAAGCCTCCCGGCGGAAAAATGCCCAAAAAACGGGTGGGCTATATCCTTGGAGGGTGGGGCTGGTGAAGTTTGTCCACCGGACTCGGAATGGGGCGAGACATTGCGAGGAGCTTCTGTCTGAAAAAAATAGACTGCGGGCATGGTCGGGGCGCCAAAGTCCCCCTGCGGAAAAATACCCAAAAAACAGGTAGGCTATAACCTTGGGGGGTGGGCCTGGCGAAGTTCGTCCACCGGACTCGGAATGGGACGAGACTTTATGAGGGGCCTCCATATGCCAAAAATTGGCCGCGGGCACAGCCGGGCCCAAAAATAAGTGCCCGAAGGTTGGGGCGCCAAAGCCCCCTTCGGAAAAATGCCCAAAAAACGGGTGGGCTATAGCCTCGGGGGGTGCGGCTGGCGAAGTTTGTCCAACGGACTCGGAATGGGGCGAGACTTTGCAAGGGGCCTCTGTGTGCCAAAAACAGGCTGCAGGCACAGCCGCGCCCAAAAATAAGCCACCGAAGTTTGGGGCGCCAAAGCCCCCCTGCGGAAAAATGCCCAAAAAACGGGTGGGCAATAGCCTTGGGGGGTGGGGCTGGCGAAGTTTGTCCGCCGGACTCGGAATGGGGTGAGACTTTACAAGGGGCCGACGTGTGCCAAAAATAGGCCGCGGTTACAGCCGCGCCCAAAAATAAGTTCCCGAAGGTCGGGGCGCCAAAGCCCCCCTGCGGAAAAATGCCCAAAAAACGGGTGGGCTATAGCCTTGGGCGGTGGGGCTGGCGGAGTTCGTCCGCCGGACTCGGAATGGGGGAGACTTTGCGAGGGGCCTCCATGTGCGAAAAACAGGCCACGGGCACAGCCACGCCCAAAAATAAGCGCCTGATGGTCGGGATGCCAAAGCCCCCCTGCGGAAAAATGACCAAAAAACGGGTGAGATGTGTATAAGAGACAGCTATAGCCTTGGGGGGTGGGGCTGGCGAAGTTTGTCCGCCGGACTCGGAATGGGGGAGACTTTGCGAGGGGCCTCCATGTGCGAAAAACAGGCCACGGGCACAGCCACGCCCAAAAATAAGCGCCTGATGGTCGGGATGCCAAAGCCCCCCTGCGGAAAAATGCCCAAAAAACGGGTGGGCTATAGCCTTGGGTCTGGGGCTGGCGAAGTTCGTCCACCGGACTCCGAATGGGGCGAGCCTTTACGACGGGCCTCCGTGTGCCAAAAATAGGCCGTGGACACAGCCGCGCCCAAAAATAAGCGCTTGAAGGTCAAGGCGCCAAAGCCCCCCTGTGGAAAAATGCCCAAAAAACGGGTGGGCTATAGCCTTGGGGGGTGGGGCAGGCGAAGTTAGTCCACCGGACTCGGAATGGGGCAAGCCTTTCCGATGGGCCTCCGTCTGCCAAATATAGGCCGCGGGCACAGCCGCGCCCAAAAATAAGCGCTCGAAGATCAAGGCGCCAAAGCCAGCCGGCGGAAAAATACCCAAAAAATGGGTGGGCTATAGCCTTGGGGGGTGCGGCTGGCGAAGTTCGTCCGCCGGACTTGGAATGGGGTGAGACTTTGCGAGGGGTGTCCGTGTACCAAAAATAGGCTGCAGGCACAGCCACGCCCAAAAAAAATTAGCGCCCGAAATTCGGGGCGCCGAAACCCCCGGCGGAAAAATGCCCAAAAAACGGGTGGGCTATAGCCTTGGCGAGTGGGGCCGGCGAAGTTCGTTCGCCGGACTCGGAATGGGGCGAGACTTTGTGAGGGGCCTCCGTGTGCCAAAAATAGGCCGCGGTAACAGCCGGGCCCAAAAAAAATATGCCCCCGAAGTTCTGGGCGCCAAAGCCCCCCTGAGGAAAAAAGCCCAAAAAACGGGTGGGCTATAGCCTTGGGGGGTGGGGCTGGCGAAGTTCGTCTGCCGGACTCGGAATGGGGCGAGACTTTGCGAGGGGTCTCCGTGTGCCAAAAATAGGCCGTGGACACAGTCACGCCCAAAAATAAGTGCCCGAAGGTCGGGGCGCCAAAGGCGAAGTTCGTCCACCGGACTCCGAATGGGGCGAGCCTTTACGACGGGCCTCCGTGTGCCAAAAATAGGCCGCGGGCACAGCCGCGCCCAAAAATAAGCGCTTGAAGGTCAAGGCGCCAAAGCCCCCCTGCGGAAAAATGCCCAAAAAACGGGTGGGCTATAGCCTTGGGGGGTGGGGCAGGCGAAGTTGGTCCACCGGACTCGGAATGGGGCGAGCCTTTCCGATGGGCCTCCGTGTGCCAAAAATAGGCCGCGGGAACAGCCGGGCCCAAAAAAAATATGCCCCCGAAGTTCTGGGCGCCAAAGCCCCCTGAGGAAAAAAGCCCAAAAAACGGGTGGGCTATAGCCTTGGGGGGTGGGGCTGGCGAAGTTTGTCTGCCGGACTCAGAATGGGGTGAGACTTTGCGAGGGGCTTCCATGTGCAAAAAATATGCCCCGGAAACAGCCGCACCCAAAAATAAGTGCCCGAAGGTCGGGGTGCCAAAGCCCCCTGCGGAAAAATGCCCAAAAAACGGGTGGGCTTTAGCCTTGGGGGGTGCGGCTGGCGAAGTTCGTCCAATGGACTCGGAATGGGGTGAGATTTTGCTAGGGGCATCCGTGTGCCAAAAATAGGCCGCGGGTACGGTCGGGGAGCCAAAGCCCCCCTGCTGAAAAGTGCCTAAGAAACGGGTGGGCTATACCTTGGGGAGTGGGGCTGGCGAAGTTCGTCCGCCGGACTCAGAAAGGGGCGAGACTTTGTGAGGGGCCTCCGTGTGCCAAAAATAGGCCGCGGAAACAGCCGGGCCCAAAAATAAGTGCCCGAAGGTCGGGGCGCCAAAGCCCCCCTGCAGAAAAATGCCCAAAAAACGGGTGGGCTATAGCCTTGGGGGGTGGGGCTGGCGAAGTTTGTCCGCCGGACTCAGAATGGGGTGAGACTTTACGAGGGGCTTCCATGTGCAAAAAATATGCCCCGGAAACAGCCGCACCCAAAAATAAGTGCCCGAAGGTCGGGGTGACAAAACCCCCTGCGGAAAAATGCCCAAAAAACGGGTGGGCTTTAGCCTTGGGGGGTGCGGCTGGCGAAGTTCGTCCAATGGACTCGGAATGGGGTGAGATTTTGCGAGGGGCATCCATGTGCCAAAAATAGGCCGCGGGTACGGTCGGGGAGCCAAAGCCCCCCTGCTGAAAAGTGCCTAAGAAACGGGTGGGCTATACCTTGGGGAGTGGGGCTGGCGAAGTTCGTCCGCCGGACTCAGAAAGGGGCGAGACTTTGTGAGGGGCCTCCGTGTGCCAAAAATAGGCCGCGGAAACAGCCGGGCCCAAAAATAAGTGCCCGAAGGTCGGGGCGCCAAAGCCCCCCTGCAGAAAAATGCCAAAAAAATGGGTGAGCTATAGCCTTGGGGGGTGGGGGTGGGGCTGGCGAAGATCGTCCAATGGACTCGGAATGGGGCGAGACTTTGCGAGGGGCCTCCGTGTGCCAAAAATAGGCCGCGGGCACAGCCGCGCCCAAAAATAAGCGCCCGAAGGTCAGGGCGCCAAAGCCCCCCTGCGGAAAAATGCCCAAAAAACGAGTGGGCTATAGCGTTGGGGGGTGGGGCTGGCGAAGTACGTCCGCCGGACTCGGAATGGGGAGAGACTTTGCGAGGGGCCTCCGTGGGCCAGAAATAGGCCACGGGAACAGCCGCGCCCAAAAATCAGCGCCTGAAGCTCGGGGCGCCAAAGCCCCCCTGCGGAAAAATGCCTCAAAAACGGGTGGGCTATAGCCTTGGGGGGTGGGGCTGGCAAAGTTCGTCCGCCGAACTCGGAATGGGGCGAGACTTTGCGAGGGGCCTCCGTGTGCCAAAAATAGGCCGCGGGGACAGCCGGGACCAAAAATAAGCACCCGTAGGTCGGCGCGCCAAAGCCCCCTGCTGAAAAAGGCCTAAAAAACTGGTGGGGTAATGCCATGGGGGGTGGGGCTGGTGAAGTTCGTCCGCCGGACTCGGAATGGGGTGAGAATTTGCGAGGGGCCTCCGTGTGCAAAAAATAGTCCGCGGGCATAGCCGTACCCAAAAATAAGTGCCCGTAGGTTGGGGCGGCAAAGCCCCCTGCTGAAAAAGGCCTAAAAAACTGGTGGGGTAATGCCATGGGGGGTGGGGCTGGCGAAGTTCATCCGCCGGACTCGGAATGGGGCAAGACTTTGCGAGGGGTCTTCTTGTGCCAAAAGTAGGCCGTGGGCATAGCCCCGCCCAAAAATAATGAGTCCCTGAAATTCGGGGCGCCGAAATCCCCCTGCCGAAAAATGCCCAAAAAACGGGTGGGCTATAGCCTTAGGGGGTGGGGCTGGTGAAGTTCGTTCGCCGGACTCCGAATGGGGCGAGGCTTTACGAGGGGCCTCCGTGTGCCAAAAATAGGCTGCGGGCACAGCCGGGCCAAAAAAAATAAGCGCCCGAAGGTCGGCGCTCCAAAGCCCCCCTGCGGAAAAATGCCCAAAAAACGGGTGGGCTATAGCTTTGGGGGGTGCGGCTGGCGAAGTTCGTCCGCCAGACTCGGAATGGGGCTAGATTTTGCGAGGGGCCTCCGTGTACCAAAAATAGGCCGCGGTCGTAGCCAGGCCAAAAAAAAATAAGCGCCCGAAGTTCGGGGTGCCAAAGCCCCCCTGCGGAAAAAGGCCCAAAAAACGGGTGAGCTATATCCTTGGGGAGTGGGGCTGGCGAAGTTCGTCCGCCAGACTCGGAATGGGGCGAGAATTTGCGAGGGGACTCCATGTGCCAAAAATAGCCCGTGGGCACAGCCGCGCCCAAAAATAAGCACCCAAAGGTCGGGGCGCCAAAGCCCCCATGCGGAAAAATGCCCAAAAAACGGGTGGGTTATAGCCTTGGGGGGTGGGGCTGGCGAAGTTCGTCCGCCGGACTCTGAATGGTGCGAGACTTTGCGAGGGTTCTCCGTGTGCGAAAAATAGGCCGTAGGCACAGCCGAACCCAAAAATAAGCGCCCGAAGGTCGGGGCGCCAATACCCCCTGCGGAAAAATGCCCAAAAAACGGGTGGGCTATAGCCTTGGGGGGTGGGGTTGGCGATGTTCGTCCGCCGGACTGGAATGGGGTGAGACTTTGCAAGGGGCCTCTGTGTGACAAAAAAAGGCCGCGGGCATAGCCGCGCCCAAAAATAAGCCCCCAAAGTTCAGGGCGCCAAAGCCTGCCTGCGGAAAAATGCCCAAAAAACGGGTGGGCTATAGCCTTGGGGGGTGGGGCTGGCGAAGTTCGTCCGCCGGACTCTGAACGGTGCGAGACTTTGCGAGGGGTCTCCGTGTGCGAAAAATAGGCCGTAGGCGCAGCCGAACCCAAAAATAAGCACCCGAAGGTCGGGGCGCCAATGTCCCCCTGAGGACAAATGCCCAAAAAACGGGTGGGCTATAGCCTTGGGGGGTGGGGCTTGCGAAATTCGTCCGCCGGACTCGTAATGGGGCGATACTTTACGGGGGGCCTCCGTGTTCCGAAAATAGGCCGCGGGAACAGCCGCGCCCAAAAATAAGCGCTCGAAGGTCGGGGCGCCAAAGCACCCCAGCGGAAAAATGCCCAAAAAATGGGTGGGCTATAGCCTTGGGGGGTGGGGCTGGCGAAGTTCGTCCGCTGGACTCGGAATGGGGCTAGAATTTGCGAGGGGTCTCCGTGCACCAAAAAAAGGCCGCGGGCACAGCTGTACCCCAAAATAAGCACCCGAAGGTCGGGGCGCCAAAGGCAACGGGTGGACTATATCCTTGGGGGGTTGGAATGGCGAAGTTCGTCCGCCGGACTGGGAATGGGGTACAAAAAACGGGTGGGCTATAGCCTTGGGGGGTGGGGCTTGCGAAATTCGTCCGCCGGACTCGTAATGGGGCGATACTTTACGGGGGGCCTCCGTTTTCCGAAAATAGGCCGCGGGAACAGCCGCGCCCAAAAATAAGCTCCCGAAGGTCGGGGCGCCAAAGCCCCCCAGTGGAAAAATGCCCAAAAAATGGGTGGGCTATAGCCTTGGGGGGTGGGGCTGGCGATGTTCGTCCGCTGGACTCGGAATGGGGCTAGAATTTGCGAGGGGTCTCCGTGCACCAAAAAAAGGCCGCGGGTACAGCTGTACCCCAAAATAAGCGCCCGAAGGTCGGGGCGCCAAAGCCAACGGGTGGGCTATAGCCTTGGGGGGTTGGAATGGCGAAGTTCGTCCGCCGGACTGGGAATGGGGTGAGACTTTACGAGGGGCCTCCGTGTACCAAAAATAGACCGCGGGCACAGCCGCGCCCAAAAATAGGAGCCCGATGGTCGGTGCGCCAAAACCCCCTGCGGAAAAATGCCCAAAAAACGGGTGGGCTATAACCTTGGGGGGTGGGGCTGGCAAAGTTCGTCCGCCGGACTCGGAATGGGACGAGACCTGTCTCTTATACACATCTCAGGGGGGCTTTGGCGCCCCGACCTTCGGGTGCTGATTTTTGGGCGCGGCTATGCCCGCGGCCTTTTTTCTGTCTCTTATACACATCTCAGGGGGGCTTTGGCGCCCCGACCTTCGGGTGCTGATTTTTGGGCGCGGCTATGCCCGCGGCCTTTTTTCTGTCTCTTATACACATCTCAGGGGGGCTTTGGCGCCCCGACCTTCGGGTGCTGATTTTTGGGCGCGGCTATGCCCGCGGCCTTTTTTCTGTCTCTTATACACATCTACTCTGAATGGTGCGAGACTTTGCGAGGGGCCTCCGTGTGCCAAAAATAGGTCGCAGGCATAGCCGCGCCCAAAAATCAGCACCCGAAGGTCGGGGCACCAAAGTCCCCCTGCGGAAAAATGCCCAAAAAACGGGTGGGCTATAGCCTTGAGGGGTGGGGCTGGCGAAGTTCGTCCGCCGGACTCGGAATGGGACGAGACTTTTCAAAGCGCCTCCGTGTGCCAAAAATAGGCCGCGGGCACAGCCGCCCCCAAAACTAAGCACCCGAATGTCGGGGCACCAAAACCCCCTGCCGAAAAATGCCCAAAAAATGGGTGGGCGATAGCCTTGGGGGGTGGGGCAGCCGAAGTTCGTCCACCGGACTCGGAATGGGGTGAGACTTTTTGAGGAGCCTCCATGTGCCAAAAATAGGCCACGGGCACAGCCGCGTGTAAAACTAAGCACCCGAAGGTCGGGGCGCCAACGCCCCCTGCGGAAAAATGCCCAAAAAAGGGTGGGCTATAGCCTTGGGGGTGGGCTGGCGTAGTTCGTCCGCCGGACTCGGAATGGGGCGAGACTTTGCGAGGGGCCTCCGTGTGTAAAAAATAGGCTGCGGACACAGCCGCACCCAAAAATAAGCGCCCGAAGGCCCCGGCGCCGAAGCTGCCCTGCAGAAAAATGCCCCAAAAACGGGTGGGCTATAGCCTTGGGGGGTGGGGCTGGCAAAGTTCGTCCGCCGGACTCGGATTGGAGCAAGACTTTGCGAGGGGCCTCCGTGTACCAAAAATAGGCTGTGGACACAGCCGTGCCCAAAAATAAGCACGCAAAGGTCGGGGCGCCAAAGCCCCCTGCGGAAAAATGCCCAAAAAATGGGTGGGCTATAGCTTTGCGGGGTGGGGCTGGCGAAGTTCGTCTGCCGGACTCGGAATGGGGAGAGACTTTGCGAGGGGCCTCCATGTGCCCAAAATAGGCTTCGGGCACTGCCGCGCCCAAAAATAAGCACAGGAAGGTCGGGACGCAGAAGCCCCCCTGCGGAAAAATGCCCAAAAAACGGGTGGGCTATAGCCTTGGGGGGTGGGACTGGCGTAGTTCGTCCGCCGGACTCGGAATGGGGCGAGACTTTGCGAGGGGCCTCTGTGTGCAAAAAATAGGCCGCGGGCGCAGCCGTACCAAAAAATAAGAACCCGAAGTTCCTCCGCCGGACTCAGAATGGATCGAGACTTTTCAAAGGGCCTCCGTGTGCCAAAAATAGGTCACAGGCACAGCCGCGCCCAAAAATCAGCACCCGAAGGTCGGGGCGCGAAAGTCCCCCTGCGGAAAAATGCCCAAAAAACGGGTGGGCTATAGCCTTGAGGGGTGGGGCTGGCGAAGTTCGTCCGCCGGACTCGGAATGGGACGAGACTTTGCGAGGGGCCTCCGTGTGCCAAAAATAGGCCGCGGGCACAGCCGCCCCCAAAACTAAGCACCCGAATGTCGGGGCACCAAAACCCCCTGCCGAAAAATGCCCAAAAAATGGGTGGGCGATAGCCTTGGGGGGTGGGGCTGGCAAAGTTCGTCCGCCGGACTCGGATTGGAGCAAGACTTTGCGAGGGGCCTCCGTGTACCAAAAATAGGCTGTGGACACAGCCGTGCCCAAAAATAAGCACGCAAAGGTCGGGGCGCCAAAGCCCCCTGCGGAAAAATGCCCAAAAAATGGGTGGGCTATAGCCTTGGGGGGTGGGGCAGCCGAAGTTCGTCCACCGGACTCGGAATGGGGTGAGACTTTTTGAGGAGCCTCCATGTGCCAAAAATAGGCCGCGGACACAGCCGCGCGTAAAACTAAGCACCCGAAGGTCGGGGCGCCAAATCCCCCTGCGGAAAAATGCCCAAAAAAGGGTGGGCTATAGCCTTGGGGGGTGGGGCTGGCGTAGTTCGTCCGCCGGACTCGGAATGGGGTGAGACTTTTCGAGGGGTCTCCCTGTGCCAAAAATAGGCTGCGGCCACAGCCGCGCCCAAAAATAAGCACCCGAAGGTCGGGGCGCCAAAGCCCCCCTGCGGAAAAATGCCCAAAAAACGGTTTGGCTATCGCCTTGGGGGGTGGGGCTGGCGAAGTTCGTCCGCCGGACTCTGAATGGTATGAGACTTTGCGAGGGGTCTCCGTTTGCGAAAAATAGGCCGTAGGCACAGCCGAACCCAAAAATAAGCGCCCGAAGGTCGGGGCGCCAATGCCCCCCTGCGGACAAATGCCCAAAAAACGGGTGGGCTATAGCCTTGGGGGGTGGGGCTGGCGAAGTTCATCCGCCGTACTCGTAATGGGGCGATACTTTGCGGGGGGCCTCCGTGTTCCGAAAATAGGCCGCAGGCACAGCCGCGCCCAAAATAAGCGCCCTATGGTCGGGGCGCCAAAGCCCCCCAGCGGAAAAATGCCCAAAAATGGGTGGGCTATAGCCTTGGGGGCTGGGGCTGGCGAAGTTCATCCGCTGGACTCGGAATGGGGCTAGACTTTGCGAGCGGTCTCCGTGCACCAAAAATAGGCCGCGGGCACAGCTGTACCCCAAAATAAGCGCCCGATGGTCGGGGCGCCAAAGCCAACGGGTGGGCTATAGCCTTGGGGGGTGGGGCTGGCGAAGTTCATCCGCCGGACTCGGAATGGGGCTAGACTTTGCGAGGGGTCTACGTGCACCAAAAATAGGCCGCGGGCACAGCTGTACACCAAAATAAGCGCCCGAAGGTCGGGGCGCCAAAGCCAATGGGTGGGCTATAGCCTTGGGGGGTTGGACTGGCGAAGTTCGTCCGCCGGGCTGGGAATGGGGTGAGACTTTATGAGGGGCCTCCATGTGCCAAAAAAATAGGCGCCCGATGGTCGGTGCGCCAAAGCCCCTCTGCGGAAAAATGCCCAAAAAATGGGTGGGCTATAGCCTTGGGGGGTTGGACTGGCGAAGTTCGTCCGCCGGGCTGGGAATGGGGTGAGACTTTATGAGGGGCCTCCATGTGCCAAAAAAATAGGCGCCCGATGGTCGGTGCGCCAAAGCCCCTCTGCGGAAAAATGCCCAAAAAATGGGTGGGCTATAGCCTTGGGGGGTTGGACTGGCGAAGTTCGTCCGCCGGACTGCGAATGGGGTGAGACTTTATGAGGGGCCTCCATGTGCAGAAAAAATAGGTGCCCGATGGTCGGTGCACCAAAGCCCCCCTGCGGAAAAATGCCCAAAAAATGGGTGGGCTATAACCTTGGGGGGTAGGGCTGGCGGAGTTCGTCCGCCGGACTCGTAATGGGGCGATACTTTGCGGGGGGCCTCCATGTTCCGAAAATAGGCCGCGGTCACAGCCGCGCCCAAAACTAAGCGCCCGAAGGTCGGGGCGCCAAAATCCCCTGCCGAAAAATGCCCAAAAAATGGGTGGGCGATAGCCTTGGGGGGTGGGGCAGCCGAAGTTCGTCCACCGGACTCGGGATGGGGCGAGACTTTTCGAGGGCCCTCCGTGTGCCAAAAATAGGCCGCGGACACAGCCGCGCGCAAAAATAAGCACCCGAAGGTCGGGGAACCAAAGCCCCCCTGCGGAAAAATGCCCAAAAAACGGGTGGGCTATAGCCTTGGGGGGTGGGGCAGCCGAAGTTCGTCCACCGGACTCGGGATGGGGCGAGACTTTTCGAGGGCCCTCCGTGTGCCAAAAATAGGCCGCGGGCGCAGCCGCACCCAAAAATAAGCGCCGGAAGGCCCGGGCTCCGAAGCTCGCCTGCAAAAAAATTCCCAAAAACGGGTGGCCTATAGCCTTGGGGGGTGGGGCTGGCAAAGTTCGTCCGCCGGACTCGGATTGGGGCGAGACTTTGCGAGGGGCCTCCGTGTACCAAAAATAGGCTGTGGACACAGCCGTTCCCAAAAATAAGCCCCCGAAGGTCGGGGCGCCAAAGCCCCCTGCGGAAAAATGCCCAAAAAAAAGGTGGGCTATAGCCTTGCGGGGTGGGGCTGGCGAAGTTTGTCCGCCAGACTCGGAATGGGGCGAGACTTTGGGAGGGGCCTTCGTGTGCCAAAAATAGGCTGCGGGCACTGCCGCACCCAAAAATAAGCACATGAAGGTCGGGACGCGAAAGCCCCCTGCGGAAAAATGCCCAAAAAACTTGTGGGCTATAGCCTTGGGGGGTGGGACTGGTGTAGTTCGTCTGCCGGACTCGGAATGGGGCGAGACTTTGCGAGGGGCCTCCGTGCGCATAAATTAGGCCGCGGGCGCAGCCGTACCCAAAAATAAGCATCCGAAGGTCGGGGCGCCAAAGTCCCCCTGAGGAAAAATGCCCAAAAAATGGGTGGGCTATAGCCTTGGGGGGTGGGGCAGCCGAAGTTCGTCCGCCGGACTCGGAATGGGACGAGACTTTTCGAGGGGCCTCCGTGTGCCTAAACTAGACCGCGGGCTCAGCCACGTGTAAAAATAAGTGCCGGAAGGTCGGGGCGCCANCCCGAAGGTCGGGGCGCCAAAGCCCCCCTGCGGAAAAATGCCCAAAAAACGGGTGGGCTATAGCCTTGGGGGGTGGGGCTGGCGAAGTTTGTCCGCCGGACTCGGAATGGGGAGAGACTTTTCGAGGGACCTCCATGTGCCAAAAATAGGCCGCGGGCACAGGCGCGCCCAAAACTAGGCTCCCGAAGGTCGGGGCGCCAAAACCCCCTGCCGAAAAATTCCCAAAAAATGGGTGGGCGATAGCCTTGGGGGGTGGGACAGCCGAAGTTCGTCCACCGGACTCAGAATGGGACGAGACTTTTCAAGTGGCCTCCGTGTGCCAAAACTAGGCCGCAGGCACAGCCACGTGTAAAAATAAGCGCCCGAAGGTCGGGGCGCCAATGCCCTCTGCTGAAAAATGCCGAAAAAATGGGTGGGCTATAGCCTTGGGGGGTGGGGCTGGCGAAGTTCGTCCGCCGGACACTTAATGGTGCGAGACTTTGCGAGGGGTCTCCGTGTGCGAAAAATAGACCGTAGGCACAGCCGAACCCAAAAATAAGCGCCCGAAGGTCGGGGCGCCAATGCCCCCCAAGGCTATAGGCCTGTCTCTTATACACATCTCGGGCACTGCCGCACCCAAAAATAAGCATCCGACGGTCGGGGCGCCAAAACCCCCTGCCGAAAAATGCCCAAAAATGGGTGGGCTATAGCTTTGGGGGGTGGGGCTGGCAAAGTTCGGCCGCCGGACTGGAAGGGGGTGAGACTTTGCAAGGGGCCTCGGTGTGCCAAAAAAAGGCCGCGGGCACAGCCGCGCGGAAAAATAAGCGCCCGAAGGTCGGGGCGCCAATGCCCCCCAAGGCTATAGGCCTGTCTCTTATACACATCTCGGGCACTGCCGCACCCAAAAATAAGCATCCGACGGTCGGGGCGCCAAAACCCCCTGCCGAAAAATGCCCAAAAATGGGTGGGCTATAGCTTTGGGGGGTGGGGCTGGCAAAGTTCGGCCGCCGGACTGGAAGGGGGTGAGACTTTGCAAGGGGCCTCGGTGTGCCAAAAAAAGGCCGCGGGCACAGCCGCGCGGAAAAATAAGCGCCCGAAGGTCGGGGCGCCAATGCCCCCCAAGGCTATAGGCCTGTCTCTTATACACATCTCGGGCACTGCCGCACCCAAAAATAAGCATCCGACGGTCGGGGCGCCAAAACCCCCTGCCGAAAAATGCCCAAAAATGGGTGGGCTATAGCTTTGGGGGGTGGGGCTGGCAAAGTTCGGCCGCCGGACTGGAAGGGGGTGAGACTTTGCAAGGGGCCTCGGTGTGCCAAAAAAAGGCCGCGGGCACAGCCGCGCGGAAAAATAAGCGCCCGAAGGTCGGGGCGCCAATGCCCCCCAAGGCTATAGGCCTGTCTCTTATACACATCTCGGGCACTGCCGCACCCAAAAATAAGCATCCGACGGTCGGGGCGCCAAAACCCCCTGCCGAAAAATGCCCAAAAATGGGTGGGCTATAGCTTTGGGGGGTGGGGCTGGCAAAGTTCGGCCGCCGGACTGGAAGGGGGTGAGACTTTGCAAGGGGCCTCGGTGTGCCAAAAAAAGGCCGCGGGCACAGCCGCGCGGAAAAATAAGCGCCCGAAGGTCGGGGCGCCAATGCCCCCCAAGGCTATAGGCCTGTCTCTTATACACATCTCGGGCACTGCCGCACCCAAAAATAAGCATCCGACGGTCGGGGCGCCAAAACCCCCTGCCGAAAAATGCCCAAAAATGGGTGGGCTATAGCTTTGGGGGGTGGGGCTGGCAAAGTTCGGCCGCCGGACTGGAAGGGGGTGAGACTTTGCAAGGGGCCTCGGTGTGCCAAAAAAAGGCCGCGGGCACAGCCGCGCGGAAAAATAAGCACCCGAAGGTCGGGGCGCCAAAGCCCCCTGCCGAAAAATGCCCAAAAAAAAGGTGGGCTATAGCCTTGCGGGGTGGGGCGGGCAAAATTTGTCCGCCGGACTCGGAATGGGGCGAGACTTTGGGAGGGGCCTCCGTGTGCCAAAAATAGGCTGCGGGCACTGTCGCGCCCAAAAATAAGCACATGAAGGTCGGGACGCGAAAGCCCCCTGCCGAAAAATGCCCAAAAAACGTGTGGGCTATAGCCTTGGGGGGTGGGACTGGTGCAGTTCGTCCGCCGGACTCGGAATGGGGCGAGACTTTGCGAGGGGCCTCCGTGCTCATAAATTAGGCCGCGGGCGCAGCCGCACCCAAAAATAAGCACCTGAAGGTCGGGACGCCAAAGCCCCCCTGAGGAAAAATGCCCAAAAAATGGGTGGGCTATAGCCTTGGGGGGTGGGGCAGCCGAAGTTCGTCCGCCGGACTCGGAATGGGACGAGACTTTTCGAGGGGCCTCCGTGTGCCAAAACTAGGCCGCGGGCACAGCCACGTGTAAAAATAAGTGCCCGAAGGTCGGGTCGCCAATGCCCCCTGCGGAAAAATGCCGAAAAAATGGGTGGGCTATAGCCTTGGAGGGTGGGGCTGGCGAAGTTCGTCCGCCCGACTGGAATGGGGTGAGACTTTGCAAGGGGCCTCCGTGTGCCAAAAAAAGGCCGCGGGCACAGCCGCACCCAAAGGTCGGGGAGCCAAAGTCCCCCTGCGGAAAAATGCCCAAAAAACGGGTGGGCTATAGCCTTGGGAGGTGGGGCAGGCGAAGTTCGTCCACCGGACTCGGAATGGGGCGAGACATTTCGAGGGATCGCCGTGTTCCAAAAATAGGCCGCGGGCGCAGCCGCGCCCAAAATTAAGCACCCGAAGGTCGGGGCGCCAAAGCCCCCCTGCGGAAAAATGCCCAAAAAATGGGTGGGCTATAGCCTTGGGGGGTGGGGCGGGCGAAGTTTGTCCGCCGGACTCGGAATGGGGAGAGACTTTTTGAGGGACCTCCATGTGCCAAAAATAGGCCGCGGGCACAGGCGCGCCCAAAACTAAGCTCCCGAAGGTCGGGGCGCCAAAACCCCCTGCCGAAAAATGCCCAAAAAATGGGTGGGCGATAGCCTTGGGGGGTGGGACAGCCGAAGTTCGTCCACCGGACTCGGAATGGGACGAGACTTTCCAAGGGGCCTCGGTGTGCCAAAACTAGGCCGCGGTCACAGCCACATGTAAAAATAAGCGCCCGAAGGTCGGGGCGCCAATGCCCCCCTGCGGAAAAATGCCGAAAAAATGGGTGGGCTATAGCCTTGGGGGGTGGGGCTGGCGAAGTTTGTCCGCCGGACTCTGAATGGTGCGAGACTTTGCGAGGGGTCTCAGTGTGCGAAAAATAGGCCGTAGGCACAGCCGAACCCAAAAATAAGCGCCCGAAGGTCGGGGCACCAATGCCCCCCTGCGGACAAATGCCCAAAAAATGGGTGGGCTATAGCCTTGGGGGGTGGGGCTGGCGAAGTTCGTCCGCCGGGCTCGGAATGGGGCTAGACTTTGTGAGGGGTCTCTGTGCACCAAAAATAAGCTGCTGGCACAGCTGTACCCCAAAATAAGTGCCCGAAGGTCGGGGCGCCAAAGCCAACGGGTGGGCTATAGCCTTGGGGGGTTGGACTGGCGAAGTTCGTCCGCCGGACTGGGAATGGCGTGAGACTTTGCGAGGGGCCTCCATGTGCCCAAAATAGGCCTCAGGCAGAGCCGCGGCGAAAAATAGGTGCCCGATGGTCGGTGAGCCAAAGCCCCCCTGCGGAAAAATGCCCAAAAAACGGGTGGGCTATAAGCTTGGGGGGTGGGGCTGGCGAAGTTCATCCGCCGGACTGGAATGGGGTGAGACTTTGCAAGGGGCCTCCGTGTGCCAAAAATGGCCGCGGGCACAGCCGCACCCAAAAATAAGCACCGAACGATCGGGGCGCCAAAGTCCCCCTGCGGAAAAATGCCCAAAAAACGGGTGGGCTATAGCCTTGGGGGGTGGGGCAGGCGAAGTTCGTCCGCCGGACTCGGAATGGGGCGAGTCGTTTTGAGGGGCCGCCGTGTGCCAAAAATAGGCCGCGGGAGCAGCCGCGCCCAAAAATAAGCACCCGAAGGTCGGGGCGCCAAAGCCCCCCTGCAGAAAAATGCCCAAAAAACAGGTGGGCTATAGCTTTGGGGGGTGGGGCTGGCGAAGTTTGTCTGCCAGACTCGGAATGGGGAGAGTCTTTTCGAGGGACCTCCATGTGCCAAAAATAGGCCGCGGGCACAGCCGCGCCCAAAACTAAGCTCCCGAAGGTCGGGGCGCCAAAACCCCCTGCCGAAAAATGCCCAAAAAATGGGTGGGCGATAGCCTTGGGGGGTGGGACAGCCGAAGTTCGTCCACCGGACTCGGAATGGGACGAGACTTTTCAACGGGCCTCCATGTGCCAAAACTAGGCCGTGGGCACAGCCAAGTGTAAAAATAAGCGCTCGAAGGTCGGGGCGCCAATGCCCCCCTGCGGAAAAATGCCGAAAAAATGGGTGGGCTATAGCCTTGGGGGGTGGGGCTGGCGAAGTTTGTCCGCCGGACTCTGAATGGTGCGAGACTTTGCGAGGGGTCTCAGTGTGCGAAAAATAGGCCGTAGGCACAGCCGAACCCAAAAATAAGCGCCCGAAGGTCGGGGCACCAATGCCCCCCTGCGGAAAAATGCCCAAAAAACGGGTGGGCTATAGCCTTGGGGGGTGGGGCTGGCGAAGTTCGTCCGCCGGACTCGTAATGGGGCGATACTTTGCGGGGGGCCTCAGTGTTCCGAAAATAGGCTGCTGGCACAGCGGTACCCCAAAATAAGCGCCCGATGGTCGGGGCGCCAAAGCCAACGGGTGGGATATACCCTTGGGGGGTTGGACTGGCGAAGTTCGTCCGCCGGACTGGGAATGGGGTGAGACTTTATAAGGGGCCTCCATGTACCAAAAAACTAGGCGCCCAATGGTCGGTGCGCCAAAGCCCCCCTGCAGAAAAATGCCCAAAAAATGGGTGGGCTATAACCTTGGGGGGTAGGGCTGGCGAAGTTTGTCCGCCGGACTCGTAATGGGGCGATACTTTGCGGGGGGCCTCTGTGTTCCGAAAATAGGCCGCGGGCACAGCCGCGCCCAAAAATAAGCGCCCGAAGGTCGGGGCGCCAAAGCCCCCAGCGGAAAAATGCCCAAAAATGGGTGGGCTATAGCCTTGGGGGGTGGGGCTGGCGAAGTTCGTCCGTCGGACTCGGAATGGGGCTAGACTTTGCGAGGGGTCTCCGTGCACCAAATATAGGCCGCGGGCACAACTGTACCCCCAAAATAAGCGCCCGAAGGTTGGGGCGCCAAAGCCAACGGGTGGGCTATAGCCTTGGGTGGTTGGACTGGCGAATTTCGTCCGTCGGACTGGGAATGGGGTGAGACTTTACGAGGGGCCTCCGTGTGCCAAAAAAATAGGTGCCCGATGGTCGGTGCGCCAAAGCCCCCCTGCGGAAAAATGCCCAAAAAACGGGTGGGCTATAACCTTGGGGGGAAGGGCTGGCGAAGTTCGTCCGCCGGACTGGAATGGGGTGAGACTTTGCAAGGGGCCTCCGTGTGCCAAAAAAAGGCCGCGGGCACAGCCGCGCCCAAAAACAAGCACCCAAAGGTCGTGTCGCCAAAGCCCCCCTGTGGAAAAATGCCCAAAAAATGGGTGGGCTATAGCCCTGGGGGGTGGGGCTGGCGAAGTTCGTCCGCCGGACTCAGAATGGGGCGAGAGATTTTTCGAGGGGCCGCCGTGTACCAAAAATAGGCCGCGGGCACAGCCGCGCCCAAAAATAAGCACCCGAAGGTCGGGGCGCCAAAGCCCCCCTGCGGAAAAATGCCCAAAAAACGGGTGGGCTATAGCCCTGGGGGGTGGGGCTGGCGAAGTTCGTCCGCCGGACTCGGAATGGGGCGAGACATTTCGAGGGGCCTCCGTGTGCCAAAAATAGGCCGCGGGTACAGCCGCTCCCAAAACTAAGCGCCCGAAGGTCGGGGCACCAAAGCCCCCTGCCGAAAAATGCCCAAAAAATGGGTGGGCGATAGCCTTGGGGGGTGGGGCAGCCGAAGTTCGTCCACCGGACTCGGAATGGGGCGACACTTTTCGAGGGGCCTCCGTGTGCCAAAAATAGGCCACGGGCACCGCCGCGCGTAAAAATAAGCACCCGAAGGTCGGGGCGCCAAAGCCCCCCTGCGGAAAAATGCCCAAAAAACGGGTGGGCTATAGCCTTGGGGGGTGGGGCTGGCGTAGTTCGTCCGCCGGACTTGGAATGGGACGAGACTTTGCGAGGGGCCTCCGTGTGCAAAAAATAGGCCGCGGCCGCAGTCGCACCCAAAAATAAGTGCCCAAAGGCCCGGGCGCCGAAGCTCGCCTGCAGAAAAATGCCCGAAAAATGGGTGGGCTATAGCCTTGGGGGCTGGGGCTGGCAAAGTTCGTCCGCCGGACTCGGATTGGGGTGAGACATTGCGAGTGGCCTCCGTGTACCAAAAATAGGCTGTGGACACAGCCGTACCCAAAAATAAGCACCCGAAGGTCGGGGCGCCAAAGCCCCCTGCGGAAAAATGCCCAAAAAAAAGGTGGGCTATAGCCTGGCAGGGTGGGGCTGGCGAAGTTCGTCCGCCGGACTCGGAATGGGGTGAGACTTTGCGAGCGGCCTCCGTATGCCAAAAATAGGCTGCGGGCACTGCCGCGCCCAAAAATAAGCACATGAAGGTCGGGACGCGAAAGCCCCCTTGCGGAAAAATGTCCAAAAAACGTGTGGGCTATAGCCTTGGGGGGTGGGACTGGCGTAGTTCATCCGCCGGACTCGGAATGGGGCGAGACTTTACGAGGGGTCTCCGTGTGCAAAAAAATAGGCCGCCGGCACAGCCGCACCCAAAAATAAGCACTGAAGGTCGGGGCGCTAAAGCCCCCCTGAGGAAAAATGCCCAAAAAATGGGTGGGCTATAGCCTTGGGGGATGGGGCAGCCGAAGTTCGTCCGCCGGACTCGGAATGGGACGAGACTTTTTGAGGGGCCTCCATGTGCCAAAAATAGGCTGCGGCCACAGCCGCGCCCAAAAAAAAGCCGCCGATGTCGGGGCGCCAAAGCCGCCCTGCGGAAAAATGCCCAAAAAACGGTTGGGCTATAGCCTTCGGGGGTGGGGCTGGCGTAGTTCGTCCGCCGGACTCTGAATGGTGCGAGACTTTGCGAGGGGTCTCCGTGTGCGAAAAATAGGCCGTAGACGCAGCCGAACCCAAAAATTAGCGCCCGAAGGTCGGGGCGCCAAAGCCAACGGGTGGGCTATAGCCTTGGGGGGTTTGACTGGCGAAGTACGTCTGCCGGACTGGGAATGGGGTGAGACGTTGCGAGGGACCTCCGTGTGCCAAAAATAGGCCGCGGGCACAGCCACGCCCAAAAATAGGCACCCAAAGGTCGGGGCTCCAAAGTCCCCCTACGGAAAAATGCCCAAAAAACGGGTGGGCTATAGCCTTGGGGGTTGGCGCAGGCGAAGTTTGCCGCCGGACTCGGAATGGGGCGAGACTTTTCGAGGGGCCTCCGTGTGCCAAAAATAGGCCGCGGGCACAGCCACGCCCAAAAATAGGCACCCAAAGGTCGGGGCTCCAAAGTCCCCCTACGGAAAAATGCCCAAAAAACGGGTGGGCTATAGCCTTGGGGGGTGGGGCTGGCAAAGTTTGTCTGCCGGACTCGTAATGGGGAGAGACTTTTCGAGGGGCCTCCGTGTGCCAAAAATAGGCCGCGGGCACAGCCGCGCCCAAAACTAAGCTCCCGAAGGTCGGGGCGCCAAAACCCCCTGCCGAAAAATGCCCAAAAAATGGGTGGGCGATAGCCTTGGAGGGTGGGGCAGCCGAAGTTTGTGCACCGGACTCGGAATGGGGTGAGACTTTTCAAGGGGCCTCCGTGTGCCAAAAATAGGCCGCGGGCATAGCCTCCTGTAAAAATAAGCACCCGAAGGCCAGCGCGCCAGAGCCCCCCTGCGGAAAAATGCCCAAAAAACGGGTGGGCTATAGCCTTGGGGGGTGGGGCTGGCGAAGTTCGTCCGCCGGACTCGGAATGGGGCGAGATTTTGCGAGGGGCCTCCGTGTGCCCAAAATAGGCCGCAGGCACAGCCGTGCCCAAAAATAAGTGCCCGAAGGTCGGTGCGCCAAAGTCCCCCTGCGGAAAAATGCCTAAAAAACAGGTGGGCTATAGCCTTGGGGGGTGGGGCTGGCGAAGTTCGTCCGCCGGACTCGGAATGGGGTGAGATTTTGTGAGGGGTCTCCATGTGCCAAAAGGTTGCCGCGGGCACAGCCGCGCCCAAAAATAAGCGCCTGAAAGTCGGGGCGCCAAAGCCCCCCTGCAGAAAAATGTCAAAAAAATGGGTGGGCTATAGCCTTGGGGGATGGAGCTGGCGAAGTTCGTCCGCCGGACTCGGAATGGGGCGAGACTTTCCGAGGGGCCACCATGTGCCAAAAATAGGCTGCGGGCACTGCCGCCCTCAAAACTAAGCACACGAAGGTCGGGAAGCCAAAGCCCCCTGCGGAAAAATGCCCAAAAAACGGGTGGGCTATAGCCTTGGGGGGTGGGACTGGCGAAGTTTGTCCGCCGGACTCAGAATAGGGCGAGACTTTGCGAGGGGCCTCAATCTGCAAAAAATAGGCCATGGGCACAGCCGTACCCAAAAATAAGCACCCGAAGGTCGGGGCGCCAAAGCCCCCCTGAGGAAAAATGCCCAAAAAATGGGTGGGCTATAGCCTTGGGGGGTATGGCAGCCGAAGTTTGTCCGCCGGGCTCGGAATGGGGCGAGACTTTTCAAGGGGCCTCCATGTGCCAAAAATAGGCTGCAGCCACTGCCGCGCCCAAAAATAAGCACCCGAAGGTCGGGGCGCCAAAGCCCCCTTGCGGAAAACTGCCCAAAAAACGGGTGGGCATAGCCTTGGGGGGTGGGGCTGGCGAAGTTCGTCCGCCGGACTCAGAATGGGGTGAGACTTTGCGACGGGCCTCCGTGCACAAAAAATAGGCCGCGGGCACAGCCGTGCCCTAAAATAAGTGCCCGAAGGTTAGCGCACCAAAGCCCCTCTGTGGAAAAATGCCCAAAAAACGGGTGGGCTATAGCCTTTGGGGGTGGAGCTGGCGAAGTTCGTCCGCCGGACTCGGAATGAGGTGAGACTTTGCGAGGGGCCTCCAAGTGCCAAAAATTGGCAACGGGCGCAGCCACTTCCAAAAATAATCGCCCAAAGTTCGGTGCACCAAAGCCCCCCTGCGGAAAAATGCCCAAAAAATGGGTGGGCTATAGCCTTGGGGGGTGGGGCTGGCGAAGTTAGTCCGCCAGACTCGGAATGGCGCGAGACTTTGCGAGGGGCCTCCGTGTGCCAAAAAATAGGATGCGGGCATGGCCGCGCCACAAAATAAGTGCCCGAAGTTCGGGGCGCCAAAGCCCCCCTGCAGATAATTGCCCAAAAAACGGGTGGGCTATAGCCTTGGGGGGTGGGGCTGGCGAAGTTCGTCCGCCGGACTCGGAATGGGGCGAGACTTTGCGAGGGGCCTCCGTGTGCCAAAAATAGGCCGCGGTCACAGCTGCGCCCAAAAACAAGTGCTTGAAGGTTGGGGTGCCAAAACTCCCAGCCGAAAAATGCCCAAAAAATGGGTGGGTTATAGCCTTGGGGGGTGGGGCTGGCAAAGTTCATCTGCTGGACTCGGAATGGGGAGAAAAATTGCGAGGCGCCTCCGTGTAACAAAAATAGGCCGCGGGCACAGCCGCGCTAAAAAATAAGCGCCCGAAGGTCGGGGCGCCAAAGCCCCCTGCAGAAAAATGCCCCAAAAACGGGTGGGGTATAGCCTTGTGCGGCGGGGCTGGTGAACTTTTTCCGCCGGACTCGAAATGGGGCGAGACTTTACGAGGGGCCTCTGTGTACCAAAAATAGGCCGTGGGCACAGCCGAGCCAAAAAATAACCGCCCGAAGGTCGGTGCGCCAAAGCCCCCCTGCGGAAAAATGCCCAAAAAACGGGTGGGCTATAGCCGTGGGGGGTGGGGCTGGCGAAGTTCGTCCCCAGACTCGGAATGGGGTGAGACATTGCGAGGGGCCTCCGTGTACCAAAAATAGGCCGTGGGCACAGCCGAGCCAAAAAATAACCGCCCGAAGGTCGGTGCGCCAAAGCCCCCCTGCGGAAAAATGCCCAAAAAACGGGTGGGCTATAGCCTTGGGGGGTGGGGCTGGCGAAGTTCGTCTGCCGGACTCGGAATGGGGCGAGACTTTGCGAGGGTCCTCCGTGTGCCAAAACTAGGCTGCGGGCACTGCCGCGCACAAAAATAAGCACCCGAAGGTCTGGACGACAAAGCCCCCCTGATGAAAAATGCCCAAAAAATGGGTGGGCTATAGCCTTGGGGGGTTGGGCTGGCGAAGTTCGTCCGCCGGACTCGGAATGGGGCGAGATTTTGCGAGGGGCCTCCGTGTGCCAAAAATAGGCCGCGTGCACAGCCGCGCCCAAAAATTAGCGCCTGAAGCTAGGGGCGCCAAAGCCCCCTCCAGATTTTGCGAGGGGCCTCCGTGTGCCAAAAAATAAGCGCCCGAAGGTCAGGACGCCAAACCCCCCTGCGGAAAAATGCCCAAAAAACGGGTGGGTTATAGCCTTGGGGGGTGGGGCTGGCGAAGTTCGTCCGCTGGACTCAGATTGGGGCGAGACGTTGTGAGGGGCCTCTGTGTGCCACAAAATAGGCAGCAGGCACAGCCGCGCCCAAAAATAAGCGCCCGAAGGTCGGGGCGCCGAAGCCCCCCTATGGAAAAATACCCTAAAAATGGGTGGGCTATAGCATTGGTGGGTGGGGCTGGTGAAGTTCGTCCGCCGGACTCAGAATGTGGCGAGACTTTGTGAGGGGCCTCCGTGTGCCAAAAAATAGGCAGCAGGCACAGCCGTGCCCAAAAATAAGTGCCCAAAGGTCGGGGCTCGAAAGTCCCCTTCGGAAAAATGCCCAAAAAACGGGTGGGCTATAGCCTTGGGGGGTGGAGCTAGCGAAGTTCGTCCGCTGAACTCAGATTGGGGCGAGACTTTGCGAGGGGCCTCCGTGTGCTAAAAAATAGGCAGCAGGCACAGCCGCACCCAAAAATAAGCACCCGAAGGTCAGGGCGCCAAAGCCCCCCTGCGGAAAAATACCCTAAAAATGGGTGGGCTCTAGCATTGGTGGGTTGGGCTGGCGAAGTTCGTCCGCCGGACTCAGAATGGGGCGAGACTTTGTGAGGGGCCTCCATGTGCCAAATAATAGGCAGCAGGCACAGCCGTGCCCAAAAAAAAGTGCCCGAAGGTTAGGGCACCAAAGCCCCCCGGCGGAAAAATGCCCAAAAAACGGGTGGGCTATAGCCTTGGGGGGTGGGGCTGGCGAAGTTCGTCCGCCGGATTCGGAATGGGGTGAGACTTTGCGAGGGGCCTCCGTGTGCCAAAAATAGGCCGCGGTCACATCCGTACCCAAAAATAAGTGCCCGAAGGTCGGGGCGCCAAAGCACCCCTGCGGAAAAATGCCCAAAAAACGGGTGGGCTATAGCATTGGGGGGTGGGGCTGGCGAAGTTCGTCCGCCGGACTCAGAATGGGGCGAGACTTTGTGAGGGGCCTCCATGTGCCAAATAATAGGCAGCAGGCACAGCCGTGCCCAAAAAAAAGTGCCCGAAGGTTGGGGCACCAAAGCCCCCCGGCGGAAAAATGCCCAAAAAACGGGTGGGCTATAGCCTTGGGGGGTGGGGCTGGCGAAGTTCGTCCGCCGGATTCGGAATGGGGTGAGACTTTCCGAGGGGCCTCCGTGTGCCAAAAATAGGCGGCGGGCACAGCTGCGCCCAAAAATAAGCGCCCGAAGGTCGGGGCGCCAAAGCCTCCCTTCGGAAAAAGGCCCAAAAAACTGGTGCGCTATAGCCTTGTGGGGTGGGGCTGGCGAAGTTCGTCCCCGGACTCGGAATGGCGCGAGACTTTGCAAGGGGCCTCCGTGTGCCACAAATAGGCTGCGGACACAGCCGCGCCCAAAAATAAGCACCCGAAGTTCAGGGCGCCGATGCCCCCTTGCGGAAAAATGCCCAAAAAACAGGTGGGCTATAGCCCTGGGGGGTGGAGCTGGCGAAGTTCGTCCGCCGGACTCGGAATGGGGCGAGACTTTGTGAGGGGCCTCCGTGTGCCACAAATAGGCTGCGGACACAGCCGCGCCCCAAAATAAGCACCCGAAGTTCAGGGCGCCGATGCCCCCTTGCGGAAAAATGCCCAAAAAACGGGTGGGCTATAGCTTTGGGGGGTGGGGCTGGCGAAGTTCGTCCGCCGGACTCGGAATGGGGCGAGACTTTGTGAGGGGCCTCCGTGTGCCACAAATAGGCTGCGGACACAGCCGCGCCCCAAAATAAGCACCCGAAGTTCAGGGCGCCGATGCCCCCTTGCGGAAAAATGCCCAAAAAACGGGTGGGCTATAGCTTTGGGGGGTGGGGCTGGCGAAGTTCGTCCGCCGGACTCGGAATGGGGCGAGACTTTGTGAGGGGCCTCCGTGTGCCACAAATAGGCTGCGGACACAGCCGCGCCCCAAAATAAGCACCCGAAGTTCAGGGCGCCGATGCCCCCTTGCGGAAAAATGCCCAAAAAACGGGTGGGCTATAGCTTTGGGGGGTGGGGCTGGCGAAGTTCGTCCGCCGGATTCGGAATGGGGTGAGACTTTTCGAGGGGTCTCCATGTGCCAAAAATAGGTCGCGGGCACAGCCGCGCCCAAATATAAGCGCCCGAAGGTCGTGGCGCCAAAGCCCCCCTGCGGAAAAATGCCCAAAAAACGGGTGGGCTATAGCCTTGGGGGGTGGGGCTGGCGAAGTTCGTCCGCCGGACTCGGAATGGGGCAAGACTTTGCGAGGGGCCTCCGTGTACAAAAAATAGGCCGCGGGCACAGCCGCACCCAAAAATAAGCGCCCAAAAGTCGGGGCGCCAATGTCCCCTTGCTGAAAAATGCCCAAAAAATAGGTGGGCTAGAGCCTTGGGGGGCGGGGCTGGCGAAGTTCATCGGCCGGATTCGGAATGGGACGAGAC
Organism: Citrus medica; assembly: GCA_002013955.2. Taxonomy (NCBI): domain Eukaryota; kingdom Viridiplantae; phylum Streptophyta; class Magnoliopsida; order Sapindales; family Rutaceae; genus Citrus; species Citrus medica. The sequence continues at coordinate 255,386 of MKYO02006787.1, forward strand.
TTTACGAGGGGCCTCCGTATGCCAAAACTAGGCAGTGTGCACAGCTGCGCCCAAAAAATAAGGGCCCGAAGGTCGGGGCACCAAAGCCCCTTGCAGAAAAATGCCCAAAAAACGGGTGGGTTATAGTCTTGGGGGGTGGGGCTGGCGAAGTTCGTCCGCTGGACTTAGAATGGGGCGACACTTTACGAGGGGCCTACGTGTGCCAAAAATAAGCTGTTGGCACAGCCCGACCAAAAATAAGTGCCCGAAGGTCGGGGCGCCACAGCCCCCTGTGGAAAAATGCCCAAAAAATGGGTGGGCGATAGCATTGGTGGGTGGGGCTTGCGAAGTTCGTCCGCCGGACTCGGAATGGGGTGAGACTTTACGAGGGGCGTCCATGTGCCAAAAAATAGGCCGCGGGCACAGCCACGCCCAAAAATAAGCGCCCGAAGGTCGGGGCACCAAAGCCTCCCTGCGGAAAAAGGCCCAAAAACTGGTGGGCTATAGCTTGGGGGGTGGGGTTGGCGAAGTTCGTCCGCCGGATTCGGAATGGGGTGAGACTTTCCGAGGGGACTCCGTGTGCCAAAAATAGGCGGCGGGCACAGCTGCGCCCAAAAATAAGCGCCCGAAGGTCGGGGCGCCAAAGCCTCCCTTCGGAAAAAGGCCCAAAAAACTGGTGCGCTATTGCCTTGGGGGGTGGGGCTGGCGAAGTTCGTCCCCCGGACTCGGAATGGCGCGAGACTTTGCAAGGGGCCTCCGTGTGCCACAAATAGGCTGCGGGCACAGCCGCGCCCAAAAATAAGCACCCGAAGTTCAGGGCGCCAATGCCCCCTTGCGGAAAAATGCCCAAAAACAGGTGGGCTATAGCCCTGGGGGGTGGAGCTGGCGAAGTTCGTCTGCCGTACTCGGAATGAGGTGAGACTTTGCAAGGGCCCTCCGTGTGACAAAAATACGCTGCGGTAACAGCTGTGCCAAAAAATAAGTGCCCGAAGGTCGGGGCGCCAAAGCCTCCCTGCGGAAAAAGGCCCAAAAAACTGGTGGGCTATAGCCTTGGGGGGTGGGGCTGGCGAAGTTCGTCCGCCGGACTCGGAATGGCGCGAGACTTTGTAAGGGGCCTCCGTGTGCCATAAATAGACTGCGGGCACAGCCGTGCCCAAAAATAAGCGCTCGAAGGTCGGGGCGCCAAAGCCCCCAGTAGAAAAATGCCCAAAAAATGGGTGGGCTATAGCCTTGGGGGGTAGGGCTGGCGAAGTTCGCCCGCCGGACTCGGAATGGGGTGAGACTTTACGAGGGCCCTCCGTGTGACAAAAATACGCTGCGGGAGCAGCTGTGCCCAAAAATAAGCGCCCGAAGGTCAGGACGCCAAAGCCCCCCCCGCGGAAAAATGCCCAAAAAACGGGTGGGCTATAGCCTTGGGGGGTGGGGCTGGCGAAGTTCGTCCGCCGGACTCGGAAAGGGGCCAGACTTTTCGAGCGGCCTCTGTGTGCCAAAAATAGGCCGCGGGCACAGCTGTGTCCAAAAATTAGTGCTCGAAGGTCGGGGCTCCAAAGCCCCCCTGCGGAAAAATGCCCAAATAACGGGTAGGCTATTGCCTTGGGGGTGGGGCTGCCGATGTTCGTCCGCCAGACTCGGAATGGGGTGAGACTTTTCGAGGGGCCTCCATGTGCCAAAAATAGGTCGCGGGCACAGCCGCGCCCAAAAATAAGCGCCCAAAGTTCGTGGCGCCAAAGCCCCCCTGCGGAAAAATGCCCAAAAAACGGGTGGGCTATAGCCTTGGGGGGTGGGGCTGGCGATGTTCGTCCGCCGGACTCGGAATGGGGCAAGACTTTGCGAGGGGCCTCCGTGTACAAAAAATAGGCCGCGGGCACAGCCGCACCCAAAAATAAGCGCCCAAAAGTCGGGGCGCCAATGTCCCCTTTGCTGAAAAATGCCCAAAAAATAGGTGGGCTATAGCCTTGGGGGACGGGGATGGCGAAGTTCATCGGCCGGATTCGGAATGGGGCGAGACTTTACGAGGGGCCTCCGTATGCCAAAAATAGGCAGTGTGCACAGCTGCGCCCAAAAAATAAGGGCCCGAAGGTCGGGGTACCAAAGCCCCCCTGCGGAAAAATGCCCAAAAAATGGGTGGGTTATAGTCTTGGGGGGTGGGGCTGGCGAAGTTCGTCCGCTGGACTTAGAATGGGGCGACACTTTACGAGGGGCCTACGTGTGCCAAAAATAGGCTGCGGACACAGCCGCGCCCAAAAATAAGCACCCGAAGTTCAGGGCGCGAATGCCCCCTTGCGGAAAAATGCCCAAAAAACAGGTGGGCTATAGCCCTGGGGGGTGGAGCTGGCGAAGTTCGTCCGCCGGACTCGGAATGAGGTGAGACTTTGCAAGGGCCCTCCGTGTGACAAAAATACGCTCCGGGAACAGCTGTGCCCAAAAATAAGCGCCTGAAGGTCAGGACGCCAAAGCCCCCCCCGTGGAAAAATGCCCAAAAAACGGGTGGGCTATAGCCTTGGGGGGTGGGGCTGGCGAAGTTCGTCCGCCGGACTCGGAAAGGGGCTAGACTTTTCGAGCGGCCTATGTGTGCCAAAAATAGGCCGCGGGCACAGCTGTGTCCAAAAATAAGTGCCCGAAGGTCGGGGCTCCAAAGCCCCCCTGCGGAAAAATGCCCAAATAACGGGTGGGCTATTGCCTTGGGGGTGGGGCTGCCGATGTTCGTCCGCCAGACTCGGAATGGGGTGAGACATTTCGAGGGGCCTCCATGTGCCAAAAATAGGTCGCGGGCACAGCCGCGCCCAAAGGTCGTGGCGCCAAAGCCCCCCTACGGAAAAATGCCAAAAAAACGGGTGGGCTATAGCCTTGGGGGTGGGGCTGGCGAAGTTCGTCCGCCGGACAAGGAATGGGATAAGAATTTGCGAGGGGCCTTCGTGTGCTAAAAATAAGCACCCGCAGGTCGAGGCGCCAAACGCCACCTGCGGAAATAGCCCAAAAAACGGGTGGGCGATAGCGTTGGGAGGTGGGGCAGGCGAAGTTCGTCCGCCGGACTCAGAATGGGACGAGACTTTGCGAGGGACCTCCGCGCGCCAAAAATAGAACGTGGGCACAGCTGCGCCCAGAAATAAGGGCCCGAAGGTCGGAGCGCCAAAGCCCATCTGCGGGAAAATGCCCAAAAACGGGTGGGCTATAGCCTTGGGGGGTGGGGCTGGCGAAGTTCGTCCGCTGGACGCGGAATGGGGTATGACTTTGTGAGGGGCCTCCGTGTGCTAAAAATAAGCACCCGCAGGTCGGGGCGCCAAAGGCCACCTGCGGAAATAGCCCAAAAAACGGGTGGGCTATAGCTTTGGGAGGTGGGGCTGCGAAGTTCGTCCGCCGGACTCAGAATGGGACGAGACTTTGCGAGGGGCCTCCGTGTGCCAAAAATACGCCGGGGACACAGCCGCACCCAAAAATAAGCACCCGAAGGTTGGGGCGCCAAAGCCCGCCTGCCGAAAATGCCCAAAAAACGGGTGGGCTATAGCCTTGGAGGGTGGGGCTGGCGAAGTTCATCCGCCGGACTCGGAATGGGGTGAGACTTTGCGAGGGGCCTCCGTGTGCCAAAAATAGGGTACGGGCACAGCCGCACCCAAAAATAAGGGCCCAAAGGTTGGGGCGCCAAAGCCCCCCGGCGGAAAAATGCCCAAAAAACGGACGGGCTATAGCCTTGGGGAGTGGGGCTGGCGACGTTCGTCCGCCGGACTCGGAAGGGGGCGAGACTTTGTGAGGGGCCTCCGTGTAATAAAAATAGGCCGCAGGCACATCCGTGCCCAAAAATAACTGCCCGAAGGTCGGGGCACCTATGACCCCCTGCAGAAAAATGCCCAAAAAATGGGTGGGCTACAGCCTTGGGTGGTGGGGCTGTCAAAGTTCGTCCTCCGGACTCAGAATGGGGCGAGACTTTGCGAGGGGCCTCCGTGTGCCCAAAATAGGCCACGGGTACAGCCGCGCCCGAAGGTCGGGGTGCCAAAGCCCCCCTGCGGAAAAATGCCCAAAAAACGGGTGGGCTATAGCCTTGGGGGATGGGGCTGGCAAAGTTTGTTCGCCGGACTCGGAATACGGCGAGACTTTACGAGGGGCCTCCGTGTGCTAAAAATAGGCCGCCGGCACAGCCGTGCCCAAAAATAAAGGCCCGAAGGTCGGGGCGCCAAAGCCCCCCTGCGGAAAAATGCCCAAAAAAGGGTGGGCTATAGCCTTGGGGGCTGGGGTGGGCGAAGTTCTTCCGCCGGACTCCGTATGGGTGATACTTTGCGAGGGGCCTCCGTGTGCCAAAAATAGGCCGCGGACACAGCCGTACCCAAAAATAAGCGCCCGAAGGTCGGGTCACCAAAGCCCCTCTGCAGAAAAATTCCCAAAAAATGGGTGGGCTATAGCCTTGGGGGGTGGGGCTGGCGAAGTTCGTCCGCTGGACTCGGAATGGGACGAGACTTTTCGAGGGGCCTCCGAGTGCCAAAAATATTCCATGGGTACAGCCACGCCCAAAAATAAGGGCCCGGAGGCCGGGGCGCTAAAGCCCCCTGCGGAAAAATGCCCAAAAAACGGGTGGGCTATAGCCTTGTGGGGTGCGGCTAGCAATGTTCGTCCGTCGGATTTGGAATGGGGTGAGACTTGTCGAGGGGCCTGCGTGTGCCAAAAATTGGCCGTGGGTACAGCCGTTCCCAAAAATATGCGCACGCCCGAAGGTCGGGGCACCTCTGACCCCCTGTAGAAAAATGCCCAAAAAATGGGTGGGCTATAGCCTTGGGTGGTGGGGCTGTCAAAGTTCGTCCTCCGGACTCAGAATGGGGCGAGACTTTGCGAGGGGCCTCCGTGTGCCCAAAATAGGCCACGGGTACAGCCGCGCCCGAAGGTCGGGGTGCCAAAGCCCCCCTGCGGAAAAATGCCCAAAAAACGGGTGGGCTATAGCCTTGGGGGATGGGGCTGGCAAAGTTTGTTCGCCGGACTCGGAATACGGCGAGACTTTACGAGGGGCCTCCGTGTGCTAAAAATAGGCCGCCGGCACAGCCGTGCCCAAAAATAAAGGCCCGAAGGTCGGGGCGCCAAAGCCCCCCTGCGGAAAAATGCCCAAAAAAGGGTGGGCTATAGCCTTGGGGGCTGGGGTGGGCGAAGTTCTTCCGCCGGACTCCGTATGGGTGATACTTTGCGAGGGGCCTCCGTGTGCCAAAAATAGGCCGCGGACACAGCCGTACCCAAAAATAAGCGCCCGAAGGTCGGGTCACCAAAGCCCCTCTGCAGAAAAATTCCCAAAAAATGGGTGGGCTATAGCCTTGGGGGGTGGGGCTGGCGAAGTTCGTCCGCTGGACTCGGAATGGGACGAGACTTTTCGAGGGGCCTCCGAGTGCCAAAAATATTCCATGGGTACAGCCACGCCCAAAAATAAGGGCCCGGAGGCCGGGGCGCTAAAGCCCCCTGCGGAAAAATGCCCAAAAAACGGGTGGGCTATAGCCTTGTGGGGTGCGGCTAGCAATGTTCGTCCGTCGGATTTGGAATGGGGTGAGACTTGTCGAGGGGCCTGCGTGTGCCAAAAATTGGCCGTGGGTACAGCCGTTCCCAAAAATATGCGCCCGATGGTCGGGGCGCCAAAGCCCCCCTGTGGAAAAATGCCCAAAAAATGGGTGGGCTATAGCCTTGGGGGGTGGGGTTGGCGAAGTTTTTCCGCCGGACTCGGAGTGGGCGAGACATTGCGAGGGGCCTCCGTGTGCCAAAACTAGGCCGTGGGCACAGCCGTACCCAACAATAAGTGCCCGAAGGTCGGGGCGCTAAAGCCCCCACATGGAAAAATTCCCAAAAAACGGGTGGGCAATAGCCTTGGGTGGTGGCGCTGGCGAAGTTCGTCCGCCGGTCTCGGAATGGGGCGAGACTTTGCGAGGGACCTCTGTGTGTGAAAAATAGGCCGTCGGCTCAGCCGCGCCAAAAAATAAGCGCCGGAAGGTCGGGGCGCCAAAGCCCCTCTGCGGAAAAAAGCCCAAAAAATGGGTGGGCTATAGCCTTGGGGGGTGGGGCCGGCGAAGTTCGTCCGCCGGACTCAGAATGGGGGGAGACTTTGGGAGGGGACTCTGTGTGCAAAAAATAGGCCGCGGACACAGCCACACCCAGCAATAAGCGCCCGAAGGTTGGGGCGCCAAAGCCCCCTGCAGAAAACTGCCCAAAAAACGGGTGGCCTATAGCCTTGGGGGGTGGGGCTGGCGAAGTTCATCCGCCGGACATGGAATTGGGCGAGGCTTTGCGAGGGGCCTCCGTGGGCCAAATATAGGCCGCGGACACAGCCGCGCCCAAAAATATGGGCCCGAAGGACGGCGCGCCAAAGCCCCCCTGCAGAAAATGCCCAAAAAATGGGTGGGCTATATCCTTGGGGGGTGTCGCCGGGGAGGTTCGTCCGCCGGATTCGGAATGGGGCGGGAATTTGTGAGGGTCCTCCATGATCCAAAAATAGGCCACGGGCACAGCCGTACCAAACAATAAGTGCCCGAAGGTCGGGGCGCTAAAACCCCCACACGGAAAAATGCCCAAAAAACGGGTGGGCAATAGCCTTGGGGGGTGGGGCTGGCGAAGTTCGTCCGCCGGACTCGGAATGGGACGAGACTTTACGAGGGGCCTCCGAGTGCCAAAAATATTCCGTGGGTACAGACGCGCCCAAAAATAAGGGCCCGAAGGCCGGGGCGCTAAAGCCCCTTCGCGGAAAAATGCCCAAAAAACGGGTGGGCAATAGCCTTGGGGGGTGGGGCTGGCGAAGTTCGTCCGCCGGACTCGGAATGGGACGAGACTTTGCGAGGGGTCTCCGAGTACCAAAAATATTCCATGGGTACAGCCGCGCCCAAAAATAAGGGCCCGAAGGCCGGGGCGCAAAAGCCCCCCCGCGGAAAAATGCCCAAAAAACGGGTGGGCTATAGCCAGATGTGTATAAGAGACAGCAGCCGTACCCAACAATAAGTGCCCGAAGGTCGGGGCGCTAAAGCCCCCCCGCGGAAAAATCCCCAAAAAACGGGTGGGCTATAGCCAGATGTGTATAAGAGACAGCAGCCGTACCCAACAATAAGTGCCCGAAGGTCGGGGCGCTAAAGCCCCCCCGCGGAAAAATCCCCAAAAAACGGGTGGGCTATAGCCAGATGTGTATAAGAGACAGCAGCCGTACCCAACAATAAGTGCCCGAAGGTCGGGGCGCTAAAGCCCCCCCGCGGAAAAATCCCCAAAAAACGGGTGGGCTATAGCCAGATGTGTATAAGAGACAGCAGCCGTACCCAACAATAAGTGCCCGAAGGTCGGGGCGCTAAAGCCCCCCCGCGGAAAAATCCCCAAAAAACGGGTGGGCTATAGCCAGATGTGTATAAGAGACAGCAGCCGTACCCAACAATAAGTGCCCGAAGGTCGGGGCGCTAAAGCCCCCCCGCGGAAAAATCCCCAAAAAACGGGTGGGCTATAGCCAGATGTGTATAAGAGACAGCAGCCGTACCCAACAATAAGTGCCCGAAGGTCGGGGCGCTAAAGCCCCCCCGCGGAAAAATCCCCAAAAAACGGGTGGGCTATAGCCAGATGTGTATAAGAGACAGCAGCCGTACCCAACAATAAGTGCCCGAAGGTAGATGTGTATAAGAGACAGGCCGCGGACACAGCCGCGCCCAAAAATAAGGGCCCAAACGCCGGGGCGCTAAAGCCCCCCCGCGGAAAAATCCCCAAAAAACGGGTGGGCTATAGCCTTGTGGGGTGCAGCTGGCAAAGTTCGTCCGTCGGATTCGGAATGGGGTGAGACTTGTCGAGGGGCCTCCGTGTGCCAAAAATTGGCCGTGGGCACAGCCGTGCCCAAAAATATGAGCCCGATGGTCGGGGCGCCAAAGCCCCCCTACGGAAAAATGCCCAAAAAATGGGTGGGCTATAGCCTTGGGGGGTGGGGCTGGCGATGTTCTTCCGCCGGACTCGGAGTGGGCGAGACATTGCGAGGGGCCTCCGTGTGCCAAAACTAACCCGTGGGCACAGCCGTACCCCACAATAAGGGCCCAAAGGCCGGGGCACTAAAGCCCCCCCGCGGAAAAATGCCCAAAAAACGGGTGGGCTATAGGCTTGTGGGGTGCAGCTGGCAAAGTTCGTCCGTCGCATTCGGAATGGGGTGAGACTTGTCGAGGGTCCTCCGTGTGCCAAAAATTGGCCGCGGGCACAGCCGTGCCCAAAAATATGCGCCCGATGGTCGGGGCGCCAAAGTCCCCTGCGGAAAAATGCCCAAGAAACGGGTGGGCTATAGCCTTGGGGGCGGGGGCCTCACGAAGTTCGTCCGCCGGACTCGGAATGGGGCGAGACTTTGTGAGGGGCCTCCAAGTGCTAAAAATAGGCCGCGGGCACAGCCGCGCCCAAAAATAAGCACCCGAAGGTCGGCGCGCCAAAGCCCCTCCACGGAAAAATGCCCAAAAAACGGGTGGACTATTGCCTTGGGGGGTGGGCTGGCGAAGTTCGTCCGCCGGACTCAGAATGGGGCGAGACTTTGCGAGGGGCCTCCATGTGCCAAAAATGGGCCGCGGGCACAGCCGTGCCCAAAAATAGGTGCCCGAAGGTCGGGGCGCCAGAGCCCCCCTTGCGGAAAAATGCCCAATAAACGAGTGGGCTATTGCCTTGGGGGGTGGGGCGGGCGAAGTTCGACAGCCGGACTCTGAATGGGGCGAGACTTTGTGAGGGTCCTCCGTCGGCCATAAACTAGCCGCGGACACGGCCGCGCGCAAAAATAAGCGCCCGAAGGTCAGCGCGCCAAAGCCCCTCCACGGAAAAATGCCCAAAAAACGGGCGGGCTATAGCCTTTGGGGGGTTGGGCTGACGAAGTTCGTCCGCCGGACTCGGAATGGGCCGAGACTTTGCGAGGGGCCTCCATGTACCAAAAATGGGCCACGGGCACAGCCGCACCCAAAAACATGTGGCCGAAGGTCGGGGCGCCAAAGCCCCCCTGCGGAAAAATGCCCAATAAACGAGTGGGCTATTGCCTTGGGGTGTGGGGCTGGCGATGTTCGTCCGCCGGACTCGGATTGGGGCGAGAGTTTACGAGGGGCCTCTGCGTGCCAAAAATAGGCTGCGGTCACAGCCGCGCCCAAAAATAAGCACCTGAAGGTCAGGGCGCAAACCCCCCCTGCGGAAAAATGCCCAAAAAATGGGTGGGCTATAGCCTTGGGGCGTGGGGCTGGCGAAGTTCGTCCGCCGGACTCGGAATGGGACGAGACTTTGCGAGGGGCCTCCGTGTGAGATGTGTATAAGAGACAGGCCTTGGGGGGTTGGGCTGACGAAGTTCGTCTGCCTGTCTCTTATACACATCTCCCCCCAAGGCTATAGCCCACCCGTTTTTTGGGGGTTTTTCTGCAGGGGGCTTTGACGCCTCGACCTTCGGTTGCTTATTTTTGGGCGCGGCTGTACCCGCAGTTTACTTCTGGCACACGGAGAGCGCTCGTAAAGTCTCGCCCCACTCTGAGTCCGGCGGACGAACTTCGCCCTGTCTCTTATACACATCTCCCCCCAAGGCTATAGCCCACCCGTTTTTTGGGGGTTTTTCTGCAGGGGGCTTTGACGCCTCGACCTTCGGTTGCTTATTTTTGGGCGCGGCTGTACCCGCAGTTTACTTCTGGCACACGGAGAGCGCTCGTAAAGTCTCGCCCCACTCTGAGTCCGGCGGACGAACTTCGCCCTGTCTCTTATACACATCTCCCCCCAAGGCTATAGCCCACCCGTTTTTTGGGGGTTTTTCTGCAGGGGGCTTTGACGCCTCGACCTTCGGTTGCTTATTTTTGGGCGCGGCTGTACCCGCAGTTTACTTCTGGCACACGGAGAGCGCTCGTAAAGTCTCGCCCCACTCTGAGTCCGGCGGACGAACTTCGCCCTGTCTCTTATACACATCTCCCCCCAAGGCTATAGCCCACCCGTTTTTTGGGGGTTTTTCTGCAGGGGGCTTTGACGCCTCGACCTTCGGTTGCTTATTTTTGGGCGCGGCTGTACCCGCAGTTTACTTCTGGCACACGGAGAGCGCTCGTAAAGTCTCGCCCCACTCTGAGTCCGGCGGACGAACTTCGCCCTGTCTCTTATACACATCTCCCCCCAAGGCTATAGCCCACCCGTTTTTTGGGGGTTTTTCTGCAGGGGGCTTTGACGCCTCGACCTTCGGTTGCTTATTTTTGGGCGCGGCTGTACCCGCAGTTTACTTCTGGCACACGGAGAGCGCTCGTAAAGTCTCGCCCCACTCTGAGTCCGGCGGACGAACTTCGCCCTGTCTCTTATACACATCTCCCCCCAAGGCTATAGCCCACCCGTTTTTTGGGGGTTTTTCTGCAGGGGGCTTTGACGCCTCGACCTTCGGTTGCTTATTTTTGGGCGCGGCTGTACCCGCAGTTTACTTCTGGCACACGGAGAGCGCTCGTAAAGTCTCGCCCCACTCTGAGTCCGGCGGACGAACTTCGCCCTGTCTCTTATACACATCTCCCCCCAAGGCTATAGCCCACCCGTTTTTTGGGGGTTTTTCTGCAGGGGGCTTTGACGCCTCGACCTTCGGTTGCTTATTTTTGGGCGCGGCTGTACCCGCAGTTTACTTCTGGCACACGGAGAGCGCTCGTAAAGTCTCGCCCCACTCTGAGTCCGGCGGACGAACTTCGCCCTGTCTCTTATACACATCTTATAGCCTTGGGGGGTGGGGTGGGCGAAGTTCGTCCGCCGGACTCAGAGTGGGGCGAGACTTTACGAGGGCTCTCCGTGTGCCAGAAGTAAACTGCGGGTACAGCCGCGCCCAAAAATAAGCAACCGAAGGTCGAGGCGTCAAAGCCCCCTGCAGAAAAACACCCAAAAAACGGGTGGGCTATAGCCTTGGGGGGTTGGGCTGATGAAGTTCGTCTGCCGGACTCGGAATGGGGCGAGACTTTGTGAGGGCCCTCCGTGGGCCAAATACTGGCCGTGGGCACGGCCGCGCCCAAAAATAAGCGCCCGAAGGTCGGGGCGCAGAAGCCCCCCCACGGAAAAATGCCCAAAAAACGGGTGGGCTACAGCCTTGGGGGGTTGGGCTGACAATGTTCGTCCGCCGGACTCGGAATGGGGCGAGACTTTGCGAGGGGCCTCCGTGTGCCAAAAATGGGACGCGGGCACAGCCGAACCCAAAAATAAGTGCCCGAAGGTTGGGGCGCCAAAGGCCCCCTGCGGAAAAATGCCCAATAAACGAGTGGGCTATTGCCTTGGGGGGTGGGGCTGGTGAAGTTCGTCCGCCGGACTCGGATTGGGGCGAGACTTTGCGAGGGGCCTCTGCGTGCCAAAAATAGGCCACAGGCACAACCGCGCCCAAAAATCAGCACCCGAAGGTCGGGGCGCGAAAGCCCCCCTGCGGAAAAATGCCCAATAAACGGGTGGGCTATAGCCTTGGGGGGTGGGGCTGGCGAAGTTCGTCCGCCGGACTCGGATTGGGGCGAGACTTTGCGAGGGGCCTCTGCGTGCCAAAAATAGGCCACAGGCACAACCGCGCCCAAAAATCAGCACCCGAAGGTCGGGGCGCGAAAGCCCCCCTGCGGAAAAATGCCCAATAAACGGGTGGGCTATAGCCTTGGGGGGTGGGGCGGGCGAAGTTCGTCGACCGGACTCAGAATGGGACGAGACTTTGCGAGGGCTCGCCGTGTGCCAGAAGTAAACCGCGGGCACAGCCGCGCCCAAAAATAAGCACCTGAAGGTCTGGGCGCCAAAGCCCCCTGTGGAAAAACACCAAAAAAATGGGTGGGCTATAGCCTTGGGGGGTTGGGCTGACGAAGTTCGTCTGCCGGACTTGGAATGGGCCGAGACTTTGTGAGGGCCCACCGTGGGCCAAAAACTGGCCCCGGGCATGGCCGCGCCCAAAAATAAGCTCCCGAAGGTTGGGGCGCCAAAGCCCCCTGCGGAAAAACACCAAAAAAACAGGTGGGCTATAGCCATGGGGGGTTGGGCTGACGAAGTTCGTCCGCCGGACTCGGAATGGGGCGAGACTTTGCGAGGAGCCTCCGTTTGCCAAAAATGTACCGCGGGCACAGCCGTGCCCAAAAATAAGCGCCCGAAGGTTGGGGCGCCAAAGCCCCCCTGCGGGAAAATAACCAATAAACGAGTGGGCTATGGCCGTGGGGGGTGGGGCTGGCGAAGTTCGTCCACCGGACTCGGATTGGGGTGAGACTTTGCGAGGGGCCTCTTCATGCCAAAAACAGGCCGCGGGTACAGCCGCGCCCAAAAATAAGTGCCCAAAGGTTGGGGCGCCGAAGCCCCTCTGCGGAAAAATGCACAAAAAACGGGAGGGCTATAGCCTTGGGGGGTGGGGCGGGCGAAGTTCGTCGGCCGGACTCAGAATGGGGCAAGACTTTGCGAGGGCTTTCCGTGTGCCAGAACTAAAATGCAGGCACAGCCGCGCCCAAAAATAAGCGCCCGAAGGTTGGGGCGCCAAAGCCCCCTGCAGAACAGCAACCAAAAAATGGGTGGGCTATAGCCTTGGGGGGTTGGGCTGACGAAGTTCGTCCGCCAGACTCGGAATGGGGCGAGACTTTGCGAGGGGCCTCCGTGTGCTAAAAATAGGCCGTGGGCAGAGCCGCGACAAAAAATAAGCCCCCGAAGGTCGGGGCGCGAAAGCCCCCCTGCGGAAAAATGCCCAAAAAACGGGTGGGCTATAGCCTTGGGGGGTGGGGCTGGCGAAGTTCGTCTGCCGGACTCGGAATGGGGCAAGACTTTGCGCGGGGCCTCCGTGTACCTAAACTAGGCCGCGGCCACAGCCGCGTGCAAAAATAAGCGCCCGAAGGTCGGGGCGCCAAAGCCCCCCTGCTGAAAAATGCCCAAAAAACGGGTGGGCTATAGCCTTGGGGGGTGGGGCGGGCGAAGTTCGTCCGCCGAACTCGGAGTGGGGTGAGACTTTGCGAGGGGCCTCCGTGTGCCAAAAATAGGCCTCAGACAGAGCCGCGCCAAAAATTAAGCACCCGAAGGTCAGGGCGCCAAAGCCCCCCTGCTGAAAAATGCCCAAAAAACGGGTGGGCTATAGCCTTGGGGAGTTGGGCTGGCGAAGTTCGTCCACCGGACTCAGAATCGGGCGAGACTTTGCGAGGGTCCTCCATGTGCCAAAAATAGTCCGCAGGCACAGCCGCGCCCAAAAATAACAGCCCGAAGGTCGGGGCGCCAAAGCCCCCTTGCGGAAAAATGCCCAATAAACGAAGATGTGTATAAGAGACAGGGGCGAGACTTTGCAAGGGCTCTCCGTGTGCCAAAAATAGGCCGTGGGTACATCTACGACCAAAAATAAGCGCCCGATGGTCGGGGCGTCAAAGCCCCCCGGAAAAATGCCCAAAAAACGGGTGGGCTATTGCCTTGGGGCGTGGGGCTGGCGAAGTTCGTCCGCCGGACTCAGAATGGGGCGAGACTTTGCAAGGGCTCTCCGTGTGCCAAAAATAAGCCGCGGGCACAGCTACGACCAAAAATAAGCGCCCGATGGTCGGGGCGTCAAAGCCCCCCGGAAAAATGCCAAAAAAGCGGGTGGGCTATAGCCTTGTGGGGTCCGGCTGACGATGTTTGTCCGCCAGACTCGGAATGGGGCGAGACTTTGCGAGGGGCCTCCGTGTTCCAAAAATGGGGCGGGGGCACAGCCGTGCCCAAAAATAGGTGCCCGAAGGTCTGGGCGCCAAAGCCCCCTTGCGGAAAAATGCCCAATAAACGAGTGGGCTATTGCCTTGGGGGGTGGGGCGGGCGAAGTTCGTCCGCCGGACTCGGATTGGGGCGAGACTTTCCGAGGGGCCTCCATGTGCCAAAAATAGGCCGCGGGGTCAGCCGTGCCCAAAAATAAGTGCCCGAAAGTCGGGGCGCCAAAGCCGCCCGGTGGAAAAATGCCCAATAAACGAGTGGGCTATTGCCTTGGGGGGTGGGGCTGGCGAAGTTCGTCCGCCGGACTCGGAGTGGGGTGAGACTTTGCGAGGGGCCTCCGTGTGCCAAAAATAGGCCGCGGGGTCAGCCGTGCCCAAAAATAAGTGCCCGAAGGTCGGGGCGCCAAAGCCCCCCTGCGGAAAAATGCCCAAAAAACGGGTGGGCTATAACCTTGGGGAGTGTGGCAGGCGAAGTTCGTCCGCCGGACTCGGAGTGGGGTGAGACTTTGCGAGGGGCCTCCGTGTGCCAAAAATGGGCCGCGGGCACAGCCGCACCCAAAAATATGTGCCCGAAGGTCGGGACGCCAAAGCCCCCCTGCGGAAAAATGCCCAAAAAACGGGTGGGCTATAACCTTGGGGAGTGTGGCAGGCGAAGTTCGTCCGCCGGACTCGGAGTGGGGTGAGACTTTGCGAGGGGCCTCCGTGTGCCAAAAATGGGCCGCGGGCACAGCCGCACCCAAAAATATGTGCCCGAAGGTCGGGACGCCAAAGCCCCCCTGCGGAAAAATGCCCAAAAAACGGGTGGGCTATAACCTTGGGGAGTGTGGCAGGCGAAGTTCGTCCGCCGGACTCGGAGTGGGGTGAGACTTTGCGAGGGGCCTCCGTGTGCCAAAAATGGGCCGCGGGCACAGCCGCACCCAAAAATATGTGCCCGAAGGTCGGGACGCCAAAGCCCCCCTGCGGAAAAATGCCCAATAAACGAGTGGGCTATTGCCTTGGGGGTGGGGCTAGCGAAGTTCGTCCGCCGGACTCGGATTGGGGCGAGACTTTGCGAAGGGCCTCTGCGTGCCAAAAATAGGCCGCGGTCACAGTCGCGCCCAGAAATAAGCATCCGAAGGTCAGGGCGCAAAAGCGCCCCTGCGGAAAAATGCCCCAAAAACGGGTGGGCTATAGCCTTGGAGGGTGGGGCGGGCGAAGTTCGTCCGCCGGACTCAAAATGGGGAGAGACTTTGCGAGGGCTCTCCGTGTGCCAGAAGTAAACTGCGGGCACAGCCGCGCCCAAAAATAAGCACCCGAAGGTCGGGGCGCCGAAGCCCCCCCCACGGAAAAATGCCCAAAAAACGGGTGGGCTACAGCCTTGGGGGGTTGGGCTGACGAAGTTCGTCCACCAGACTCGGAATGGGGCGAGACTTTGCGAGGGGCCTCCGTGTGCCAAAAATAGGCCGTTGGCACAGCCGCGCCCAAAAATAAGCACCCGAAGGTCGGGGCGCGAAAGCCCCCCTGCGGAAAATTGCCCAATAAACGGGTGGGCTATAGCCTTGGGGGGTGGGGCAGGCGAAGTTCGTCTACCGGACTCAGAATGGGGCGAGACTTTGCGAGGGATCTCCGTGTGCCAGAAGTAAACCCCGGGCACAGCCGCGCCCAAAAATAAGCGCCCGAAGGTTGGGGCGCCAAATCCCCCTGCGGAAAAACACCCAAAAAACGGGTGGGCTATAGCCATGGGGGGTTGGGCTGAGGAAGTTCGTCCGCGGGACTCGGAATGGGGCGAGACTTTGCGAGGGGCCTCTGCATGCCAAAAACAGGCCGCGGGTACAGCCGCGTCCAAAAATAAGCGCTCGAAGGTCGGGGCGCCGACGCCCCCCTGCGGAAAAATGCCCAAAAAACGGGTGGGCTATAGCCGTGGGGGGTGGGGCTGACGAAGTTCGTCCGCCGGACTCGGATTGGGCTGAGACTTTGCGAGGGGCCTCTGCATGCCAAAAACAGGCCGCGGGTACAGCCGCGTCCAAAAATAAGCGCTCGAAGGTCGGGGCGCCGACGCCCCCCTGCGGAAAAATGCCCAAAAAACGGGAGGGCTATAGCCTTGGGGGGTGGGGCGGGCGAAGTTCGTCGGCCGGACTCAGAATGGGGCAAGACTTTGCGATGGCTCTCCGTGTACCAGAAGTAAACCGCAGGCACAGCCGCGCCCAAAAATAAGCTCCCGAAGGTTGGGGCGCCAAAGCCCCCTGCGGAAAAGCAACAAAAAAATGGGTGGGCTATAGCCTTGGGGGGTGGGGCGGGCGAAGTAGATGTGTATAAGAGACAGGGGTAAGACTTTGCGAGGGGCCTCCGTGTGCCAAAAATAGGCCGTGGGCAGAGCCGAGACCAAAAATAAGCTCCCGAAGGTCGGGGCGCCAAAGCCCCCCTGCGGAAAAATGCACAAAAAACGGGTGGGCTATTGGCTTGGGAGGTGGGGCTGGGGAAGTTCGTCCGCTGGACTCGGAATGGGGAGAATCTTTGCGAGGGGCCTCCATGTGCCAAAAATAGGTGGCGGGTACATCCGCGCCCAAAAATAAGCTCCCGAAGGTCGGGGCGCCAAAGCCCCTGCGGAAAAATGCCCAAACAACGGGTGGGCTATAGTCTTGGGGGGTGGGGCTCGCAAAGTTCATCCGCCGGACTCGGAATGGGGAGAGACTTTGCTAGGGGCCTCCTTGTCTTTAAAATAGGCCGTGGGCACAGCCGCGCCCAAAAATAAGTACCCGAAGGTCGGTGCGCCAAAGCCCCCCTGCGGAAAAATGCCCAAAAAATGGGTGGGCTATAGCTTTGGGGGGTGGGGCGGGCGAAGTTCGTACGCCGGACTCGGAATGGGGGGAGACGTTGTAAGGGCCCTCCGTGTGCCAGAAGTAAACCGCGGGCACAGCCGTGCCCAAAAATAAGTGCCTGAAGGTCGGGGCGCCAAAGGCCCCCTGCAGAAAGATGCCCAAAAAATGGGTGGGCGATAGCCTTGGGGGGTGGGGCTGGGGAAGTTCGTCCGCCGGACTCGGAATGGGGCGAGACTTTGCGAGGGGCCTTCGTGTGCCAAAAATAGGCTCGGGCACAGCCGCGCCCAAAAATAAGCTCCCGAAGGTTGGGGCGCCAAAGCCCACCTGCGGAAAAATTCCCAAAAAACGGGTGAGATATAGCCTTGGCGGGTGGGGCACGCAAAGTTCGTCCGCCGGACTCGGAATGGGGCGAGACTTTGCGAGGGGCCTCCGCGTACAAAAAATAGGCCGCTGGCACAGCAGCGCCCAAAAATAAGTGCCCGAAGGTCGGGGCGCCAAAGGCCCCCTGCGGAAAAATGCCCAAAAAACGGGTGGGCTATAGCCTTGGGGGGTGGGGCTTGTAAAGTTAGTCCGCCGGACTTGGAATGGGGCAAGACTTTGCGAGGGGCCTCCGTGTGTTTAAAATAGGCCGTGGGCACAGCCTCACCAAAAAATAAGCACCCGAAAGGTCGGGGCGCCAAAGCCCCCCTGCGGGAAAATGCCCAAAAAACGGGTGGGCTATAGCCTTGGGGGATGGGCCTGGCGAAGTTCGTCCGCCGGACCCGGAACGGGGCGAGACTTTGCGAGGGGCCTCCGTGTACCAAAAATAGGCCGCAGCCACAGCCGCGCCCAATAAAAGCGCCCGAAGGTTGAGGCGCCAAAGCCCCCCTGCCGAAAAATGCCCAAAAAACGTGTGGGCTATATAGCCTTGGGGGGTGGGGCTGGCGAAGTTCGTCCGCCGGACCCGGAATGGGGCGAGACTTTCCGAGGGGCCTATGTGTGCCACAAATAGGGCGCGGACACAGCCGCACCCAAAAATAAGTGCCCGAAGGTCAGGCCGCCAAAGCCCCCCTGGGCAAAAATGCCCAAAAAACAGGCGGGCTATAGCCTTGGGGGGTGGGGCTGGCGAAGTTCGTCCGCCGGACTCGGAATGGGGCGAGACTTTGCGAGGGGCCTCCGTGTGCCAAAAATAGGCCGCGGCCACAGTCGCGCCCAAAAATAAGTGCCCGAAGTTCGGGGCGCCGAAGCTCCCCTACGGAAAAATACCCAAACAACGGGTGGGCTATAGCCTTGGGGGGTGGGGCTGACGAAGTTCGTCCGCCGGACTCGTAATGGGACGACACTTTGCGAGGGTCCTCCGTGTCCCAAAAATAGGCCGCGGGCACAGCCGCACCTAAAAATAAGCACCCAAAGGTTGGGGCGCCAAAGCCCCCCTGCGGAAAAATGCCCAAAAAACGGGTGGGCTATAGCGTTGGGGGGTGGGGCTGGCGAAGTTCTTCCGCGGGGCTCGGAATGGGGCGAGACTTTGCGAGGGGCCTCGGTGTGGCAAAAATAGGCCGTGGGCACAGCTGCGCCCAAAAATAAGCGCCCGAAGGTCAGGGCACCAAAGCTCCCCTGCGGAAAAATACCCAAAAAACGGTTGGGCTATAGCCTTGGGGGGTGGGGCTGGCGAAGTACGTCCGCCGGACTCGGAATGGGGCGCGACTTTGCGAGGGACCTCCGTGTGCCAAAAATAGGCCGCGGGCATAGCCACACTAAAAAAAAAGTGCCCGAAGGTTGGGGCGCCAAAGCCCCGTTGAGCAAAAATGCCCAAGAAACGGGTGGGCTATAGCCTTGGGGGGTGGGGCTGGCGAAGTTCGTCTGCCAGACACGGAATGGGGCGAGACTTTGTGAGGGGCCTCCGTGTGCCAAAAACAGAATGCGGGCATACCCGAGCCCAAAAACAAGTGCCCAAAGGTCGGGGCGCCAAGCCCCCCCTGCGGAAAACTGCCCAAAAAACTGGTGGGCTAAAGCCTTGGGGGGTGCGCCAGGTGAAGTTCGTCCGCCGGACTCGGAATGCGGTGAGACTTTGCGAGGGGCATCCGTGTACCAAAAATAGCCCGCGGTCACAGCCACACCCAAAAATAAGGGCCCGAAGGACGGGGCGCCAAAGCCCCCAACGGAAAAATGTCCAAAAAATGGGTGGGCTACAGCCTAGGGGGTGGGGCTGGCGAAGTTCGTCCGCCGGGCTCGGAATGGGGCGAGACTTTACGAGGGGCCTCCGTATGCCAAAAATAGGCCGCGGGCACAGCCGCGTCCAAAAATAAGTACCCAAAGGTAAGGGCGCCAAAGCTCCCCTGCGGAAAAATGCCCAAAAAACGGGTGGGCTAAAGCCTTGGGGGGTGCGGCTGGCGAAGTTCGTCCGCCGGACTCGGAATGCGGTGAAACTTTGCGAGGGGCATCCGTGTGCCAAAAATAGGCCGCGGTCAGAGCCGCACCCAAAAATAAGCACCCGAAGGACGGGGCGCCAAAGCCCCCCTACGGAAAAATGCCGAAAAAACGGGTGGGCTATAGCCTTGGGGGGTGGGGCTGGCGAAGTTCGTCCGCCGGACACGGAATGGGGATAGACTTTGCGAGGGGCTTCCGTGTGCCAAAAATAGTCCGAGGGCGCAGCCGTACCCAAAAATAAGCGCCCGAAGGTAAGGGCGCCAAAGCTCCCCTGCGGAAAAATGCCCAAAAAACGGGTGGGCTAAAGCCTTGGGGGGTGCGGCTGGCGAAGTTCGTCCGCCGGACTCGGAATGCGGTGAGACTTTGCGAGGGGCATCCGTGTGCCAAAAATAGGCCGCGGTCACAGCCGTACCCTAAAACAAGCTCCCGAAGGACGGGGCGCCAAAGCCCCCCTGCGGAAACATGCCCAAAAAACGGGTGGGCTATAGCCTTGGGGGGTGGGGCTGACGATATTCGTCCGCCGGACTCGGAATGGGGTGAGATTTTGCGAGGGGCCTCCGTGTGCCAAAAATAGGCTGCTGGCACAGCCTTGCCCAAAAATAAGCGCCCGACGGTAAGGGCGCCAATGCTCCCCTGCGGAAAAATGCCCAAAAAACGGGTGGGATATAGCCTTGGGGGGTGCGGCTGGCGAAGTTCGTCCGCCGGACTCGGAATGGGGTGAGACTTTGCGAGGGGCCTCCGTGTGTGAAAAATAGGCCGCCGGCACAGCCGCGCCCAAAAATAAGTGCCCGAAGGTAAGGGCGCCAAAGCTCCCCTACGGAAAAATGCCCAAAAAATGGGTGGGCTATAGCCTTGGGGGGTGGGTCTTGCGAAGTTCGTCCGCCGGACTCGGAATGGGGTGATAC
The DNA here is from genome assembly GCA_002013955.2 of Citrus medica. Classification (NCBI taxonomy): domain Eukaryota; kingdom Viridiplantae; phylum Streptophyta; class Magnoliopsida; order Sapindales; family Rutaceae; genus Citrus; species Citrus medica. The sequence continues at coordinate 275,072 of MKYO02006787.1, forward strand.
TTTGCGAGGGGCCTACGTGTGCCAAAAATAGGCCACGGGCACAACCGCGGCCGAAGGTCAGGGCGCCAAAGCCCCCCTACGGAAATATGCCCAAAAAACGGGTGGGCTATTATAGCCTTGGGGGGTGCGGCTGGCGAAGTTCGTCCGCCGGACTCGGAATGTGGTGAGACTTTGCGAGGGGTATCCGTGTGCCAAAAATAGGCCGCGGTCACAGCCGTACCAAAAAATAAGAGCCCGAAGGACGGGGCGCCAAAGCCCCCCTGCGGAAAAATGCCCAAAAAATGGGTCGGCTATAGCCTTGGGGGGTGGGGCTGGCGAAGTTCGTCCGGCGGACTCGGAATGGGGATAGACTTTGTGAGGGGCTTCCGTGTGCCAAAAAAAAGGCGCGGGCGCAGCCGCGCCCAAAAATAAGCGCCCGAAGAGAAGGGCGCCAAAGCTCCCCTACGGAAAAATGCCCAAAAAATGGGTGGGCTATAGCCTTGGGGGTTGCGGTGCGCCCGCGCCTAAAAATAAGCGCCCGAAGGTAAGGGCGCCAAAGCTCCCCTACGGAAAAATGCCCAAAAAACGGGTGGGCTATAGGCTTGGGGGTTGCGGCTGGCGAAGTTCTTCCGCCGGACTCAGAATGGGGCGAGACTTTTCGAGGGGCATCTGTGTGCCAAAAATAGGCCGCCGGCACAGCCGCGCCCAAAAATAAGCGCCCGAAGGTAAGGGCGCCAAAGCTCCCCTACGGAAAAATGCCCAAAAAACGGGTGGGCTATAGCCTTGGGGGGTGGGCCTGGCGAAGTTCGTCCGCCGGACTCGGAACGCGGTGAGACTTTGCGAGGGGCATCCGTGTACCAAAAATCGGCCGCGGCCGCAGCCGCGCCCAAAAATAAGCGCCCGAAGAGAAGGGCGCCAAAGCTCCCCAGCGGAAAAATGCCCAAAAAATGGGTGGGCTATAGCCTTGGGGGGTGGGGTTGGCGAAGTTCGTCCGCCGGACTCGGAATGGGTAGAGACTTTTCGAGGGGTCGCCGTGTGCCAAAAATAGGCCGTGGGTACAGCCGCGCCCAAAAATAAGAGCCCGAAGGTGGGGGCGCCAAAGCCCCCCTACGGAAAAATGTCCAAAAAATGGGTGGGCTATAGCCTAGGGGGGTGCGGCAGGCGAAGTTCGTCCGCCGGACTCGGAATGGGGCGAGACTTTACGAGGGGCCTCCGTGTACCAAAAACAGGCTATGGGCACAGCCGCGTCCAAAAAGAAGCGCCCAAAGGTAAGGGCGCCAAAGCTCCCCTGCGGAAAAATGCCCAAAAAACAGGTCGGCTAAAGCCTTGGGGGCTGCGGCTGGCGAAGTTCGTCCGCCGGACTTGGAATACGGTGAGACTTTCCGAGGGGCATCCGTGTACCCAAAATAGGCCGCGGTCACAGCCGTACCCAAAAATAAGCGCCCGAAGGACGGGGCGCCTAAGCCCCCCTGCGGAAAAATGCCGAAAAAACGGGTGGGCAATAGCCTTGGGGGGTGGGGCTGGCGAAGTTCATCCACCGGACTCGGAATGGGGATAGACTTTGCGAGGGGCTTCCGTGTGCCAAAAATAGGCCGTGGGCGCAGCCGTACCCAAAAATAAGCGCCCGAAGGTAAGGGCGCCAAAGCTCCCCTGCGGAAAAATGCCCAAAAAACGGGTGGGCTAAAGCCTTGGGGGGTGCGGCTGGCGAAGTTCGTCCGCCGGACTCGGAATGGGGAGAGACTTTGTGAGGGGCTTCCGTGTGCAAAAAATAGGCTGCGGCCGCAGGCGCGCCCAAAAATAAGCGCCCGAAGTTAAGGGCGCCAAAGCTCCCCTGCGGAAAAATGCCCAAAAAAATGGGTGGGCTATAGCCTAGGGGGTTGCGGCTAGCGAAGATCGTCCGCCGGACTCGGAATGAGTCGAGACTTTGCGAGGGGCATTTGTGTGCCAAGAATAGGCCGCGGGCACATCCGCGCCCAAAAATAAGCGCCCGAAGGTAAGGGCGCCAAAGCTCCCCTGCGGAAAAATGCCCAAAAAACGGGTGGGCTATAGCCTTGGGGGGTGCGGCTGGCGAAGTTCGTCCGCCGGACTCGGAATGCGGTGAGACTTTGTGAGGGGCATCCGTGTACCAAAAATAGGCTGCAGTCACAGCCGCACCCACAAATAAGCGCCCGAAGGTCAGGGCACCAAAGCCCCCCTGCGGAAAAATGCCCAAAAAACGGGTGGCATATAGCCTTGGGGGGTGGGGCAGGCGAAGTTCGTCCGCCGGACTCGGAATGCGGTGAGACTTTGTGAGGGGCATCCGTGTACCAAAAATAGGCTGCAGTCACAGCCGCACCCACAAATAAGCGCCCGAAGGTCAGGGCACCAAAGCCCCCCTGCGGAAAAATGCCCAAAAAACGGGTGGCATATAGCCTTGGGGGGTGGGGCAGGCGAAGTTCGTCCGCCGGACTCGGAATGCGGTGAGACTTTGTGAGGGGCATCCGTGTACCAAAAATAGGCTGCAGTCACAGCCGCACCCACAAATAAGCGCCCGAAGGTCAGGGCACCAAAGCCCCCCTGCGGAAAAATGCCCAAAAAACGGGTGGCATATAGCCTTGGGGGGTGGGGCAGGCGAAGTTCGTCCGCCGGACTCGGAATGCGGTGAGACTTTGTGAGGGGCATCCGTGTACCAAAAATAGGCTGCAGTCACAGCCGCACCCACAAATAAGCGCCCGAAGGTCAGGGCACCAAAGCCCCCCTGCGGAAAAATGCCCAAAAAACGGGTGGCATATAGCCTTGGGGGGTGGGGCAGGCGAAGTTCGTCCGCCGGACTCGGAATGCGGTGAGACTTTGTGAGGGGCATCCGTGTACCAAAAATAGGCTGCAGTCACAGCCGCACCCACAAATAAGCGCCCGAAGGTCAGGGCACCAAAGCCCCCCTGCGGAAAAATGCCCAAAAAACGGGTGGCATATAGCCTTGGGGGGTGGGGCAGGCGAAGTTCGTCCGCCGGACTCGGAATGCGGTGAGACTTTGTGAGGGGCATCCGTGTACCAAAAATAGGCTGCAGTCACAGCCGCACCCACAAATAAGCGCCCGAAGGTCAGGGCACCAAAGCCCCCCTGCGGAAAAATGCCCAAAAAACGGGTGGCATATAGCCTTGGGGGGTGGGGCAGGCGAAGTTCGTCCGCCGGACTCGGAATGCGGTGAGACTTTGTGAGGGGCATCCGTGTACCAAAAATAGGCTGCAGTCACAGCCGCACCCACAAATAAGCGCCCGAAGGTCAGGGCACCAAAGCCCCCCTGCGGAAAAATGCCCAAAAAACGGGTGGCATATAGCCTTGGGGGGTGGGGCAGGCGAAGTTCGTCCGCCGGACTCGGAATGCGGTGAGACTTTGTGAGGGGCATCCGTGTACCAAAAATAGGCTGCAGTCACAGCCGCACCCACAAATAAGCGCCCGAAGGTCAGGGCACCAAAGCCCCCCTGCGGAAAAATGCCCAAAAAACGGGTGGGCTATAGCCTTGGGGGGTGGGGCTGGCGAAGTTCGTCTGCCGGACTCAGAATGGGGCGAGACTTTGCGAAGGGCCTCCGTGCGCCAAAAATGGGCTGCGGTTCCAGCTGCGGGCAAAAATAAGCAAAAATAAGCGCCCGAAGGTCGGGGCGCCAAAGCTCCCCTGCGGAAAAATGCCCAAAAAACGGGTGGGCTATAGCTTTGGGGGTTGCGGCTGGCGAAGTTTGTCCGCCGGACTCGGAATGGGGCGAGACTTTGCGAGGGGCATTTGTGTGCCAAAAATAGGCCGCTGGCACAGCCGCGCCCAAAAATAAGTGCCCGAAGGTTGGGGCGCCAAAGCCCCCTGCGGAAAAATGCCTAAAAAATGGGTGGGCTATAGCCTTGGGCGTTGCGGCTGGCGAAGTTCGTCCGCCGGACTCGGAATGGGGCGAGACATTTCGAGGGGCCTCCGTGTAGTTAAAATAGGCCGCGGTCACAGCGGTACTAAAAAATAAGCGCCCGAAGGTCATTTCGGCAAAGCCCCGCTGCGGTAAAATATGCAAAAAACGGGTGGGCTATAGCCTTGGGGGGTGGGGCTGGGGAAGTTCGTCCGTCGGACTCGGAATGGGGCGAGACTTTGCTAGGGGCCTCCGTGGGCCAAAATATTCTGCGGGCACGCCGTGCCCAAAAAGAAGCGCCCGAAAGTCGGGGCGCCAAAGCCCCCCTGCGGAAAAAGGCGCAAAAAACAGGTGGGCTATAGCCTTGGGGGGTGGGGCTGGGGAAGTTCGTCCGCCGGACTCGGAATGGGGCGAGACTTTGATAGGGACCTCCGTGTGCCAAACATAGGCCGCGGGCACAGCCACGTCCAAAAATAAGCGCCAGAAGGCCGGGGCGACAAAGCCCCCCTGCGGAAAAATGCCCAAAAAATGGGTGGGCTATCCCCTTGGGGGGTGGTGCTGGCGAAGGTCGTCTGCCGGACTCAGAATGGGGCGATACTTTGCGAGGGGCCTCCGTGTACCAAAAATAGGCCGCGGGCACAGCCGCGCCCAAAATTAAGCGCCCGAAGGTCGGGGCGCCAAAGCCCCCCTGTGGAAAAATGCCCAAAAAACGGGTGGGCTATAGCCTTGGGGGGTGGGGCTGGCGAAGTTCGTCCGCCGGACTCGGAAGGGGGCGAGACTTTCCGAGGGGCCTNGCGTTCACAGCCGCGCCCATAAATAGGCACCCTTAGGTCGGGGCTAAAAGTGTCCAAAAAATGGGTGGGCTATATAGGCTTGGGGGGTGGGGCTGGCGAAGTTCGTCTGCCGGACTCGGAATGGGGCGAGACTTTGCGAAGGGCCTCCGTGTGCCAAAAATGGGCTGCGGTTCTAGCTGCGGGCAGAAATAAGCGCCCGAAGGTCAGGGCGCCAAAGCCCCCCTGCAGAAAAATGCCCAAAAAACAGGTGGGCTATAGCCTTTGGGGGTGGGGATGGCGAAGTTCGTCTGCCGGACTCGGAATGGGGTGAGACTTTGCGAGGGGCCTCCGTGTGATAAAAATATGCTGCGGGCACAGCCGCGCCCTAAAATAAGCGCCCGAAGGTCGGGGCGCCAAAGCCCCCCTGCGGAAAAATGCCCAAAAAACGGGTGGGTATAACCTTTGGGAGTGGGGCGGGCGAAGTTCGTCCGCCGGACTCGGAATGGGGCAAGACTTTACGAGGGGCTTCCGTGTGCAAAAAATAGGCCGCGGCCACAGCCGCACCCAAAATTAAGGGCCCGAAGGTCGGGGCGCCAAAGCCCCCTGGTGGAAAAATGCCCAAAAAATGGGTGGGCTTTAGCCTTAGGGGTGGGGCTAGCGAATGGGGCAAGACTTTACGAGGGGCTTCCGTGTGCAAAAAATAGGCCGCGGCCACAGCCGCACCCAAAAATAAGCGCCCGAAGATCGGGGCGCCAAAGTCCCCCCGCGGAAAAATGCCCAAAAAACGGGTGAGCTTTAGCCTTGGGAGGTGGGGCGGGAATAGTTCGTCCGCCGTACTCAGAATGGGACGAGACTTTACGAGGGGCCTCCGTGTGCCAAAAATAGGCCGCGGGCCCAGCCGCATCCAAAATTAAGGGCCCGAAGGTCGGGGCGCCAAAGCCCCCTGGTGGAAAAATGCCCAAAAAATGGGTGGGCTTTAGCCTTAGGGGTGGGGCTAGCGAAGTTCTTCTGCCGTTCTCGGAATGGGGCGAGACTTTGCGTGGGGCCTCCGTGTGCCAATAATAGGCCGCGGACAAAGCCGCGCCCAAAAATTAGCGCCCGAAGGCCGGGGCGCCAAAGCTCCCCTGCGGAGAAATGAAAAAAAAACGGGTGGGCTATAGCCCTGGGGGGTGGGGCTGGTGAAGTTCATCCACCGGACTCGGAATGGGGAGAGAGTTTACGAGGGGCCTCCGTGTGCCAAAACTAGGCCGCGGGCACAGCGACGGCCAAAAATAAGCCCCTGAAGGTCGGGGAGCCATAGCCCCCCCACGGAAAAATGCCAAAAAAAGGGGTGGGCAATAGCCTTGGGGGGTGGCGCTGGCGAAGTTCGTCCGCCGGGCTCGGAATGGGTGAGACTTTGCAAGGGGCCTCTGTGTACATAAAATAGGCCGCGGGCACAGCCGCACTCAAAATAAGCGCCCGAAGGTCCGGTCGCCAAAGCCCCGCTGCGGAAAAATACCCAAAAAACGGGTGAGCTATAGTCTTGGGGGGTGGGGCTGGGGAAGTTCATCTGCCAGACTCGGAATGGGGCGAGACTTTGCGAGGGGACTCCATGTGCCAAAACTATGCCACAGGCACAGCCGCGCCCATAAATAAGTGCCCTTAGGTCGGGGCGCCAATGCCCACCTGCGGAAAAATGCCCAAAATACAGGTGGGCTATAGCCTTGGGGGGTGGGGCTGGGGAAGTTCGTCCGTCGGACTCGGAATGGGGCGAGACTTTGCGAGGGGCCTCCGTGTGCCAAACATAGGCCACGGGCACAGCCGCGGCCAAAAATAAGCACCCGAAGGTCGGGGCGCCAAAACCCCCTGCGGTAAAATGCCCAAAAAATTGGTGGGCTATGTGGGGCTGGCGAAGTTCGTCCACCGGACGCGGAATGGGGTGAGACTTTGCGAGGGCCTCCATGTGCCAAAAAGAGACCGTGGGCACAGCCGCGCCCAAAAATAAGTGGCCGAAGGTCGGGGCACCAAAGCCCACCTGCGGAAAAATGCCCAAAAATGGGGTGGGTAATAACCTTGTGGGGTGGGGCTGGCGAAGTTCATCCGCCGGACTCGGAATGGGACGAGACTTTGCAAGGGGCCTCCGTGTACATAAAATAGGCTTCGGTCACAGCCACGCTCAAAATAAGCGCCCGTACGTCGGGTCGCCAAAGCACCGCTGCGGAAAAATACCCAAAAAATGGGTGAGCTATAGCCTTGAGGGGTGGGGCTGGCGAAGTTCGTCCGCCGGACTCGGAATGGGGTGAGACTTTCCTAGGGGCCTCCGTGTGCATAAAATAGGTCACGGACACAGCCGTACCCAAAAATAAGCGCCCGAAGGTCGGGGCGCCAAAGCCCCCTGCGGAAAATTGCCCAAAAAGATGTGTATAAGAGACAGGTCGGGGAGCCAAAGCCCCCCCGGCGGAAAAATGCCCAAAAAACAGGTGGGCTATAGCCTTGGGGGGTGGGGCTGGGGAAAGATGTGTATAAGAGACAGGTCGGGGAGCCAAAGCCCCCCCGGCGGAAAAATGCCCAAAAAACAGGTGGGCTATAGCCTTGGGGGGTGGGGCTGGGGAAAGATGTGTATAAGAGACAGGTCGGGGAGCCAAAGCCCCCCCGGCGGAAAAATGCCCAAAAAACAGGTGGGCTATAGCCTTGGGGGGTGGGGCTGGGGAAAGATGTGTATAAGAGACAGGTCGGGGAGCCAAAGCCCCCCCGGCGGAAAAATGCCCAAAAAACAGGTGGGCTATAGCCTTGGGGGGTGGGGCTGGGGAAAGATGTGTATAAGAGACAGGTCGGGGAGCCAAAGCCCCCCCGGCGGAAAAATGCCCAAAAAACAGGTGGGCTATAGCCTTGGGGGGTGGGGCTGGGGAAAGATGTGTATAAGAGACAGGTCGGGGAGCCAAAGCCCCCCCGGCGGAAAAATGCCCAAAAAACAGGTGGGCTATAGCCTTGGGGGGTGGGGCTGGGGAAAGATGTGTATAAGAGACAGGTCGGGGAGCCAAAGCCCCCCCGGCGGAAAAATGCCCAAAAAACAGGTGGGCTATAGCCTTGGGGGGTGGGGCTGGCGAAGTTCGTCCGCCGGACTCGGAATGGGGTGAGACTTAGATGTGTATAAGAGACAGGCTTACGAAGTTCGTCCGCCGGATTCAGAATGGAGCGAGACTTTACAAGGGGCCTCCGTGTGACAAAAATACGCCGCGTACACAGCCGTGCCCAAAAATAAGCGCTCGAAGGTCTGTCTCTTATACACATCTCTCGGCCTATTTTTGGCACACGGAGGCCCCTCGCAAAGTCTCGCTCCATTCCTGTCTCTTATACACATCTCTCGGCCTATTTTTGGCACACGGAGGCCCCTCGCAAAGTCTCGCTCCATTCCTGTCTCTTATACACATCTCTCGGCCTATTTTTGGCACACGGAGGCCCCTCGCAAAGTCTCGCTCCATTCCTGTCTCTTATACACATCTCTCGGCCTATTTTTGGCACACGGAGGCCCCTCGCAAAGTCTCGCTCCATTCCTGTCTCTTATACACATCTCTCGGCCTATTTTTGGCACACGGAGGCCCCTCGCAAAGTCTCGCTCCATTCCTGTCTCTTATACACATCTCTCGGCCTATTTTTGGCACACGGAGGCCCCTCGCAAAGTCTCGCTCCATTCCTGTCTCTTATACACATCTCTCGGCCTATTTTTGGCACACGGAGGCCCCTCGCAAAGTCTCGCTCCATTCCTGTCTCTTATACACATCTTGAGCTATAGTCTTGGGGGGTGGGGCTGGGGAAATTCGTCCGCCGGATTCGGAATGGGCCAAGATTTTACGAGGGGCCTCCGTGTGCCAAACATAGGCCACGGGCACATCCGTGCCCAAAAATAAGCGCACGAAGGCCGGGGCGCCAAAGCCCCCCTGCGGAAAAATGCCCAAAAAACGGGTGGGCTACAGCCTTGGGGGGTGGGGCTTACGAAGTTCGTCCGCCGGATTCAGAATGAAGCGAGACTTTACAAGGGGTCTCCGTGTGCCAAAAATCGGCCGCGGGCACAGCCGTGCCCAAAAATAAGCACCCGAATGTCGGGCCCCAATGCCCCCCTACGGAAAAGTGCCCAAAAAACGGGTGGGCTATAGCCTTGGGGGGTGGGGCTGCCGAAGTTCGTCCGCCGGGCTCGGAATGGGGTGACACTTTGCGAGGGGCCTTCGTGCAAAAATAGGCCGCGGGCACAGACGCGCCCAAAAATAAGCACCCGAAGGTCGGGGCGCCAGAGCCCCCCAGTGGAAAAATGCCGAAAAAACGGGTGGGCTATAGCCTTGGAGGGTGGGGCTGGACTTTGTGAGGAGCCTCCGTGTACCAAAAATAGGCCACAGGCACAGCCGCGCCCAAAAATAAGTGACCAAAGATCGGGCCGCCAAACCCCCCAAGCGGAAAAATGCCCAAAAAACGGATGGGCTCTATCCTTGGGGGGTGGGGCAGGCGAAGTTCGTCCGCCGGACTGGGAATGGGGCGAGACTTTGCGAGGGGCCTCCATGTGCCAAAACTAGGCCACGGGCACAGCGGCGCCCAAAAATAAGCGCCCGAAGGTCGGGGCACCAAAGCCCCCCAGCGGAAAAATGCCCAAAAAACGGGTGGGCTATAGCCTTGGGGGGTGGGGCTGGCGATGTTCGTCCGCCGGACTCGGAATGGGCCGAGACATTGCAAGGGGCCTCCGTGTGCCAAAAATAGGCTGCCGGCACAGACGCGTCCAAAAATAAGCGCCCGAAGGTGGGGGCGCCAATGCCCACCTACGGAAAAATGCCCAAAAAACGGGTGGGCTATAGCCTTGGGCGGTGGGGCTGGCGAAGTTCGTCCGCAGGGCTCGGAATGGGGTGAGACTTTGCGAGGGGACTCTGTGTGCCAAAAATAGACCGCGATCACAGACGCGTCCAAAAATAAGCACCCAAAGGTTTGGGCGCCAAAGCCCCCCAGGTCGGGGCGCCAAAGCCCCCCTACGGATAAATGCCCAAAAAACGGGTGGGCTATACCCTTGGGCGGTGGGGCTGGCGAAGTTCGTCCGCCGGACTTGGAAAGGGGCAAGACTTTGAGAGGGGCCTCCGTGTGCCAAAACTATGCCGCGGGTACAGTCGCGCCCATAAATAACTGCCCTAAGGTCGGGGCGCCAAACACCCCCAGCGGAAAAATGCATAAAAAACGGGTGGCCTATAGCCTTGGGGGGTGGGGCTGGCGAAGTTCGTCCGCCGGACTCTGAATTGGGCAAGACTTTGCGTGGGGACTCCGTGTGCCAAAAATATGCCGCGGGCACAGCCGCGCCCATAAATAAGCACCCTAAGGACGGGGCGCAAAAGCCCCCCTGCGGAAAAATGCCCAAAAAACGGGTGGGCTATAGCCTTGGGGGGTGGGGCTGGCGAAGTTCGTCCGCCGGACTCGGAATGGGGCGAGATTTTGCGTGGGGCCTCCGTGTGCCAAAAATCGGCCGCGGACACAGATGCGCCCAAAAATAAGGGCCCGAAGGTCGGGGCGCCAAAGCCTCCCTGCGGAAAAATACCCAAAAAACGGGTGGGCTATAGCCTTGGGGGGTGGGGCGGGCGAAGATCGTCCACCGGGCTCAGAATGGGGCGAGACTTTGCGAGGGGCCCCCTATTCCAAAAATCAGCCGCGGGCACAGCCGCGCCCAAAAATAAGCGCCCGAAGGCCATGGCGCCGAATCCCCGCAGCGGAAAAATGCCCAAAAAACGGGTGGGCTATAGCCTTGGGGGGTGGGGCTGGCGAAGTTCGTCCACCGGACTCGGAATGGGGCGAGTTTTTGCGAGGGGCCTCCGTGTGCCAAAACTAGGCCGCGGGCACAGCGGCACCCAAAAATAAGCGCCCGAAGGTCGGGGCGCCAAAGCCCCCCTGCGGAAAAATGCCCAAAAAACGGGTGGGCTATAGCCTTGGGGGGTGGGGCTGGCGAAGTTCGTCCGCCGGACTCGGAATGGGGTGAGACTTTGCGAGGGGCCTCCGTGTGATAAAAATATGCTGCGGGCACAGCTGCGCCCAAAAATAAGCGCCCGAAGGTCGGGGCGCCAAAGTCCCCCTGCGGAAAAATGCGCAAAAAACAGGTGGGCCATAGCCTTGGGGGGTGGGGCTGGGGAAGTTCGTCCGCCGGACTCGGAATGGGGCGAGACATTGCTAGGGGCCTCCGTGTGCCAAACATAGGCCGCGGGCACAGCCGCGCCCAAAAATAAGCGCCCGAAGGACGGGGTGCCGAAGCCCCCCGGCGGAAAAGTGCCCAAATAACGGGTGGGCTATAGGCTTGGGGGGTGGGGCTGGCGAAGTTCGTCTGCCGGACCCGGAATGGGGCGAGACTTTATGAAGGGCCTCCGTGTACCCAAAATAGGCCGTGGGCACAGACGCGCCAAAAAATAAGCGCCCGAATTTGGGGCGCCAAAGCCCCCGTGCGGAAAAATGCCCAAAAAACGGGTGGGCTATTGCCTTGGGGGGTGGGGCCGGCGAAGTTCGTCCGCCGTACTCGGAATGGGGCGAGACTTTGCGAGGGGCCTCCATGTAACAAAAATAGGCCGTTGGCCCAGCCGTACCCAAAAATAAGCGCCCGAAGGTCGGGGCGCCAAAGCCCCCCTGCGGAAAAATGCCCAAAAAACGGGTGGGTATAACCTTTGGGAGTGGGGCGGGCGAAGTTCGTCCGCCGGACTCGGAATGGGGCAAGACTTTACGAGGGGCCTCCGTGTGCAAAAAATAGGCCGCGGCCACAGCCGCACCCAAAAATAAGCGCCCGAAGATCGGGGCGCCAAAGTCCCCCAAAATGCCCAAAAAACGGGTGGGCTTTAGCCTTGGGAGGTGGGGCGGGCGAAGTTCGTCCGCCGGACTCGGAATGGGGCAAGACTTTGCGAGGGGCCTCCGTGTGCCAAAAATAGGCCGTGGGCACAGGTGCTCCCAAAAATAAGTGCCCGAAGGTCGGGGCGCCAAAGCCCCCCTGCGGAAAAAATGCCCAAAAAATGGGTGGGCTATAGCCTTGGAGGGTGGGGCTGGCGAATTCATCCGCCGGACCCGGAATGGGACGAGACTTAACAAGGGGCCTCCTGTACCAAAAATAGGTCGCGGGAATAGCCGCGCCCAAAAATAAGCGCCCGAAGGTCGGGGCGCTAAAGCCCCCTGAGGAAAAATGCCCAAAAAACGGGTGGGCTATAGCCTTGGCGGGTTGGGCTGGCGAAGTTCGTCCGCTGGACTCGGAATGGGCTGAGACATTGCGAGGGGCCTCCGTGGGCCAAAAATAAGCGCCCAGAGGTCAGGGCGTCAAAGCCCCCCTAAGGAAAAATGCCCAAAAAATGGGTGGGCTAGGGTGGGCATCCGTGGGCCAAAAATAGGCTGCGGACACAGCCGCGCCCAAAAATAAGCGCGCGAAGGACGGGGCGCCAAAGCCTCCCCCGCGGAAAAATACCCAAAAAACAGGTGGGCTATAGCCTTGGGGGGTGGGGCTGGCGATGTTCGTTCGCCGAACTCGGAATGGGGTGAGACTTTACGAGGGGCCTCCGTGTGCAAAATATAGGCCGCGGGCAAAGCCGCGTCCAAAAATAAGTGCCCGAAGGTCGGGGCGCCAAAGCCCCCTGCGGAAAAATGCCCAAAATATGGGTGGGCTATAGCCTTGGAGGGTGGGGCTGGCGAATTCGTCCGCCGGACTCGGAATGGGATGAGACTTAGTGAGGGGCCCCCTATACCAAAAATAGGTCACGGGCACAGCCGCGCCCAAAAATATGCGCCCGAAGGTCGGGGCGCCAAAGCCCCCTGCGGAAAAATGCCCAAAAAATGGGTGGGCTATAGCCTTGGCGGGTTGGGCTGGCGAAGTTCGTCTGCCGGACTCGGAATGGGCCGAGACCTTAAAAGGGGCCTCCGTGTGCTAAAAATAGGCTGCGGGCACAGCCGCGCCCAAAAATAAGCGCCCGAAGGTCGGGGCGGCAAAGCACCCCTGCGTAAAAATGCCCAAACAATAGGTGCGCTATAGCCTTGCGGGGTGGGGCTGGCGACGTTCGTCTGCCAGACTCGGAATTGTGCGAGACCTTATGAGGGGCCTCTGTGTGCCAAAAATAGCCTGTGGGCACAGCCACGCCCAAAAATAATGCCCAAAGGTCGGGGCGCCAAAGCCCCCTGCAGAAAAATGCCCAAAAAACGGGTGAGCTATAGCGTTGCGAGTGGGGCTGGCGAAGTTCGTCCGCCGGACTCGGAATGGGGCGAGACCTTGCGAGGGGCCTCCATGTGCCAAAAATAGGCCGCGGGTACAGCCGCGCCCGAAAATAAGCACCCGAAGGTCGGGGCACCAAAGCCCCCCTGCGGAAAAATGCCCAAAAAACGGGTGGGCTATAGCCTTGGGAGGTGGGGCTGGCCACATTCGTCTGCTGGACTCGGAATGGGACGAGACCATACGAGGGGACTCCGTGTGCCAAAAATAGCCTGTGGGCACAGCCGCGCCAAAAAATAATTGCCCGAATGTCGGGGCGCCAAAGCCCCCTGCAGAAAAATGCCCAAAATAACGGGTGGGCTATAGCGTTGCGAGTGGGGCTGGCGAAGTTCGTCCGCCGGACTCGGAATGGGGCATGACCTTGCGAGGGGCCTCCGTGTGCCAAAAATAGGCCGCGGGTACAGCCGCGTCCAAAAATAAGCTCCCGAAGGTCGGGGCACCAAAGCCCCCCTGCGGAAAAATGCCAAAAAAACGGGTGGGCTATAGCCTTGGGAGGTGGGGCTGGCGACGTTCGTCTGCCGGACTCGGAATGGGGTGAGACCTTACGAGGGGCCTCCGTGTGCCAAAAATAGGCCGCGGACACAGCCGCGCCCAAAAATAATTGCCCGAATGCTGGGGCACCAAAGCCCCCTTGCGGAAAAATGCCCAAAAAACGGGTGGGCTATAGCCTTGGGGGGTGGGGCTGGCGAAGTTCGTCTGCCGGACTCGGAATGGGTCGAGACTTTGCGAGGGGCCTCCGTGAGCCAAAAATAGGCCGCGCGCACAACCGCGCCCAAAAATAAGTGCCCGAAGGTCAGGGTGGCAAAGCCCCCCTGCAGAAAAAATCCCCAAAAAACGGGTGGGCCATAGCCCTGCGGGGTGGGGCTGTCGCCGTTCGTCCGCCGGACTCGGAACGGGACGAGACTCTGCGAGGGGCCTCCGTGTTCCAAAAATAGGCCGTGGGCACAGCCGCACCCGAAAATAAGTACCCGAAGGTTGGGGCGCCAAAGGCCCCCCTGCGGAAAAATACCCAAAAAACGAGTGGGCTATAGCCTTGGGAGGTGGGGCGGGCGATGTTCGTCTGCCGGACTCGGAATGGGGCGAGACCTTACGAGGGGCCTACATGTGCCAAAAATAGGCCACGGGCGCAGCCGCGCCCAAAAATAATTGCCCAAATGCCGGGGCGCCAAAGTCCCCCGCGGAGAATGCCCAAAAAACGGGTGGGCTATAGCCTTGGAGGGTGGGGCTGGCGAAGTTCGTCCGCCGGACTTGGAATGGGGCGAGACTTTGCGAGGAGCCTCCGTGTGCCAAAAATAGGACGCACCCACAGCCGCGGGCAAAAATAAGTGCCCGAAGGTTGGGGCGGCAAAGCCCCACTGCAGAAAAAATCCCCAAAATACGGGTGGGCCATAGCCTTGCGGGGTGGGGCTGTCGCCGTTCGTCCGCCGGACTCGGAATGGGGCGAGACTTTGCGAGGAGCCTCCGTGTGCCAAAAATAGGACGCACCCACAGCCGCGGGCAAAAATAAGTGCCCGAAGGTTGGGGCGCCAAAGCCCCCCTGCGGAAAAATGCCCAAAAAACGGGTGGGCTATAGCCTTGGGGGTTTGGGCGGGCGGAGTTCTTCCGCCGGACTCGGAATGGTGCGAGACCTTGCGAGTTGCCTCCGTGTACCAAAAATAGGCCGGGGGCACGGCCGCGTCCAAAAATAAGCGCCCGAACACCGGGGCGCCAAAGCCTCCCTGCAGAAAATTGCCCAAAAAACGGGTGGGCTATAGCCTTGGGGGGTGGGGCTGGCGAAGTTTGTCTGCTGGACTCGGAGCGGGGTGAGACATCGTGAGGGGCCTCCGTGTGCCAAAAATACACCACGGGCACAGCCACACCTAAAAATAATTGCCCGAATGTCGGGGCGCCAAAGCCCCCCTGAGGAAAAATGCCCAAAAAACGGGTGGGCTATAGCCTCGCGGGGTGGGGCTGGCGACGTTTGTCCGCCGGACTCAGAATGGGGTGAGAGCTTGCGAGGGGCCTCCGTGTGGCAAAAATAGGCCGCGGCCACAGCCGCGCCCGAAAATAAGCGCTCGAAGGTCGGGATGGCAAGGCCTCCCTGCAGAAAATTGCCCAAAAAATAGGTAGGCTATAGCGTTGGGGGTTGGGGCTGGCGAAGTTTGTCTGCTAGACTCGAAATGGGGTGAGACTTCGTGATGGGGCTCCGTGTGCCAAAAATACGCCACGGGCAGAACCACACCCAAAAATAATTGAAAAATGCCCAAAAAACGGGTGGGCTATAGCCTTGGGAGTTGGGGCTGGCGAAACTCGTCCGCTGCTCTCTGAATGTGGCGAGACTTTGCAAGGGCCCTCCGTGTGCCAAAAACAGGCCGCGGGCACAGCCACGTCCAAAAATAAGCGCCCGAAGGTCGGGGCGCCAAAGCCCCCCTGCGGAAAAATGCCCAAAAAACGGGTGGGCTATAGCCTCGCGGGGTGGGGTTGGCGACGTTCGTCCGCCGGACTTAGAATGGGGCGAGAGCTTACGAGGGGCCTCCGTGTGCCAAAAAGAGGCCGCGGGCACGGCCGAGCCCAAAAATAAGTGCCCGAAGGCCGGGGCGGCAAAGCCACCCTGCGGAAAAATGCCCAAAAAACTGGTGGGCTATAGCCTTGGGGGGTGGGGCTGGCGAAGTTTGTCCGCCGGACTCGGAATGGGGCGAGACTTTGTGAGGGGCCTCCATGTGTAAAAAATAGACCATGGTCAGAGCCGCGCCCAAAAATAAGTGCCCGACGGTCGGGGCGCCAAAGCCTCCCTGTGGAAAAATGCCCAAAAAATAGGTGGGCTACAGCCTTGGGGGGTGGGGCCGGCGACGTTCGTCCGCCGGACTCGGAATGGGGTGAGACCTTGCAACGGGCCTCCATGTGCCAAAATAGGCCGCGGACACAGCCGTCCCCAAAAATAAGCGCCCGAAGGTCGGGGCGCCAAAGCCCCCCTGCGGAAAAATGCCCAAAAAACGGGTGGGCTATTGCCTTGGGGGGTAAGGCTGGGGAAGTTCGTCCGCCGGACTCAGAATAGGGCGAGACTTTGCGAGGGTCCTTCATGTACAAAAAATAGGGTGCGGGCACATCCGCGCCCAAAAATAAGCGCCCGAAGGTCGGGGCGCTAAAGCCCCCCTGCGGAAAAATGCCCAAAAAATGGGTGGGCTATAGCCTTGGGGGGTAGGGGTGGCGAAGTTCGTCCGCCGGACTCAGAATAGGGTGAGACTTTGCGAGGGGCCTTCATGTACAAAAAATAGGCCGCGGGCACAGCCGCGCCCAAAAATAAGTGCCCGAAGGTCGGGGCACCAAAGCCCCGCTGCAGAAAAATGCCCAAAGCACGGGTGGGCTATAGCCTTGGGGGATGGGGCTGGCGAAGTTCGTCCACTGGACTCTGAATGGGGCGAGACTTCGCGAGGGGCCTCCTTTTGCCAAAAATACGCCGCGGGTACAGCCGTACCCAAAAATAAGCACCCGAAGGTCGGGGCGCTAAACCCACCCTGTGGAAAAATGCCCAAAAAACGGGTGGACTATAGCGTTGGGGGTGGGGCGGACGAAGTCCGTCCGCGGGACTCGGAATGGGACGAGACTTTACGAGGGGCCTCCGTGTGACATAAATAGGCCGTGCACACAGCCGCGCCCAAAAATAAGCTCTCGAAGGTTGGGGCGGCAAAGCCCTCCTGCAGAAAAAATCCCCAAAAACCGGGTGGGCCATAGCCTTGTGGGGTGGGGCTGTCGCCGTTCGTCCGCCGGACACGGAATGGGGCGAGACCTTGCAAGGGGCCTCCGTGTGCCAAAAATAGGCCGCGGGCTCGGCCGGGGCCGAAAATAAGCGACCGAAGGTCGGGGCGCCAAAGCCCCCCTGCGGAAAAATGCCCAAAAAACGGGTGGGCTATAGCCTTGGGGGGTAGGGGTGGCGAAGTTCGTCCGCCCGACTCAGAATAGGGCGAGACTTTGCGAGGCGCCTTCATGTACAAAAAATAGGCCGCGGGCACAGCCGCGCCCAAAAATAAGCGCCCGAAGGTCAGGGCGCCAAAGCCCCCCTGCAGAAAAATGCCCAAAGCACGGGTGGGCTATAGCCTTGGGGGGTGGGGCTGGCGAAGTTCGTCCGCTGGACTCGGAATGGGGCGAGACTTCGCGAGGGGCCTACTTTTGCCAAAAATACGCCGCGGGTACAGCCGTACCCAAAAATAAGCACCCGAAGGTCGGGGCGCTAAACCCACCCTGCGGAAAAATGCCCAAAAAACGGGTGGACTATAGCGTTGGGGGTGGGGCGGGCGAAATTCGTCCGCCGGACTCGGAATGGGGTGAGAACTTGCGAGTTGCCTCCGTGTGCCATAAATAGGCAGCGACCATGGCCGCGCCCAAAAATAAGCGCCCAAAGGCCGGGGTGCCAAAGGCTCCCAGCGGAAAATTGCCCAAAAAACGGGTGGGCTATAGCCTTTGGGGGTGGGGCTGGCGAAGTTCGTCCGCCGGACTCGGAATGGGGCGAACCCTTACGAGGGGCCTCCGTGTGCCAGAAATAGGTCACGGGCACAGCCGCGCCCAAAAATAAGCGCCTGAAGGTCGGGGCAAGAAAGCCCCCCTTCAGAAAAATGCCCAAAAAATGGGTGGGCTATAGCCCTGGGGGGTGGGGCTGGCGAAGTTCGTCCGCCAGACTCGGAATGGGGCGAGCCTTTACGAGGGGCCTCCGTGTACTAAAAATAAGCCGCGGACACGGCCGTACCCAAAAATAAGGGCCCGAAGGCCGGGGTGCCAAAGCCGCCTTGCGGAAAATTGCCCAAAAAATGGGTGGGCTATAGGCTTGGGGGGTGGGGCTTGCGAAGTTTGTGTGCTGGGCTCGGAATGGGGGGAGACCTTGCGAGGTGCCTCCGTGTACCAAAAATAGGCACGGGCACAGCCACGCCAAAAAATAATTGCCTGAATGTCGGGGCGCCAAAGCCCCCCAGAGGAAAAATGCCCAAAAAATGGGTGGGCTATAGCCTCGCGGGGTGGGGCGGGCGACGTTCGTTCGCCGGACACGGAATGGGGCGAGAGCTTACAAGGGGCCTCCGTGTGCCAAAAAGAGGCCGCGGGCACGGCCGAGCCCTAAAATAAGCGCCTGACGGCCGGGGCGGCAAAGCCCCCCTGCAGAAAAATGCCCAAAAAATGGGTGGGCTATAGCCTTGGGGGGTGGGGCTGGCGAAGTTCGTCCGCCGGACTCGGAATGGGGCGAGCGAGCCTTTACGAGGGGCCTCCGTGTGCCAAAAATAGGTCACGGGAACCGCCGCGCCCAAAAATAAGCGCCCGAAAGTTGGGGCGCCAAAGGCTCCCTGCTGAAAAATGCCCAAAAACGGGTGGGCTATAGCCTTCGGGGGTGGGGCTGGCGAAGTTCGTCCGCCAGACTCGGAATAGGGCGAGACTTTGCGATGGGCCTCGTGTGCCAAAAATAGGCCACGGGCACAGCCGTGACCAAAAATAAGCACCCGAATGTCGGGGCGCCAATGCCTCCCTGCGGAAAAATGCCCAAAAAATGGGTGAGCTATAGCCTTGCGGGGTGGGGCCGGCGACGTTCGTCCGCCGGACTTGGATTCGGGTGCGACCTTGCGAGGGGCCTCCGTGTACCAAACATAGGCCGCAGGCACAGCCACACCGAAAAATAAGCGCCCGAAGGTTGGGGCACCGAAGTCCCCCTGCAGAAAAATGCCCAAAAAATGGGTGGGCTATAGCCTTGGGGGGTGGGGCTGGCGAATTTCGTCCGCCGGACTCGGAATGGGGCGAGATTTTGTGAGGGCCCTCCGTGTGCCAAAAATANGGCGAAGTTCGTCCGCCGGACTTGGAATGGGACGAGACTTTGTGAGGGGCCACCGTGTGCCAAAAATAGGCCTCGGACTCAGCCGCGCCAAAAAATAAGTGCCCGAAGGTCGGGTCGCCAAAGCCCCCCGGCGGAAAAATGACCAGAAAACGGGTTGGCTATAGCCTTGGGGGGTGGGGCTGGCGAAGTTCGTTCGCCGGACTCGGAATGGGGCGAGAATTTGTGAGGGGCCTCCGTGTGCCAAACATAGGCCGCGGGCACAGCCACGCCCAAATATAGGCACCCGAAGGTTGGGACGCCAAAGCCCCCCTGCGGAAAAATGCCCAAAAAACGGGTGGGCTATATCCTTGGGGGGTGGGGCTGGCGAAGTTCGTCCGCCGGACTTGGAATGGGACGAGACTTTGTGAGGGGCCACCGTGTGCCAAAAATAGGCCTCGGACTCAGCCGCGCCCAAAAATAAGTGCCCTAAGGTCGGGTCGCCAAAGCCCCCCTGCGGAAAAATGCCCAAAAAATGGGTCGGCTATAGCGTTGGGGGGTGGGGCTGGCGAAGTTCGTCCGCTGGACTCAGAATGGGGCGAGACTTTGTGAGGGACCTCCATGTGCCAAAAATAGGCCGCGGGCACAGCCACTCCCGATGGTCGGGGCGCCAAAGCCCCCCTATGGAAAAATGCCCAAAAAACGGGTGGGCTATAGCCTTGGGGGGTGGGGCTAGCGTAGTTCGTCCACCAGACTCGGAATGGGGTAGGCTTTGCGAGGGGTCTCTGTGTGCCAAACAAAGGCTGCAGGCACTGCCATACCCAAAAATAAGCGCCCGAAGGTTGGGGCGCCAAAGCCCCCCTGCGGAAAAATGCCCAAAAAACGGGGGGGAAACCTTGGGGGGTGTGGCGGGCGAAGTTCGTCTGCCGGACTCCGAATGGGCCGAGACTTTCCGAGGGGTCTCCATGTGCCAAAAATAGGCCGCGGGCACAGCCGCACCAAAAAGTAAGTGCCCGAAGGTCGGGGCGCCAAAGCCCCCCTGCGGAAAATGCCCAAAAAA
>MKYO02006787.1:372084-385082 GCA_002013955.2 Citrus medica
GCCAAAGCCCCCTGCGGAAAACTGCCCAAAAAACGGGTGGGCTATAGCCTTGGGGGGTGGGGCTGGCGAAGTTCGTCCGTCGGACTCGGAATGGGGCGAGACTTTGTGAGGGGCCTCCGTGTGCCAAAAATAGGCCACGGGCACATCCGCGCCCAAAAATAATCGCCCCAAAATCGGGGCGCCAAAGCCCCCCTGCGGAAAAATACCCAAAAAACGGGTCGGCTATAGCCTTGGGAAGTGAGGCTGACGGAGTTCGTCCGCCGGACTCAGAATGGGGCGAGACTTTGCGAGGGGCCTCCGTGTGCCAAAAATAGGCCACGGGCACATCCGCGCCCAAAAATAATCGCCCCAAAATCGGGGCGCCAAAGCCCCCCTGCGGAAAAATCCCCAAAAAACGGGTGGGCTATAGCCTTGGGAAGTGAGGCTGACGGAGTTCGTCCGCCGGACTCAGAATGGGGCGAGACTTTGCGAGGGGCCTCCGTGTGCCAAAAATAGGCCACGGGCACATCCGCGCCCAAAAATAATCGCCCCAAAATCGGGGCGCCAAAGCCCCCCTGCGGAAAAATCCCCAAAAAACGGGTGGGCTATAGCCTTGGGAAGTGAGGCTGACGGAGTTCGTCCGCCGGACTCAGAATGGGGCGAGACTTTGCGAGGGGCCTCCGTGTGCCAAAAATAGGCCACGGGCACATCCGCGCCCAAAAATAATCGCCCCAAAATCGGGGCGCCAAAGCCCCCCTGCGGAAAAATCCCCAAAAAACGGGTGGGCTATAGCCTTGGGAAGTGAGGCTGACGGAGTTCGTCCGCCGGACTCAGAATGGGGCGAGACTTTGCGAGGGGCCTCCGTGTGCCAAAAATAGGCCACGGGCACATCCGCGCCCAAAAATAATCGCCCCAAAATCGGGGCGCCAAAGCCCCCCTGCGGAAAAATCCCCAAAAAACGGGTGGGCTATAGCCTTGGGAAGTGAGGCTGACGGAGTTCGTCCGCCGGACTCAGAATGGGGCGAGACTTTGCGAGGGGCCTCCGTGTGCCAAAAATAGGCCACGGGCACATCCGCGCCCAAAAATAATCGCCCCAAAATCGGGGCGCCAAAGCCCCCCTGCGGAAAAATCCCCAAAAAACGGGTGGGCTATAGCCTTGGGAAGTGAGGCTGACGGAGTTCGTCCGCCGGACTCAGAATGGGGCGAGACTTTGCGAGGGGCCTCCGTGTGCCAAAAATAGGCCACGGGCACATCCGCGCCCAAAAATAATCGCCCCAAAATCGGGGCGCCAAAGCCCCCCTGCGGAAAAATCCCCAAAAAACGGGTGGGCTATAGCCTTGGGAAGTGAGGCTGACGGAGTTCGTCCGCCGGACTCAGAATGGGGCGAGACTTTGCGAGGGGCCTCCGTGTGCCAAAAATAGGCCACGGGCACATCCGCGCCCAAAAATAATCGCCCCAAAATCGGGGCGCCAAAGCCCCCCTGCGGAAAAATCCCCAAAAAACGGGTGGGCTATAGCCTTGGGAAGTGAGGCTGACGGAGTTCGTCCGCCGGACTCAGAATGGGGCGAGACTTTGCGAGGGGCCTCCGTGTGCCAAAAATAGGCCACGGGCACATCCGCGCCCAAAAATAATCGCCCCAAAATCGGGGCGCCAAAGCCCCCCTGCGGAAAAATCCCCAAAAAACGGGTGGGCTATAGCCTTGGGAAGTGAGGCTGACGGAGTTCGTCCGCCGGACTCAGAATGGGGCGAGACTTTGCGAGGGGCCTCCGTGTGCCAAAAATAGGCCACGGGCACATCCGCGCCCAAAAATAATCGCCCCAAAATCGGGGCGCCAAAGCCCCCCTGCGGAAAAATACCCAAAAAACGGGTGGGCTATAGCCTTGGGAAGTGAGGCTGACGAAGTTCGTCCGCCGGACTCAGAATGGGGCAAGACTTTGTGAGGGACCTCCGTGTGCGAAAAATAGGCCACGGGCACAGCCACGGCCGAAGGTCGGGGCGCCAAAGCCCCCCTGCGGAAAAATGCCCAAAAAACGGGTGGGCTATAGCCCCGGGCGGTGGAGCTGGCGAAGTTCGTCCGCCGGACACGGAAAGGGGTGAGACATTGCGAGGGACCTCCGTGTACGAAAAATAGGCCACGAGCACAGCCGCGACCGAAGGTCGGGGCGCCGAAGCCCCCCTGCATAAAAATGCCCAAAAAACGGGTGGGCTATAGCCTTGGGAAGTGAGGCTAGCGAAGTTCGTCCGCCAGACTCAGAATAGGGCGAGACTTTGTGAGGGACCTCCGTGTGCGAAAAATAGGCCACGGGCACAGCCACGGCCGAAGGTCGGGGCGCCGAAGCCCCCCTGCAGAAAAATGCCCAAAAAACGGGTGGGCTATAGCCCCGGGCGGTGGGGCTGGCGAAGTTCGTCTGCCGGACACGGAAAGGGGCGAGACATTGCGAGGGACCTCCGTATATGATAAATAGGCCACGAGCACAGCCGCGGCCGAAGGTCGGGGCGCCGAAGCCCCCCTGCAGAAAAATGCCCAAAAAACGGGTGGGCTATAGCCCCGGGCGGTGGGGCTGGCGAAGTTCGGCCGCCGGACACGGAAAGGGGCGAGACATTGCGAGGGACCTCCGTGTACGAAAAATAGGCCACGAGCACAGCCGCGGCCGAAGGTCGGGGCGCCGAAGCCCCCCTGCATAAAAATGCCCAAAAAACGGGTGGGCTATAGCCTTGGGAAGTGAGGCTGGCGAAGTTCGTCCGCCGGACTCAGAATGGGGCGAGACTTTGTGAGGGACCTCCGTGTGCGAAAAATAGGCCACGGGCACAGCCACGGCCGAAGGTCGGGGCGCCGAAGCCCCCCTGCGGAAAAATGCCCAAAAAACGGGTGGGCTATAGCCCCGGGCGGTGGGGCTGGCGAAGTTCGTCCGCCGGACACGGAAAGGGGCGAGACATTGCGAGGGACCTCCGTGTACGAAAAATAGGCCACGAGCACAGCCGCGGCCGAAGGTCGGGGCGCCGAAGCCCCCCTGCGGAAAAATGCCCAAAAAACGGGTGGGCTATAGCCCCGGGCGGTGGGGCTGGCGAAGTTCGTCCGCCGGACACGGAAAGGGGCGAGACATTGCGAGGGACCTCCGTGTACGAAAAATAGGCCACGAGCACAGCCGCGGCCGAAGGTCGGGGCGCCGAAGCCCCCCTGCGGAAAAATGCCCAAAAAACGGGTGGGCTATAGCCCCGGGCGGTGGGGCTGGCGAAGTTCGTCCGCCGGACACGGAAAGGGGCGAGACATTGCGAGGGACCTCCGTGTACGAAAAATAGGCCACGAGCACAGCCGCAGCCGAAGGTCGGGGCGCCGATGCCCCCCTGCGGAAAAATGCCCAGAAAACGGGTGGGCTATAGCCCCGGGCGGTGGGGCTGGCGAAGTTCGTCCGCCGGACACGGAAAGGGGCGAGACATTGCGAGGGACCTCCGTGTACGAAAAATAGGCCACGAGCACTGCCGCGGCCGAAGGTCGGGGCGCCGAAGCCCCCCTGCGGAAAAATGCCCAGAAAACGGGTGGGCTATAGCCCCGGGCGGTGGGGCTGGCCAAGTTCGTCCGCCGGACTCGGAAATGGGCGAGACATTGCGAGGGACCTCCGTGTACGAAAAATAGGCCACGAGCACAGCCGCGGCCGAAGGTCGGGGCGCCGAAGCCCCCCGGCGGAAAAATGCCCAAAAAACGGGTGGGCTATAGCCCCGGGCGGTGGGGCTGGCCAAGTTCGTCCGCCGGACTCGGAAATGGGCGAGACATTGCGAGGGACCTCCGTGTACGAAAAATAGGCCACGAGCACAGCCGCGGCCGAAGGTCGGGGCGCCGAAGCCCCCCGGCGGAAAAATGCCCAAAAAACGGGTGGGCTATAGCCCCGGGCGGAGGGGCTGGCGAAGTTCGTCCGCCGGACACGGAAAGGGGCGAGACATTGTGAGGGACCTCCGTGTACGAAAAATCGGCCACGAGCACAGCCACGGCCGAAGGTCGGGGCGCCGAAGCCCCCCTGCATAAAAATGCCCAAAAAACGGGTGGGCTATAGCCTTGGGGGGTGGGGC
Source organism: Citrus medica (assembly GCA_002013955.2). Classification (NCBI taxonomy): domain Eukaryota; kingdom Viridiplantae; phylum Streptophyta; class Magnoliopsida; order Sapindales; family Rutaceae; genus Citrus; species Citrus medica. Next base: position 376,129 of record MKYO02006787.1, read on the forward strand.
TGGCGAAGTTCGTCCGCCGGACACGGAAAGGGGCGAGACATTGTGAGGGACCTCCGTGTACGAAAAATCGGCCACGAGCACAGCCACGGCCGAAGGTCGGGGCGCCGAAGCCCCCCTGCGGAAAAATGCCCAAAAAACGGGTGGGCTATAGCCTTGGGGGGTGGGGCTGGCGAAGTTCGTCCGCCGGACACGGAAAGGGGCGAGACATTGTGAGGGACCTCCGTGTACGAAAAATCGGCCACGAGCACAGCCACGGCCGAAGGTCGGGGCGCCGAAGCCCCCCTGCGGAAAAATGCCCAAAAAACGGGTGGGCTATAGCCTTGGGGGGTGGGGCTGGCGAAGTTCGTCCGCCGGACACGGAAAGGGGCGAGACATTGTGAGGGACCTCCGTGTACGAAAAATCGGCCACGAGCACAGCCACGGCCGAAGGTCGGGGCGCCGAAGCCCCCCTGCGGAAAAATGCCCAAAAAACGGGTGGGCTATAGCCTTGGGGGGTGGGGCTGGCGAAGTTCGTCCGCCGGACACGGAAAGGGGCGAGACATTGTGAGGGACCTCCGTGTACGAAAAATCGGCCACGAGCACAGCCACGGCCGAAGGTCGGGGCGCCGAAGCCCCCCTGCGGAAAAATGCCCAAAAAACGGGTGGGCTATAGCCTTGGGGGGTGGGGCTGGCGAAGTTCGTCCGCCGGACACGGAAAGGGGCGAGACATTGTGAGGGACCTCCGTGTACGAAAAATAGGGCACGAGCACAGCCGCGGCCGAAGGTCGGGGCGCCGAAGCCCCCCTGCAGAAAAATGCCAAAAAAACGGGTGGGCTATATCCCCGGGCGGTGGGGCTGGCGAAGTTCATCCGCCGGACACGAAAAGGGGCGAGACATTGCGAGGGACCTCCGTGTACGAAAAATAGGCCACGAGCACAGCCTCGGCCGAAGGTCGGGGCGCCGAAGCCCCCCTGCGGAGAAATGCCCAAAAAACGGGTGGGCTATAGCCCCGGGCGGTGGGGCTGGCGAAGATCGTCCGCCGGACACGGAAAGGGGCGAGACATTGCGAGGGTCCTCCGTGTACGAAAAATAGGCCACGAGCACAGCCGCGGCCTAAGGTCGGGGCGCCGAAGCCCCCCTGCGGAAAAATGCCCAAAAAACGGGTGGGCTATAGCCCCGGGCGGTGGGGCTGGCGAAGTTCGTCCGCCTGACACGGAAAGGGGCGAGACATTGAGAGGGACCTCCGTGTACGAAAAATAGGCCACGAGCACAGCTGCGGCCGAAGGTCGGGGCGCCGAAGCCCCCCTGCGGAAAAATGCACAAAAAACGGGTGGGCTATAGCCCCGGGCGCTGGGGCTAGCGAAGTTCGTCCGCCGAACACGGAAAGGGGCGAGACATTGCGAGGGACCTCCGTGTACGAAAAATAGGCCACGAGCACAGCCGCGGCCGAAGGTCGGGGCGCCGAAGCCCCTCTGCGGAAAAATGCCCAAAAAACGGGTGGGCTATAGCCCCAGGCGGTGGGGCTGGCCAAGTTCGTCCGCCGGACACAGAAAGGGGTGAGACATTGCGAGGGACCTCCGTGTACGAAAAATAGGCCACGAGCACAGCCGCGGCCGAAGGTCGGGGCGCCGAAGCCCCCCTGAATAAAAATGCCCAAAAAACGGGTGGGCTATAGCCCTGGGCGGTGGGGCTGGCGAAGTTCATCCGCCGGACACCGAAAGGGGCGAGACATTGCGAGGGACCTCCGTGTACGAAAAATAGGCCACGAGCATAGCCGCGGCCGAAGGTCGGGACGCCGAAGCCCCCCTGCGGAAAAATGCCAAGAAAACGGGTGGGCTATATCCCTGGGCGGTGGGGCTGGCGAAGTTCATCCGCCGGACACCGAAAGGGGCGAGACATTGCGAGGGACCTCCGTGTACGAAAAATAGGCCACGAGCGCAGCCGCGGCCGAAGGTCGGGGCGCCGAAGCCCCCCTGCGGAAAAATGCCCAAAAAACGGGTGGGCTATAGCCCCGGGCGGTGGGGCTGGCCAAGTTCGTCCGCCGGACACGGAAAGGGGCATGACATTGCGAGGGACCTCCGTGTACGAAAAATAGGCCACGAGCGCAGCCGCGGCCGAAGGTCGGGGCGCCGAAGCCCCCCTGCGGAAAAATGCCCAAAAAACGGGTGGGCTATAGCCCCGGGCGGTGGGGCTAGCGAAGTTCGTCCGCCGAACACGGAAAGGGGCGAGACATTGCGAGGGACCTCCGTGTACGAAAAATAGGCCACGAGCACAGCCGCGGCCGAAGGTCGGGGCGCCAAAGCCCCCCTGCATAAAAATGCCCAAAAAACGGGTGGGCTATAGCCTTGGGAAGTGAGGCTGGCGAAGTTCGTCCGCCGGACTCAGAATGGGGCGAGCCTTTGTGAGGGACCTCCGTGTGCGAAAAGTAGGCCACGGGCACAGCCACGGCCGAAGGTCGGGGCGCCGAAGCCCCCTTCGGAAAAATGCCCAAAAAACGGGTGGGCTATAGCCCCGGGCGGTGGGGCTGGCGAAGTTCGTCCGGCGGACACGGAAAGGTGTGAGACAGTGCGAGGGACCTCCGTGTTCGAAAAATAGGACACGAGCACAGCCGCGGCCGAAGGTCGGGGCGCCGAAGCCCCCCTGCATAAAAATGCCCAAAAAACGGGTGGGCTATAGCCTTGGGAAGTGAGGCTGGCGAAGTTCGTCCGCCGGACTCAGAATGGGGCGAGACTTTGTGAGGGACCTCCGTGTGTGAAAAATAGGCCACGGGCACAGCCGCGGCCGAAGGTCGGGGCGCCGAAGCCCCCGTACGGAAAAATGCCCAAAAAACGGAGGGCTATAGCCCCGGGCGGTGGGGCGGGCGAAGTTCGTCCGCCGGACACGGAAAGGGCGAGACATTGCGAGGGAGCTCCGTGTACGAAAAATAGGCCACGAGCACAGCCGCGGCCGAAGGTCGGGGCGCCGAAGCCCCCCTGCGGAAAAATGCCCAAAAAACAGGTGGGCTATAGCCTTGGGGGGTGGGGCTAGCGAAGTTCGTCCGCCGGGCTCGGAAAGGGCCGAGACTTTACGAGGGGCCACCGTGTGCCAAAAATAGGCTGCGGACTCAGCCGCGCCCAAAAATAATCACCCAAAGGTCAGGGCGCCAAAGCCCCCCTGCGGAAAAATGCCCAAAAAACAGGTGGGCTATAGCCTTGGGGGGTGGGGCTGGCGAAGTTCGTCCGTCAGACTCGGAATAGGGCGAGACTTTGTGAGGGGCCTCCGTGTGCCAAAAATAGGCCACGGGCACATCCGCGCCCAAAAATAATAGCCCCAAAGTCAGGGCGCCAAAGCCCCCCTGCGGAAAAAAACCTAAAAAAATGGTGGGCTATAGCCTTGGGGGGTGGGGCTGGCGAAGTTCGTCCGCCGGACTGCGAAATGGGCGAGACTTTAGGAGGAGCCTCCGTGTGCCAAAAATAGGCTGCGGGCATAGCCGCGCCCAAAAATAAGCGCCCGAAGGTCGGGGCGCCAAAGCATCCCTGCGGAAAAATGCCCAAAAAACGGGTGGGATATAGCCTTGGGGGATGGGGCTGGCGAAGTTCGTCCGACGGACTCGGAATGGGGCCAGACTTTACGACGGGCCTCCGTGTGACAAAAATAGGCAGCGGGCACAGCCGCGCCCAAAAATAAGTGCCCGAAGGTCGGGCGCCAAAACCACCCTGCGGAAAAATGCCCAAAAAACGGGTGGGCTATAGCCTTGGTGGGTGGGGCTGGTGAAGTTCGTCCGCCGGACTCAGAATGGGGCGAGACTTTGCGACGGGTCTCCGTGTGCCAAAAATAGGCCGCGGACATAACCGAACCCAAAAATAACCACCTGAAGGTTGGGGCGCCAAAGCCCCCCCGCTGAAAAATACCCAGAAAACGGGTGGGCTATAGCCTTGGGGGGTGGGGCTGACGAAGTTTGTCCGCCGGACTAGGAATAGGGCGAGACTTTGTGAGGGGTCTCCGTGTGCCAAAAATAGGACGCAGGCACAGCCATGCCTAATAATAAGCGCCTGAAGGTCAGGGCGCCAAAGCCCCCCTAAGGAAAAATGCCCAAAAAACGGGTGGGCTATAGCCTTGGGGGGTGGGGCTGGCGAAGCTCGTCCGCCGGATTCTGGTTGGGGTGACACTTTGCGAGGGGCCTCCGTGTGCCAAAAATTGGCAGCGGGCACGGCCGTACCCGAAGTTCAGGGTGCCAAAGCCACCCTGAGGAAAAATGCCCAAAAAATGGTTGGGCTATAGGCTTGGGGGGTGTGGCTGGTGAAGTTCTTCCGCCAAACTCAGAATGGGGCGAGACTGCGCGAGGGGCCTCCGTGAGCCAAAGATAGGCCACGGCCACAGCCGAGCCCAAAAATAAGCACCCGAAGGTCGGGGCACCAAAGCCCCCCTGTGGAAAAATGACAAAAAAATGGGTGGGCTATAGGCTTGGGGGGTGGGGACCGCAAAGTTCGTCCGCCGGACTAGGAATGGGGCGAGAATTTGTGAGCGGGATCCGTGTGCGAAAAATAGGCCCCGGGCACAGCCGCGCCCAAAAATATGTGCCCGAAGGTCGGGGCGCCAAAGCCCGCCTGCGGGAAAATGCCCAAAAAACGGGTGGGCTATAGCCTTGGGGGATGGCACAGGCGAAGTTCGTCCGCCGGACTCGGAATGGGGCGAGACATTGCGAGGGGTCTCCGAGTGCCAAAAATAAGACGCGGTCATAGACGCGCCCAAAATGTAAGCGCCCAAAGGTCGGGGCGCCAAAGCCCCCCGGCGGAAAAATGCCCAAAAGACGGGTGGACTATAGCCTTGGGGGGTGGGGCAGGCGAAGTTCGTCTGCCGGACTCGGAATGGGGCGAGACGTTGCGAGGGGCCTCCGTGTGCCAGAAATAGGCCGCGGTCAGAGACGCGCCCAAAATGTAACCACCCGAATGTCGGGGCGCCAAAGCCCCCCTGCGGAAAAATGCCCAAAAAATGGGTGGGCTATAGCCTTGGCGGGTGGGGCTGGCGAAGTTCGTCCGCCGGACTCGGAAAGGGGCGAGACTTTGTGAGGGGCCTCCGTGTGCTAAAAATAGGCCGTGGGCACAACCGCGACCAAAAATAAGTGCCCGAAGGTCGGGCCGCCAAAGCCCCCCTGCGGAAAAATGCCCAAAAAACGGGTGGGCTATAGCCTTGGGGGTGGGACAGGCGAAGTTCGTCCGCCAGACTCGGAATGGGGCAAGACATTGCGAGGGGTCTCCGGGTGCCAAAAATAAGCCGCGGGCACAGACGCGCCCAAAATGTAAGCACTCAAAGGTCGGGGCGCAAAGCCCCCCTGCGGAAAAATGCCCAAAAAACGGGTGGGCTATAGCCTTGGGGGGTGGCGCAGGCGAAGTTCATCCGCCGGACTCGGAATGGGGCAAGACATTGCGAGGGGTCTCCGGGTGCCAAAAATAAGCCGCGGGCACAGACGCGCCCAAAATGTAAGCGCCCGAAGGTCGGGGCGCCAAAGCCCCCCTGCGGAAAAATGCCCAAAAAACGGGTGGACTATAGCCTTGGGGGGTGGGGCTGGCGAAGTTCGTCCGCCGGTCTCGGAATGGGGCGAGACGTTGCGAGGGGCCTCCGTGTGCCAAAAATAAGCCGCGGGCACAGACGCGCCCAAAATGTAAGCGCCCGAAGGTCGGGGCGCCAAAGCCCCCCTGCGGAAAAATGCCCAAAAAACGGGTGGACTATAGCCTTGGGGGGTGGGGCAGGCGAAGTTCGTCCGCCGGACTCGGAATGGGGCGAGACGTTGCGAGGGGTCTGCGTGTGCCAAAAATTGGCCGCGGGCACAGACGCGTCCAAAATGTAAGCACCCGAAGGTCGGGGCGCAAAGCCCCCCTCCGGAAAAATGCCCAAAAAACAGGTGGACTATAGCCTTGGGGGGTGGGGCAGGCGAAGTTCGTCAGCCGGACTCGGAATGGGGCGAGACGTTGCGAGGGGCCTCCGTGTGCCAAAAATAGGCCACCGGCACAGACGCGCCCAAAATGTAAGCGCCCGAAGGTCAGGACGCCAAAGTCCCCCTGCGGAAAAATGCCCAAAAAATGGGGGGGCTATAGCCTTGGCGGGTGGGGCTGGGGATGTTCGTCCGCCGGACTCGGAATGGGAGATGTGTATAAGAGACAGGCTATAGCCCCCCCGTTTTTTGGGCATTTTTCCGCAGGGGGCTTTGGCGGCCCGACCTTCGGGCACTTATTTTTGGTCGCGGTTGTGCGCACGGCCTATTTTTAGCACACGGAGGCCCCTCGCAACGTCTCACCCCATTCCGAGTCCGGCGGATGAACTTCGCCTGCGCCACCCCCCAAGGCTATAGCCCACCCGTTTTTTGGGCTTTTGTCCGCAGGGGGTCTTTGCGCCCCGACCTTTGAGCTGTCTCTTATACACATCTCTATAGCCTTGGGGGGTGGGGCTGGCGAAGTTCATCCGCCGGACTCGGAATGGGGCGAGACGTTGCGACGGGCCTCCGTGTGCCAAAAATAAGCCGCGGGCACAGACGCGCCCAAAATGTAAGCGCCCGAAGGTCGGGGCGCCAAAGCCCCCCTGCGGAAAAATGCCCAAAAAACGGGGGGGCTATAGCCTGTCTCTTATACACATCTCGGGTGGGCTATAGCCTTGGGGGGTGGCGCAGGCGAAGTTCATCCGCCGGACTCGGAATGGGGCGAGACGTTGCGACGGGCCTCCGTGTGCCAAAAATAAGCCGCGGGCACAGACGCGCCCAAAATGTAAGCGCCCGAAGGTCGGGGCGCCAAAGCCCCCCTGCGGAAAAATGCCCAAAAAACGGGGGGGCTATAGCCTGTCTCTTATACACATCTCGGGTGGGCTATAGCCTTGGGGGGTGGCGCAGGCGAAGTTCATCCGCCGGACTCGGAATGGGGCGAGACGTTGCGACGGGCCTCCGTGTGCCAAAAATAAGCCGCGGGCACAGACGCGCCCAAAATGTAAGCGCCCGAAGGTCGGGGCGCCAAAGCCCCCCTGCGGAAAAATGCCCAAAAAACGGGGGGGCTATAGCCTGTCTCTTATACACATCTCGGGTGGGCTATAGCCTTGGGGGGTGGCGCAGGCGAAGTTCATCCGCCGGACTCGGAATGGGGCGAGACGTTGCGACGGGCCTCCGTGTGCCAAAAATAAGCCGCGGGCACAGACGCGCCCAAAATGTAAGCGCCCGAAGGTCGGGGCGCCAAAGCCCCCCTGCGGAAAAATGCCCAAAAAACGGGGGGGCTATAGCCTGTCTCTTATACACATCTCGGGTGGGCTATAGCCTTGGGGGGTGGCGCAGGCGAAGTTCATCCGCCGGACTCGGAATGGGGCGAGACGTTGCGACGGGCCTCCGTGTGCCAAAAATAAGCCGCGGGCACAGACGCGCCCAAAATGTAAGCGCCCGAAGGTCGGGGCGCCAAAGCCCCCCTGCGGAAAAATGCCCAAAAAACGGGGGGGCTATAGCCTGTCTCTTATACACATCTCGGGTGGGCTATAGCCTTGGGGGGTGGCGCAGGCGAAGTTCATCCGCCGGACTCGGAATGGGGCGAGACGTTGCGACGGGCCTCCGTGTGCCAAAAATAAGCCGCGGGCACAGACGCGCCCAAAATGTAAGCGCCCGAAGGTCGGGGCGCCAAAGCCCCCCTGCGGAAAAATGCCCAAAAAACGGGGGGGCTATAGCCTGTCTCTTATACACATCTCGGGTGGGCTATAGCCTTGGGGGGTGGCGCAGGCGAAGTTCATCCGCCGGACTCGGAATGGGGCGAGACGTTGCGACGGGCCTCCGTGTGCCAAAAATAAGCCGCGGGCACAGACGCGCCCAAAATGTAAGCGCCCGAAGGTCGGGGCGCCAAAGCCCCCCTGCGGAAAAATGCCCAAAAAACGGGGGGGCTATAGCCTGTCTCTTATACACATCTCGGGTGGGCTATAGCCTTGGGGGGTGGCGCAGGCGAAGTTCATCCGCCGGACTCGGAATGGGGCGAGACGTTGCGACGGGCCTCCGTGTGCCAAAAATAAGCCGCGGGCACAGACGCGCCCAAAATGTAAGCGCCCGAAGGTCGGGGCGCCAAAGCCCCCCTGCGGAAAAATGCCCAAAAAACGGGGGGGCTATAGCCTGTCTCTTATACACATCTCGGGTGGGCTATAGCCTTGGGGGGTGGCGCAGGCGAAGTTCATCCGCCGGACTCGGAATGGGGCGAGACGTTGCGACGGGCCTCCGTGTGCCAAAAATAAGCCGCGGGCACAGACGCGCCCAAAATGTAAGCGCCCGAAGGTCGGGGCGCCAAAGCCCCCCTGCGGAAAAATGCCCAAAAAACGGGGGGGCTATAGCCTGTCTCTTATACACATCTCGGGTGGGCTATAGCCTTGGGGGGTGGGGCTGGCGAAGTTCGTCCGCCGGACACGGAAAGGGGTGAGACTTTGCGAGGGGCCTCCGTGTGCTAAAAATAGGCCGTGCGCACAACCGCGACCAAAAATAAGTGCCCGAAGGTCGGGCCGCCAAAGCCCCCCTGCGGAAAAATGCCCAAAAAACGGGTGGGCTATAGCCTTGGGGGTGGGGCAGGCGAAGTTCGTCCGCCGGACACGGAAAGGGGTGAGACTTTGCGAGGGGCCTCCGTGTGCTAAAAATAGGCCGTGCGCACAACCGCGACCAAAAATAAGTGCCCGAAGGTCGGGCCGCCAAAGCCCCCCTGCGGAAAAATGCCCAAAAAACGGGTGGGCTATAGCCTTGGGGGGTGGCGCAGGCGAAGTTCATCCGCCGGACTCGGAATGGGGCAAGACATTGCGAGGGGTCTCCGGGTGCCAAAAATAAGCCGCGGGCACAGACGCGCCCAAAATGTAAGCGCCCGAAGGTCGGGGCGCCAAAGCCCCCCTGCGGAAAAATGCCCAAAAAACGGGTGGACTATAGCCTTGGGGGGTGGGGCTGGCGAAGTTCGTCCGCCGGTCTCGGAATGGGGCGAGACGTTGCGAGGGGCCTCCGTGTGCCA
>MKYO02006787.1:391145-429168 GCA_002013955.2 Citrus medica
CGGGCACAGACGCGCCCAAAATGTAAGCGCCTGAAGGTCGGGGCGCCAAAGCCCCCCTGCGGAAAAATGCCCAAAAAACGGGTGGACTATAGCCTTGGGGAGCGGGCAGGCGAAGTTCGTCCGCCGGACTCGGAATGGGGCGAGATGTTGCGAGGGGCCTCCGTGTGGCAGAAATAGGCCGCGGTCACAGACGCGCCCAAAATGTAAGCGCCCGAAGGTCGGGGCGCCAAAGCCCCCCCGCGGAAAAATGCCCAAAAAATGGGTGGGCTATAGCCTTGGCCGGAGGGGCTGGCGAAGTTCGTCCGCCGGACTCAGAAAGGGGCGAGACTTTTCGAGGGGCCTCCGAGTGCTAAAAATAGGCCGTCGGCACAACCACGACCAAAAATAAGTGCCCGAAGGTCGGGCCGCCAAAGCCCCCCTGCAGAAAAATGCCCAAAAACGGGTGGGCAATTGCCTTGGCGGGTGGGGCTGGCGAAGTTCGTCCGCCGGACTCGGAAAGGGGCGAGACATTGCGAGTGGCCTCCGTGTGCGAAAAATAGGCCGCGGGCACAGCCGCCCAAAAAAAATGTGCCCGAAGGTCGGGGCGCCAAAGCCCCCGGCGGAAAAATGCCCAAAAAACGGGTGGGCTATAGCCTTGGGGGGTGGGGCAGGCGAAGTTCGTCCGCCGGACTCGGAATGGAGCGAGACGTTGCGAGGGGTCTCCATGTACCAAAAATAGGCCGCGGGCACAGACGCGTCCAAAATGTAAGCAACCGAAGGTCGGGGCGCCATAGCCCCCCTGCGGAAAAATGCCCAAAAATGGGTGGACTATAGCCTTGGGGGGTGGGGCAGGCGAAGTTAGTCCGCCGTACTCGGAATGGAGCGAGACGTTGCGAGGGGTCTCCATGTACCAAAAATAGGCCGCGGGCACAGCCGCGTCCAAAAATAAACGCCCGAAGGCCGGGGCGCCAAAGCCCCCCTGCAGAAAAATGCCCCACCCCCCAAGGCTATAGTCCACCCGTAGATGTGTATAAGAGACAGCGGTCACAGACGCGCCCAAAATGTACGCGCCCGAAGGTCGGGGCGCCATAGCCCCCCTGCGGAAAAATGCCCAAAAATGGGTGGACTATAGCCTTGGGGGGTGGGGCAGGCGAAGTTAGTCCGCCGTACTCGGAATGGAGCGAGACGTTGCGAGGGGTCTCCATGTACCAAAAATAGGCCGCGGGCACAGCCGCGTCCAAAAATAAACGCCCGAAGGCCGGGGCGCCAAAGCCCCCCTGCAGAAAAATGCCCCACCCCCCAAGGCTATAGTCCACCCGTAGATGTGTATAAGAGACAGCGGTCACAGACGCGCCCAAAATGTACGCGCCCGAAGGTCGGGGCGCCATAGCCCCCCTGCGGAAAAATGCCCAAAAATGGGTGGACTATAGCCTTGGGGGGTGGGGCAGGCGAAGTTAGTCCGCCGTACTCGGAATGGAGCGAGACGTTGCGAGGGGTCTCCATGTACCAAAAATAGGCCGCGGGCACAGCCGCGTCCAAAAATAAACGCCCGAAGGCCGGGGCGCCAAAGCCCCCCTGCAGAAAAATGCCCCACCCCCCAAGGCTATAGTCCACCCGTAGATGTGTATAAGAGACAGCGGTCACAGACGCGCCCAAAATGTACGCGCCCGAAGGTCGGGGCGCCATAGCCCCCCTGCGGAAAAATGCCCAAAAATGGGTGGACTATAGCCTTGGGGGGTGGGGCAGGCGAAGTTAGTCCGCCGTACTCGGAATGGAGCGAGACGTTGCGAGGGGTCTCCATGTACCAAAAATAGGCCGCGGGCACAGCCGCGTCCAAAAATAAACGCCCGAAGGCCGGGGCGCCAAAGCCCCCCTGCAGAAAAATGCCCCACCCCCCAAGGCTATAGTCCACCCGTAGATGTGTATAAGAGACAGCGGTCACAGACGCGCCCAAAATGTACGCGCCCGAAGGTCGGGGCGCCATAGCCCCCCTGCGGAAAAATGCCCAAAAATGGGTGGACTATAGCCTTGGGGGGTGGGGCAGGCGAAGTTAGTCCGCCGTACTCGGAATGGAGCGAGACGTTGCGAGGGGTCTCCATGTACCAAAAATAGGCCGCGGGCACAGCCGCGTCCAAAAATAAACGCCCGAAGGCCGGGGCGCCAAAGCCCCCCTGCAGAAAAATGCCCCACCCCCCAAGGCTATAGTCCACCCGTAGATGTGTATAAGAGACAGCGGTCACAGACGCGCCCAAAATGTACGCGCCCGAAGGTCGGGGCGCCATAGCCCCCCTGCGGAAAAATGCCCAAAAAACGGGTTGGCTATAGCCCTGTCTCTTATACACATCTGAAGGTCGGGGCGCCAAAGCCCCCCTGCGAAAAAATGCCCAAAAAACGGGTTGGCCATACCTTGGGGGGTGGGGCGGGCGAAGTTTGTCCGCCGGACTCGGAATGGGGCGAGACTTTACGATGGGCCTCCGTGTGCCAAAAATAGGCTGCGGCCACAGCCGTGCCCAAAAATAAGCGCCCGAAGGTCAGGGCGCCAAAGCCCCCCTGCGGAAAAATGCCCAAAAAATGTGTGGGCTATAGCCTTGTGGAGGCACTGGCGACGTTCATCCGCCGGACTCGGAATGGGGTGAGACTTTGCGAGGGGCCTCCGTGTGCCAAAAATAGGCCGCGGGCACAGCCGCGCCAAAAATAAGTGCCTGACGGTCGGGGAGACAAAGCCCCCCTACGGAAAAATGCCCAAAAAACGGGTGGGCTATAGCCTTGGGGGGTGGGGCTGGCGAAGTTCGTCCACCGGAGTCGGAATGGGGCGAGACTTTGTGAGGGGCCTCCGTGTCCCAAAAATAGGCCGCGGGCACAGCCGCGTCCAAAAATAAGCACCAGAAGTTCGGGCCGCCAAAGCCCCCCTGCGGAAAAATGCCCAAAAATCGGGTGGGCGATAGCCTTGGGGGGTGGAGCTGGCGAAGTTCGTCTGCCGGACTCAGAATGGGGCGAGAATTTGCGAGGGTCCTCCGTGTGCAAAAAAAAGGCCTCGGGCACAGCCACGGCCAAAAATAAGCACCCGAAGGTCGGGGCGCCAAAGCCCCCTGCGGAAAAATGCCCAAAAAATGGGTGGACTATAGCCTTGGGGAGGGGCCGGCGAGTTCATCCGCCTGACTTGGAATGGGGGGAGACTTTGCGAGGGGCCCCCATGTGCCAAAAATAGGCCGCGGGCACAGCCGCGCCCAAAAATAAATGCCCGAAGGCCGGGGCGCTGAAGCCCCCTGCGGAAAAATGCCCAAAAAACGGGTGGGCTATAGCCTTGGGGGGTGGGGCTGGCGAAGTTCGTCCGCCGGACTCGGAATGGGGCAAGACTTCGCGAGGGGCCTCCGTGTGCCAAAAACATGCCACGGGCATAGCCGCGCCCAAAAATAAATGCCCGAAGGCCGGGGCGCTGAAGCCCCCTGCGGAAAAATGCCCAAAAAACGGGTTGGCTATAGCCCTGGGGGGTGGGGCGGGCGAAGTTTGTCCGCCGGACTCGGAATGGGGTGATACTTTACGAGGGGCCCCCGTGTGCCAAAAATAGGCCACGGACACAGGCGCGCCCAAAAATAAGTGCCCGAAGGTCGGTCGACAAAGCCCCCCTACAGAAAAATGCCCAAAAAACGGGTGGGCTATAGCCTTGGGGGGTGGGGCTGGCGATGTTTGTCCGCCGGACTCGGAATGGGCTGAGACTTTGCGAGGGGCCCCCGTGTGCCCAAAATAGGCCGTGGGCACAGCCGCACCCAAAAATAAGCACCTGAAGGTCGGGGCACCAAAGCCCCCCTGCGGAAAAATGCCCAAAAAATGGGTTGGCTATAGCCTTGGGGGGCTGTCTCTTATACACATCTCATGCGGAAAAATGCCCAAAAAACAGGTGGGCAATTGCCTTGGGGGGTGGGGCTGGCGACGTTTGTCCGCCTTGCTCGGAATGGGCCGAGACGTTGAGAGGGGCCTCCGTGTGCCAGAAATAGGCAGCGATCATAGACGCGCCCAAAATGTAAGCGCCCGAAGGTCGGGGCGCCAAAGCCCCCCTGCGGGAAAATGCCCAAAAAATGGGCAGGCTATAGCCTTGGGGGGTGGGGCAGGCGAAGTTTGTCCGTCGGACTCGGAATGGGGTGAGACTTTGCGAGGGGCCTCCNCGAGGGGTCCCCGTGTGCCAAAAATAGGCCGCGGGCACAGCCGCGCCCAAAAATAAGTGCCCGAAGGTCGGGCGACAAAGCCCCCCTACAGAAAAATGCCCAAAAAACGGGTGGACTATAGCCTTTGGGGGTGGGGCTGGCGAAGTTCGTCCGCCGGACTCAGAATGGGCCGAGACTTTGCGAGGGGCCCCCGTGTGCCCAATATTGGCTGTGGGCACAGCCGCACCCAAAAATAAGCACCTGAAGGCCGGGGCACCAAAGCCCCCCTGCGGAAAAATGCCCAAAAAATGGGTTGGCTATAGCCTTGGGGGGTGGGGCTGGCGAAGTTTGTCCACCGGACTCGGAATGGGGTGAGACTTTACGATGGGCCTCTGTGTGCCAAAAATAGGCCGCAGGTACAGCCGCGCCCGAAAATAACTGCACCCGAAGGTCGGGGCGCCAAAGCCCCGTGCGGAAAAATGCCCAAAAAATGGGTGGGCTGGCGAAGTTTGTCTGCCGGACTCGGAATGGGGCAAGACTTTGGGAGGGGCCTCCGTGTGCCAAAAATAGGCCGCGGGCACAGCCGTACCCAAAAATTAGCACCCGAAGGTCAGGGCGCCAAAGCGCCCAGTGGAAAAATGCCCAAAAAATGGGTGGGCTATAGCCTTGGGGAGGGGCTGGTGAAGTTCGTCCGCCGGACTCGGAATGCGGTCAGACTTTACGAGGGTCCTCCGTGCGCCAAAAATAGGACGCGGGCATAGCCGCGCCCAAAAATAAACGCCCGAAGGCCGGGGCGCCAAAGCCCCCCTGCGAAAAAATGCCCAAAAAACGGGTTCGCTATAGCCTTTGCGGGTGGGGCTGGCGAAGTTTGTCCGCCGGACTCGGAATGGGACTAGACATTACGATGGGCCTCCGTGTCCAAAAAATTGGCTGCGGCCACAGCCGCGACCAAAAATAATGCCCGAAGGTCGGGACGCCAAAGCCCCCCTACGGAAAAATGCCCAAAAAACGGGTGGGCAACAGCCTTGGGGGGTAGGGCTGACGAAGTTCATCCGCCAGACTCAGAATGGGGCGAGATTTTGTGAGGGGCCTCCGTGTGCCAAAAATAGGCCGCGGGCACAGCCTCGCCCAAAAATAAATGCCCGAAGTTCGGGGCGCCAAAGCCCCCCAGCGGAAAAATGCCCAAAAAATGGGTGGGCTATAGCCTTGGGTGTTGGGGCTAGCGAAGTTCGTCCGCTGGACTCGGAATGGGCCGAGACATTGCGAGGGGCCCCCGCGTGCCAAAAATAGGCCGTGGGCACAGCCGTACCCAAAAATAAGCGCCGGAAGGTCGGGGCACCAAAGCCCCCCTGCGGAAAAATGCCCAAAAAACGGGTTCCCTATAGCCTTGGGGGGTGGGGCTGGCGAAGTTTGTCCGCCGGACTCGGAATGGGGCGAGACTTTACGATGGGCCTCCGTGTGCCAAAAATAGGCTGCGACCACAGCCGCACCCAAAAATAAGCACCCGAAGGTCAGGGGGCCAAAGCCCCCCTGCGGAAAAATTCCCAAAAAATGGGTGGGCTATAGCCTTGGGGAGGGGCTGGCGACGTTCATCTGCCGGACTCGGAATGGGGTGAGAGTTTGCGAGGGGTCCCCGCGTGCCAAAAATAGGCTGCGGGCACAGCCGCGACCAAAAATAAGCGCCCGAAGGTCGGGCGACAAAGCCCCCCTACGGAAAAATGCCCAAAAAACGGGTGGCCGATAGCCTTGGGGGATGGGGCTGGCGAAGTTCGTCCGCCGGACTCGGAATGGGGCAAGACTTCACGAGGGGCCTCCGTGTACCAAAAACAGGCCACGGACATAGCCACGCCCAAATATAAACGCCCGAAGGCCGGGGCGCCGAAGCCCCCTGCGGAAAAATGCCCAAAAAATGGGTTGGCTATAAACTTGGGGGGTGGGGTGGGCAAAGTTTGTCCGCCGGACTCGGAATGCGGGGATACTTTACGATGGGCCTCCGTGTGCCAAAAATAGGCTGCGGCCACAGCCGCGTCCAAAAATAAGCACCCGAAGGTCAGGGCGCCAAAGCCCCCCTGCGGAAAAATGCCCAAAAAACGGGTGGGCTGTAGCATTGGGGGGTGGGGCTGGCGAAGTTCGTCCGCCGGAATTGGAATGGGGCAAGACTTTGCGAGGGGCCTCCGTGTGCCAAAAATAGGCGGCGGGCACAGCCACGCCCAAAAATAAATGCCCCAAGGCCGGGGCGCCAAAGCCCCCCTGCGAAAAAATGCCCAAAAAACGGGTGGCCTATAGCCATGGGGGGTAGGGCTGACGAAGTTCGTCCGCCGGACTCGGAATGGGGCGAGATTTTACGAGGGGCCTCCGTGTGCCCAAAATAGGCCGCGGCCACAGCCGCGCCCAAAAATAAGTGCCCGAAGGTTGGGGCGCCAAAGCTCCCCTCTGGAAAAATGCCCAAAAAATGGGTGGGCTATAGCCTTGGGTGTTGGGGCTAGCGAAGTTCGTCCGCTGGACTCGGAATGGGCCGAGACATTGCGAGGGGCCCCCGCGTGCCAAAAATAGGCCGTGGGCACAGCCGTACCCAAAAATAAGCGCCGGAAGGTCGGGGCACCAAAGCCCCCCTGCGGAAAAATGCCCAAAAAACGGGTGGGCTATAGCCTTGGGGGGGGGGGCTAGCAAAGTTCGTCCGCCGGACTCGGAATGGGGCGAGACTTTGCGAGGGGCCTCCGTGTGCCAAAAATAGGCCGCGGCCACAGCCGCGCCCAAAAATAAGCACCCGAAGGTCGGGGCGCCAAAGCCCCCCTGCGGAAAAATGCCCAAAAAACGGGTGGGCTATAGCCTTGGGGGGGGGGGCTAGCAAAGTTCGTCCGCCGGACTCGGAATGGGGCGAGACTTTGCGAGGGGCCTCCGTGTGCCAAAAATAGGCCGCGGCCACAGCCGCGCCCAAAAATAAGCACCCGAAGGTCGGGGCGCCAAAGCCCCCCTGCGGAAAAATGCCCAAAAAACGGGTGGGCTATAGCCTTGGGGGGGGGGGCTAGCAAAGTTCGTCCGCCGGACTCGGAATGGGGCGAGACTTTGCGAGGGGCCTCCGTGTGCCAAAAATAGGCCGCGGCCACAGCCGCGCCCAAAAATAAGCACCCGAAGGTCGGGGCGCCAAAGCCCCCCTGCGGAAAAATGCCCAAAAAACGGGTGGGCTATAGCCTTGGGGGGGGGGGCTAGCAAAGTTCGTCCGCCGGACTCGGAATGGGGCGAGACTTTGCGAGGGGCCTCCGTGTGCCAAAAATAGGCCGCGGCCACAGCCGCGCCCAAAAATAAGCACCCGAAGGTCGGGGCGCCAAAGCCCCCCTGCGGAAAAATGCCCAAAAAACGGGTGGGCTATAGCCTTGGGGGGGGGGGCTAGCAAAGTTCGTCCGCCGGACTCGGAATGGGGCGAGACTTTGCGAGGGGCCTCCGTGTGCCAAAAATAGGCCGCGGCCACAGCCGCGCCCAAAAATAAGCACCCGAAGGTCGGGGCGCCAAAGCCCCCCTGCGGAAAAATGCCCAAAAAACGGGTGGGCTATAGCCTTGGGGGGGGGGGCTAGCAAAGTTCGTCCGCCGGACTCGGAATGGGGCGAGACTTTGCGAGGGGCCTCCGTGTGCCAAAAATAGGCCGCGGCCACAGCCGCGCCCAAAAATAAGCACCCGAAGGTCGGGGCGCCAAAGCCCCCCTGCGGAAAAATGCCCAAAAAACGGGTGGGCTATAGCCTTGGGGGGGGGGGCTAGCAAAGTTCGTCCGCCGGACTCGGAATGGGGCGAGACTTTGCGAGGGGCCTCCGTGTGCCAAAAATAGGCCGCGGCCACAGCCGCGCCCAAAAATAAGCACCCGAAGGTCGGGGCGCCAAAGCCCCCCTGCGGAAAAATGCCCAAAAAACGGGTGGGCTATAGCCTTGGGGGGGGGGGCTAGCAAAGTTCGTCCGCCGGACTCGGAATGGGGCGAGACTTTGCGAGGGGCCTCCGTGTGCCAAAAATAGGCCGCGGCCACAGCCGCGCCCAAAAATAAGCACCCGAAGGTCGGGGCGCCAAAGCCCCCCTGCGGAAAAATGCCCAAAAAACGGGTGGGCTATAGCCTTGGGGGGGGGGGCTAGCAAAGTTCGTCCGCCGGACTCGGAATGGGGCGAGACTTTGCGAGGGGCCTCCGTGTGCCAAAAATAGGCCGCGGCCACAGCCGCGCCCAAAAATAAGCACCCGAAGGTCGGGGCGCCAAAGCCCCCCTGCGGAAAAATGCCCAAAAAACGGGTGGGCTATAGCCTTGGGGGGGGGGGCTAGCAAAGTTCGTCCGCCGGACTCGGAATGGGGCGAGACTTTGCGAGGGGCCTCCGTGTGCCAAAAATAGGCCGCGGCCACAGCCGCGCCCAAAAATAAGCACCCGAAGGTCGGGGCGCCAAAGCCCCCCTGCGGAAAAATGCCCAAAAAACGGGTGGGCTATAGCCTTGGGGGGGGGGGCTAGCAAAGTTCGTCCGCCGGACTCGGAATGGGGCGAGACTTTGCGAGGGGCCTCCGTGTGCCAAAAATAGGCCGCGGCCACAGCCGCGCCCAAAAATAAGCACCCGAAGGTCGGGGCGCCAAAGCCCCCCTGCGGAAAAATGCCCAAAAAACGGGTGGGCTATAGCCTTGGGGGGGGGGGCTAGCAAAGTTCGTCCGCCGGACTCGGAATGGGGCGAGACTTTGCGAGGGGCCTCCGTGTGCCAAAAATAGGCCGCGGCCACAGCCGCGCCCAAAAATAAGCACCCGAAGGTCGGGGCGCCAAAGCCCCCCTGCGGAAAAATGCCCAAAAAACGGGTGGGCTATAGCCTTGGGGGGGGGGGCTAGCAAAGTTCGTCCGCCGGACTCGGAATGGGGCGAGACTTTGCGAGGGGCCTCCGTGTGCCAAAAATAGGCCGCGGCCACAGCCGCGCCCAAAAATAAGCACCCGAAGGTCGGGGCGCCAAAGCCCCCCTGCGGAAAAATGCCCAAAAAACGGGTGGGCTATAGCCTTGGGGGGGGGGGCTAGCAAAGTTCGTCCGCCGGACTCGGAATGGGGCGAGACTTTGCGAGGGGCCTCCGTGTGCCAAAAATAGGCCGCGGCCACAGCCGCGCCCAAAAATAAGCACCCGAAGGTCGGGGCGCCAAAGCCCCCCTGCGGAAAAATGCCCAAAAAACGGGTGGGCTATAGCCTTGGGGGGGGGGGCTAGCAAAGTTCGTCCGCCGGACTCGGAATGGGGCGAGACTTTGCGAGGGGCCTCCGTGTGCCAAAAATAGGCCGCGGCCACAGCCGCGCCCAAAAATAAGCACCCGAAGGTCGGGGCGCCAAAGCCCCCCTGCGGAAAAATGCCCAAAAAACGGGTGGGCTATAGCCTTGGGGGGGGGGGCTAGCAAAGTTCGTCCGCCGGACTCGGAATGGGGCGAGACTTTGCGAGGGGCCTCCGTGTGCCAAAAATAGGCCGCGGCCACAGCCGCGCCCAAAAATAAGCACCCGAAGGTCGGGGCGCCAAAGCCCCCCTGCGGAAAAATGCCCAAAAAACGGGTGGGCTATAGCCTTGGGGGGGGGGGCTAGCAAAGTTCGTCCGCCGGACTCGGAATGGGGCGAGACTTTGCGAGGGGCCTCCGTGTGCCAAAAATAGGCCGCGGCCACAGCCGCGCCCAAAAATAAGCACCCGAAGGTCGGGGCGCCAAAGCCCCCCTGCGGAAAAATGCCCAAAAAACGGGTGGGCTATAGCCTTGGGGGGGGGGGCTAGCAAAGTTCGTCCGCCGGACTCGGAATGGGGCGAGACTTTGCGAGGGGCCTCCGTGTGCCAAAAATAGGCCACAGGCACAGCCGTAGCCAAAAACAACCGCGCCCAAAAATAAGTGCCCGATGGTTGGGGCGCCAAACCCACTACGGAAAAATGCCCAAAAAACGGGTGGGCTATAGCCTTGGGGGGTGAGGCAGGCGAACATCATCCGCCGGACTCGGAATGGGGCGAGACTCTGGGAGGGGCCTCCGTGTGCCAAAAATAGGTCGCGGACACAGCCGCACCCAAAAATAAGCGCCCGAAGGTCGGGGCGCCAAAGCCCCCCTGCGGAAAAATGCCCAAAAAACGGGTGGGCTATGCCTTGGGGGGTGGGGCTGGCGAAGTTTGTCCGCCGGATTCGGAATGGGGCGAGAACTTGCGAGGGGCGTTCATGTGCGAAAAATAGGCCGTGGGCACAGCCGCGCCCAAAAATAAGGATCCGAAGGTCGGGGCGTCAGAGCCCCCCTGCGGAAAAATGCCCAAAAAACGGGTGGGCTATAGCCTTGGGGGGTGGGGCTGGCAAAGTTTGTCCGCCGGACTCAGAATGGGATGAGACTTTGCAAGGGGCCTCCGTGTGCCAAAAATAGGCCGTTGGCACAGCCGCGCCCAAAAATAAGCATCCGAAGGTCGGGGCGCGAAAACCCCCTGCGTAAAAACGCCCAAAAAATGGGTGGGCTATAGCCTTGGGGGGTGGGGATGGCAAACTTCGTCCACCGGACTCGGAATGGGGGGAGACTTTGCGAGGGGCCTCCTTGTGCACAAAATAGGCCGCGGCCACAGCCGTTCCAAAAAATAAGATCCCAAAGGTCGGGTCGCCAGAGCCCGCCTGCAGCAAAAATGCCCAAAAAACGGGTGGGCTATAGCCTTGGGGGGTGGGGCTGGCAAAGTTTGTCCGCCGGAATCAGAATGGGATGAGACTTTGCAAGGGGCCTCCGTGTGCCAAAAATAGGCCGTTGGCACAGCCGCCCCCAAAAATAAGCACCAAAAAGTCGGTGCGCCAAAACCCCACTGTGGAAAAATGCCCAAAAAATCGGTGGGCTATAGCCTTGGGGGGTGGGGCTGGCGAAGTTCGTCCGCCGGACTCGGAATGGGGTGAGACTTTGCGAGGGGCCTCCGTGTGCACAAAATAGGCTGCGGGCACAGCCGCGCCCAAAAATAAGCAACTGAAGGTCGGGGCGCCAAAGCCCCCCTACGGGAAAATGCTCGAAAAACGGGTGGGCTATAGCCTTGGGGGATGGTGCTGGCGAAGTTCGTCCGCCGGACTCGAAATGGGGCGAGACTTTGTGAGGCGCCTCCGTGTGCCAAAAATAGGCTGCGGACACAGCCATGCCCAAAAATAAGTGCCCGAAGGTCGGGGCGCCAAAGCCCCCCTGCAGAAAAATGCCCAAAAAACGGGTGGGCTATAGCCTTGGGGGGTGGGGCTGGCGAAGTTTGTCCGCCGGACTCAGAGTGGGGCGAAACTTTGCGAGGGCCCTCCGTGTGCCAAAAATAGGGCGCGGACACAGCCGCGCCCAAAAATAAGAGCCCAAAGGTCGGGGCGCCAAAGCCCCCATGCGGGAAAATGCCCAAAAAGCGGGTGGGCAATAGCCATGGGGGTTGGGGCTGGCAAAGTTCGTCCGCCGGACTCGGAATGGGGCAAGACCTTGTGAGGGGCTTCCGTGTGCCAACAATAGGTCATGGGCACAGCCGCGCCCAACAATTAGCGCCCGAAGGTCAGGGCGCCAAAGCCCCCCTGCGGAAAAATGCCCAAAAAACGGGTGGGCTACAGCCTTGGGGGGTGGGGCTGAAGAAATTATTCCGCTGGACTCGAAATAATGCCCAATAATAAGCGACCGAAGGTCGGGGCGCCAAAGCCCCCCTGCGGGAAAATGCTCGAAAAACGGGTGGGCTATAGCCTTGGGGGGTGGCGCTGGCGAAGTTCTTCCACCGGACTCGGAATGGGGAGAGACCTTGCGAGGGGCTTCCGTGTACCATCAGTAGGCCACGGGCATAGCCGCACCTAATAATTAGTGACCGAAGGTCGGGGCGCCAAAGCCCCCCTGCGGGAAAATGCTCGAAAAATGGGTGGGCTATAGCCTTGGGGGATGGTGCTGGCGAAGTTCGTCCGCCGGACTCGAAATGGGGCGAGACATTGTGAGTCGCCTCTGTGTGCCAAAAATAGGGCGCGGGCACAGCCGCTCCCAAAAATAAGCGCCCGAAGGTCGGGGCGCCTAAACTCCCCTGCGGAAAAATGCCCAAAAAATGGGTGGGCAATAGCCTTGGGGGGTGGTGCTGGCGAAGTTCGTCCGCCGGACTGGGAATGGGGCGAGACTTTGCGAGGGGCCTCCTTGTGCACAAAATAGGCTGCGGGCACAGCCGCGCCCAAAAATAAGCAACTGAAGGTCGGGGCGCCTAAACTCCCCTGCGGAAAAATGCCCAAAAAATGGGTGGGCAATAGCCTTGGGGGGTGGTGCTGGCGAAGTTCGTCCGCCGGACTGGGAATGGGGCGAGACTTTGCGAGGGGCCTCCTTGTGCACAAAATAGGCCCCGGGCACAGCCGTGCCCAAAAATAAGCAACTGAAGGTCGGGGCGCCAAAGCCCCCATGTGGGAAAATGCCCAAAAAGCGGGTGGGCTATAACCATGGGGGGTGGGTGTGGCGAAGTTCGTCCGCCGGACTCGGAATGGGGAGAGACTTTGCGACGGGCCTCCATGTGCCAAAAATAGGGCATGGACGCAGCCGCGCCCAAAAATAAGCGGCCGAAGGTCGGGGCGCCAAAGCCCCCCTGTGGGAAAATGCTCGAAAAACGGGTGGGCTATAGCCTTGGGGGGTGGCGCTGGCGAAGTTCTTCCGCCGGACTCGGAATGGGGCGAGACCTTGCGAGGGGCTTCCGTGTGCCATCAATAGGCCACGGGCACAGCCGCACCCAACAATTAGCGACCGAAGGTCGGGGCGCCAAAGCCCCCCTGCGGGAAAATGCTCGAAAAACGGGTGGGCTATAGCCTTGGGGGATGGTGCTGGCGAAGTTCGTCCGCCGGACTCGAAATGGGGCGAGACTTTGTGAGGCGCCTCCGTGTGCCAAAAATAGGCCGCGGACACAGCCATGCCCAAAAATAAGCGCCCGAAGGTCGGGGCGCCAAAGCCCCCCTGCAGAAAAATGCCCAAAAAACGGGTGGGCTATAGCCTTGGGGGGTGGGCTGGCGAAGTTCGTCCGCCGGACTCGGAATGGGGAGAGACTTTGCGAGGGGCCTCCATGTGCCAAAAATAGGGCATGGACGCAGCCGCGCCCAAAAATAAGCGGCCGAAGGTCGGGGCGCCAAAGCCCCCCTGCGGGAAAATGCTCGAAAAACGGGTGGGCTATAGCCTTGGGGGGTGGCGCTGGCGAAGTTCTTCCGCCGGACTCGGAATGGGGCGAGACCTTGCGAGGGGCTTCCGTGTGCCATCAATAGGCCACGGGCACAGCCGCACCCAACAATTAGCGACCGAAGGTCGGGGCGCCAAAGCCCCCCTACGGGAAAATGCTCGAAAAACTGGTGGGCTATAGCCTTGGGGGATGGTGCTGGCCAAGTTCGTCCGCCGGACTCGAAATAGGCGTGACTATGTGAGGCGCCTCCGTGTGCCAAAAATAGGTCGCGGACACAGCCATGCCCAAAAATAAGCGCCCGAAGGTCGGGGCGCCAGAGCCCCCCTGCGGAAAAATGCCCAAAAAATGGGTGGGCTATAGCCTGTCTCTTATACACATCTCGCCCGACCTTCAGGAGCTCATTTTTGGGCGCGGCTGTACCCGCGGCCTATTTTTGGCACATGGAGGCCCCTCGCAAAGTCTCGCCCCATTCCGAGACCGGCGGACGAACTTCGCCTGCCCCACCCCCCAAGGCTATAGTCCACCCGTTTTTTGGGCATTTTTCTGCTGGGGGGCTTTGGCGCCCCGACCGTCGGGTGCTTATTTTTGGGCGCGGCTGTACCCGCGGCCTATTTTTGGCACATGGAGGCCCCTCGCAAAGTCTCGCCCCATTCCGAGACCGGCGGACGAACTTCGCCTGCCCCACCCCCCAAGGCTATAGTCCACCCGTTTTTTGGGCATTTTTCTGCTGGGGGGCTTTGGCGCCCCGACCGTCGGGTGCTTATTTTTGGGCGCGGCTGTACCCGCGGCCTATTTTTGGCACATGGAGGCCCCTCGCAAAGTCTCGCCCCATTCCGAGACCGGCGGACGAACTTCGCCTGCCCCACCCCCCAAGGCTATAGTCCACCCGTTTTTTGGGCATTTTTCTGCTGGGGGGCTTTGGCGCCCCGACCGTCGGGTGCTTATTTTTGGGCGCGGCTGTACCCGCGGCCTATTTTTGGCACATGGAGGCCCCTCGCAAAGTCTCGCCCCATTCCGAGACCGGCGGACGAACTTCGCCTGCCCCACCCCCCAAGGCTATAGTCCACCCGTTTTTTGGGCATTTTTCTGCTGGGGGGCTTTGGCGCCCCGACCGTCGGGTGCTTATTTTTGGGCGCGGCTGTACCCGCGGCCTATTTTTGGCACATGGAGGCCCCTCGCAAAGTCTCGCCCCATTCCGAGACCGGCGGACGAACTTCGCCTGCCCCACCCCCCAAGGCTATAGTCCACCCGTTTTTTGGGCATTTTTCTGCTGGGGGGCTTTGGCGCCCCGACCGTCGGGTGCTTATTTTTGGGCGCGGCTGTACCCGCGGCCTATTTTTGGCACATGGAGGCCCCTCGCAAAGTCTCGCCCCATTCCGAGACCGGCGGACGAACTTCGCCTGCCCCACCCCCCAAGGCTATAGTCCACCCGTTTTTTGGGCATTTTTCTGCTGGGGGGCTTTGGCGCCCCGACCGTCGGGTGCTTATTTTTGGGCGCGGCTGTACCCGCGGCCTATTTTTGGCACATGGAGGCCCCTCGCAAAGTCTCGCCCCATTCCGAGACCGGCGGACGAACTTCGCCTGCCCCACCCCCCAAGGCTATAGTCCACCCGTTTTTTGGGCATTTTTCTGCTGGGGGGCTTTGGCGCCCCGACCGTCGGGTGCTTATTTTTGGGCGCGGCTGTACCCGCGGCCTATTTTTGGCACATGGAGGCCCCTCGCAAAGTCTCGCCCCATTCCGAGACCGGCGGACGAACTTCGCCTGCCCCACCCCCCAAGGCTATAGTCCACCCGTTTTTTGGGCATTTTTAGATGTGTATAAGAGACAGGGCTATAGCCTTGGGGGGTGAGGCTGGCGAGGTTTGTCCGCCGGACTCGGAGTGGGGCGAAACTTTGCGAGGGCCCTCCGTTTGCCAAAAATCGGGCGCGGGCACAGCCGCGCCCAAAAATAAGCACCCGAAGGTCGGGGCGCCAAAGCCCCCATGCGGGAAAATGCCCAAAAAGCGGGTGAGCTATAGCCATGGGGGGTGGGGCGGGCGATGTTCGTCCGCCGGACTTAGAATGGGGCAAGACCTTGTGAGGGGCTTCCGTGTGCCAACAATAGGCCACGGGCACAGCCGCGCCCAACAATTAGCGCCCGAAGGTCAGGGCGCCAAAGCCCCCCTGCGGAAAAAAGCCCAAAAAACGGGTTCGCTATAGCCTTGGGGGGTGGGGCTGGCGAAGTTCGTCCGCCGGACTCGGAATGGGGAGAGACTTTGGGAGGGGCCCCCATGTGCCAAAAATAGGGCATGGACGCAGCCGCGCCCTAAAATAAGCGGCCGAAGGTCAGGGCGCCAAAGCCCCCCTGCGGGAAAATGCTCGAAAAACGGGTGGGCTATAGCCTTGGGGGGTGGCGCTGGCGAAGTTCTTCCGCCGGACTCAGAATGGGGCGAGACGTTGCGAGGGGCTTCCGTGTGCCATCAATAGGCCACGGGCACAGCCGTACCCAACAATTAGCGACCGAAGGTCGGGGCGCCAAAGCCCCCCTGCAGAAAAATGCCCAAAAAACGGGTGGGCTATAGCCTTGGGGGGTGGGGCTGGCGAAGTTTGTCCGCCGGACTCGGAGTGGGGCGAAACTTTGCGAGTGCCCTCCGTGCGCCAAAAATAGGGCACGGGCACAGCCGCGCCCAAAAATAAGCGCCCGAAGGTCGGGGCGCCAAAGCCCCCACGCGGGAAAATGCCCAAAAAGCGGGTGGGCTATAGCCATGGGGGGTGGGGCTGGCGAAGTTCGTCCGCCGGACTCGGAATGGGGCAAGACCTTGTGAGGGGCTTCCGTGTGCCAACAATAGGTCACGGTCACAGCCGCGCCCAACAATTAGCGCCCGAAGGTCAGGGCGCCAAAGCCCCCCTGCGGAAAAAAGCCCAAAAAACGGATTGGCTATAGCTTTGGGGGGTGGGTCTGGCAAAGTTCGTCCGCCGGACTCGGAATGGGACGAGACTTTGCGAGGGGCCTCCGTGTGCCAAAAATAGGCCGCGGGTACAGCCGTACCCAAAAATAAGCGCCCGAAGGTCGGGGCGCCAGAGCCCCCCTGCGGAAAAATGCCCAAAAATGGGTGGGCTATAGCCTTAGGGGGTGGGGCTGGCGAAGTTCGTCCGCCGGACTCGGAATGGGACGAGACTTTGCGAGGGGCCTCCGTGTGCCAAAAATAGGCCGCGGGTACAGCCGTACCCAAAAATAAGCGCCCGAAGGTCGGGGCGCCAGAGCCCCCCTGCGGAAAAATGCCCAAAAATGGGTGGGCTATAGCCTTGGGTGGTGGGGCTGGCGCAGTTCGTCCGCGCGGACTCGGAATGGGTCGAGAGTTTTTGAGGGGCCTCCATATACACAAAATAGGCCTCGCGCACAGCCGCGCCCGAAGGTCGGGGCGCCAGAGCCCCCCTGCGGAAAAATGCCCAAAAAACGGGTGGGCTATAGCCTTGGGGGGTGGGGCTGGCGAAGTTCGTCCGCCGGACTCGGAATGGGACGAGACTTTGCGAGGGGCCTCCTTGTGCACAAAATAGGCCACGGGCATAGCCGAACCCAGAAATGAGCACCCGAAGGTCGGGGCACCAGAGCCCCCCTGCGGAAAAATGCCGAAAAAATGGGTGGGCTATAGCCTTGCGGGGTGGGGCTGGCGATGTTCGTCCTCCGGACTCGGAATGTTGCGAGACTTTTCGAGGAGGCTCCGTGTGCCAAAAATAGGCCGCGGGCACAGCCATGCCCAAAAATAAGCACCCGAAGGCTGGGGCGCCAAACCTCCCTGCAGAAAAATGCCCAAAAAACGGGTGGGCTATAGCCTTGGGGGGTGGGGCTGGCAAATTTCGTCCGACGGGCTCGGAATGGGGCGACACTTTACAAGGGGCCTCCGTGTGCCAAAAATAGGCCGCGGGAACAGCCGTACCCAAAAATAAGCGCCCGAAGGTCGGGGCACCAATGGCCCCCTGCGAAAAATGCCCAAAAATGGGTGGGCTATAGCCTTGGGGGGTGGGGCTGGCGAAGTTCGTCCGCCGGACTCGGAATGGGGCGAGACTTTGTGAGGGGCCTCCATGTGCCAAAAATAGGGCATGGACGCAGCCGCTCCCAAAAATAAGTGACCGAAGGTCGGGGCGCCAAAGCCCCCCTGCGGGAAAATGCTCGAAAAACGGGTGGGCTATAGCCTTGGGGGGTGGGGCTGGGGAAGTTCATTCGCCGGACTCGGAATGGGGTGAGAATTTTCGAGGGGCCTCCGTGTGCCAAAAATAGGCAGCGGGTACAGCCCCGCCAAAAAATAAGCACCCAAAGGTCGGGGCGTCAAGGCCCCCTTGCGGAAAAATGCCCAAAAAACTGGTGGGCTATAGCCTTGGGTGGTGGGGCTGGCGCAGTTCGTCCGTGCGGACTCGGAATGGGTCGAGAGTTTGCGAGGGGCCTCGATATGCACAAAATAGGCCGCAGGTACAGCCGCGCCCAAAAATAAGCGCCCGAAGGTCGGGGCGCCAGAGCCCCCCTGCGGAAAAATGCCCAAAAAACGGGTGGGCTATAGCCTTGGGGGGTGGGGTTGGCGAAGTTCGTCTGCCGGACTCGGAATGGGACGAGACTTTGCGAGGGGCCTCCTTGCGCACAAAATAGGCCGCGGGCATAGCCAAACCCAAAAATGAGCTCCCGAAGGTCGGGGCACCAGAGCCCCCCTGCGGAAAAATGCCCAAAAAACGGGTGGGCTATAGCCTTGGGGGGTGGGGCTGGCGAAGTTCGTTCGCCGGACTCGGAATGGTGCGAGACTTTACGAGGGGCCTCCGTGTGCCAAAAATAGGCCGCGGGAACAGCCGTACACAAAAATATGCGCCCGAAGGTCGGGGCACCAATGCCCCCCTGCGAAGTTCGTCCGCCGGACTCGGAATGGGGCGAGACTTTGCGAGGGGCCTCCGTGTGCCAAAAATAGGCCGCGGGCACAGCCGCGCCCAAAAGTAAGCACCTGAAGGCTGGGGCGCCAGAGCCCCCCTGCGGAAAAAAGCCCAAAAAACGAGTGGGCTATAGCCTTCGGGGGTGGGGCTGGCGAAGTTCGTCCGCCGGACTCGGCATGGGGCGAGACTTTGCGAGGGGCCTCCGTGTGCCAATAATAGGTCGTGGACGCAGCCGCTCCCAAAAATAAGTGACCAAAGGTCAGGGCGCCAAAGCCCCCCTACGGGCAAATGCTCGAAAAACGGGTGGGCTATAGCCTTGGGGGGTGGGGCTGGCAAAGTTCTTCCGCCCGACTCGGAATGGGGCGAGACTTTGCAAGGGGCCTCCATGTGCCAAAAATAGTGCGTGGGCTTGGCCGCACCCAAAAATAAGCGACCGAAGGTCGGGGCGCCGAAGCCCTCCTGCGGGAAAATGCTCGAAAAGCGGGTGGGCTATAGCCTTGGGGGGTGGGGCTGGCGAAGTTCGTCCGACGGACTCGGAATGGGGCGAGACTTTGCGAGGCCTCTCTGTGTGCCAAAAATGGGCCGCGGGCACAGCCACGCCAAAAAATAAGTGCCCGAAGGCCGGGGCGCCAAACCCCCCTGCAGAAAAATGCTCAAAAAACGGGTGGGCTATAGCCTGGGGCTGGCGAAGTTCATCCGCCGTACTCGGAATGGTGCGAGTATTTGCGAGGGGCCTCTGTGAGCCAAAAATAGGCCGCGGGCACAGCCGCGCCCAAAAATAAGCGCCCGAAGGTCGGGGCACCAAAGCCCCCCTGCGGAAAAATGCCCAAAAAACGGGTGGGCTATAGCCTTGGGGGGTGGGGCTTACGAAGTTCGTCCGCCGGACTCGGAATGGGGCGAGACTTTGCGAGGGGCCTCCGTGTGCCACAAATAAGCCGCGTGAACAGTCACATCCAAAAATAAACGCCCGAAGGTCGGGGCATTAGTGCCCCCCTGCGAAAAATGCCCAAAAAACGGGTGGGCTATAGCCTTGGGTGGTGGGGTTGGCACAGTTCGTCCGCCCGACTCGGAATGGGACGAGAGTTTGCGAGGGGCCTCCATATGCACAAAATAGGCCACGGGCACAGCCGCGCCCAAAAATAAGCGCCCGAAGGTCGGGGCATTAGTGCCCCCCTGCGAAAAATGCCCAAAAAACGGGTGGGCTATAGCCTTGGGTGGTGGGGTTGGCACAGTTCGTCCGCCCGACTCGGAATGGGACGAGAGTTTGCGAGGGGCCTCCATATGCACAAAATAGGCCACGGGCACAGCCGCGCCCATAAATAAGCTACCAAAGGTCGGGGCGCCAGAGCCCCCCAGCAGAAAAATGCCCAAAAAATGGGTGGGCTATAGCCATGGGGGGTGGGGCTGGCGAAGTTCGTCCGCCGGACTCGGAATGGGGCGAGACTTTGCGAGGGGCCTCCTTGTACACAAAATAGGCCGAGGGCATAGCCGAACACAAAAATACGCGCCCGAAGGTCCGGGCACCAGAGCCCCCTTGCGGAAAAATGCCCAAAAAACTGGTGGGCTACAGCCTTGGGGGGTGGGGCTGGCGAAGTTCGTCCGCCGAACTCGGGACGGGTTGAGACTTTGTGAAGGGCCTCCGTGTGCCAAAAATAGGCCGCGGGCACAGCCGCGCCCAAAAATAAGCGCCCGAAGGTCGGGGCGCCAAAGCCCCCCTGCGGGAAAATGCTGGAAAAACGGGTGGGCTATAGCCTTGGGGGGTGGGGCTGGCGAAGTTCGTCTGCCGGACTCGGAATGGGGCGAGACTTTGCGAGGAGCCTCCGTGTGCCAAAATAGGCCGCGGGCACAGCCGCGCCCAAAAATAAGCGCCCGAAGGTCGGGGCGCCAAAGCCCCCCTGCGGGAAAATGCTGGAAAAACGGGTGGGCTATAGCCTTGGGGGGTGGGGCTGGCGAAGTTCGTCTGCCGGACTCGGAATGGGGCGAGACTTTGCGAGGGCCGTCCGTGTACCAAAAAAAGGGCATGGGCTCGGCCGTGCCCAAAAATAAGAGACCGAAGGTCGGGGCGCCAAAGCCCTCCTGCGGTAAAATGCTCAAAAAACGGGTGGGCTATAGCCTTGGGGGGTGGGGCTGGCGAAGTTCGTCTGCCGGACTCGGAATGTTGCGAGACTTTGCGAGGAGCCTCCGTGTGCCAAAAATAGGCCACGGGAACAGCCGTACCCAAAAAGAAGCTCCCGAAGGTCGGGGCGTCAAGGCCCCCTTGCGGAAAAATGCCCAAAAAACCGGTAGGCTATAGCCTTGGGTGGTGGGGCTGGCGCAGTTCGTCCGCCGGACTCGGAATGGGACGAGAGTTTGCGAGGGACCTCCATATGCACAAAATAGGCTGCGGGCACAGCCGCGCCCATAAATAAGTGACCAAAGGTCGGGGCGCCAGAGCCCCCCTGCGGAAAAATGCCCAAAAAATGAGTGGGCTATAGCCTTGGGGGGTGGGGCTGGCCAAGTTCGTCCGCCGGACTCGGAATGGGGCGAGACTTTGCTAGGGGCCTCCTTGTACACAAAATAGTCTGAGGGCGTAGCCGAACCCAAAAATGAGCGCCCGAATGTCCGGGCACCAGAGCCCCCCTGCGGAAAAATGCCCAAAAAACGGGTGGGCTATAGCCTTGGGGGGTGGGGCTGGCGAAGTTCGTCCGCCGGACTCGGAATGGGGCGAGACTTTGCGCGGGCCTCCATAAGCCAAAAATAGGGCATGCACGCAGCCGCGCCCAAAAATAAGCGGCCGAAGGTTGGGGCACCAAAGCCCCCCTGCGGGAAAATGCTCGAAAAATGGGTGGGCTATAGCCTTGGGGGGTGGGGCTGGCGAAATTCGTCCGCCGGACTCGGAATGTTGCGAGACTTTGCGAGGATCCTCCGTGTGCCAAAAATAGGCCGTGGCCACAGCCACGCCAAAAATAAGCACACGAAGGCTGGGGCGCCAAACCTCCCTGCTGAAAAATGCCCAAAAAACGGGTGGGCTATAGCCTTGGGGGGTGGGGCTGGCGAAGTTCGTCCGCCGGACTCAGAATGGGGCGAGACTTTACGAGGGGCCTTCGTGTGCCAAAACTAGGCCGCGGGAACAGCCGCACCCAAAAAGAAGCGCCCGAAGGTCGGGGCGCGAAAGCCCTCTTGCGGGAAAATGCTCTAAAAACGGGTGGGCTATAGCATTGCGGGGTGGGGCTGGCGAAGTTCGTCCGCCGGACTCGGAATGTTACGAGACTTTGCGAGGAGCCTCCGTGTGCCAAAAATAGGCCGCAGGCACAGCCACACCCAAAAATAAGCACCTGAAGGCTGGGGCGCCAAACCTCCCTGCAGAAAAATGCCCAAAAAACGGGTGGGCTATAGCCTTGGGGGGTGGGCTTGCAAAGTTCATCCGCCGGACTCGGAATGGGGCGAGACTTTGCGAGGGGCCTCCGTGTGCCAAAAATAGGCCGCGGGCACAGCCGCACCCAAAAATAAGCACCCGAAGGTCGGGGCGTCAAGGCCCCCCCGCGGAAAAATGCCAAAAAAAACGGGTGGGCTATAGCCTTGGGGGGTGGGGCTGGCGAAGTTCGTCCGCCGGACTCGGAATGTTACGAGACTTTGCGAGGAGCCTCCGTGTGCCAAAAATAGGCCGCAGGCACAGCCACACCCAAAAATAAGCACCTGAAGGCTTGGGCGCCAAACCTCCCTGCAGAAAAATGCCCAAAAAACGGGTGGGCTATAGCCTTGGCGGGTGGGCTTGCAAAGTTCATCCGCCGGACTCGGAATGGGGCGAGACTTTGCGAGGGCCCTCCGTGTGCCAAAAATAGGCCGCGGGCACAGTCGCACCCAAAAATCAGCACCCGAAGGTCGGGGCGTCAAGGCCCCCCCTCGGAAAAATGCCAAAAAAAAGGGTGGGCTATAGCCTTGGGTGGTGGGGCTGGCGCAGTTCGTCCGCCGGACTCGGAATGGGATGAGAGTTTGCGAGGGGCCTCCGTATGCACAAAATAGGCCGCGGGCACAGGCGCGCCTAAAAATAAGCACCCAAAGGTCGGGGCACCAGATCCCCCTTGCGGAAAAATGCCCAAAAAATGGGTGGGCTATAGCCTTGGGGGGTGGGGCTGGCGAAGTTCGTCCGCTGGACTCGGAATGGGGCGAGACTTTGTGAGGGGCCTCCATGTGCCAGAAATAGGGCATGGACGCAGTCGCTCCCAAAAATAAGTGACCGTAGGTCGGGACGTCAAAGCCCCCCTGCGGGAAAATGCTAGAAAAACGGGTGGGCTATAGCCTTGGCGGGTGGGGCTGGCGAAGATCTTCCGCCGGACTCGGAATGGGGCGAGACTTTGCGAGGGGCCTCCATGTGCCAAAAATAGGGCATGGGCTCGGCCGCACCCAAAAATAAGCGACCGAAGGTCGGGGCGCCAAAGCCCTCCTGCGGGAAAATGCTCGAAAAACGGGTGGGGTATAGCCTTGGGGGGTGGGGCTGGCGAAGTTCGTCCGCCGGACTCGGAATGGGGCGAGACTTTGCAAGTCACCTCCGTGTGCCAAAAAAAGGCCGCGGGCACAGCCACGCCTAAAAATAAGTGCCCGAAGGCTGGGGCGCCAAACCCCCTGCAGAAAAATGCTCAAAAAACGGGTGGGCTATAGCCTGGGGCTGGTGAAGTTCATCCGCCGGACTCAGAATGGTGCGATACTTTGCGAGGGGCCTCTGTATGCCAAAAATAGACCGCGGGTACAGCCGTACCCAAAAATAA
The DNA here is from genome assembly GCA_002013955.2 of Citrus medica. Lineage (NCBI taxonomy): Eukaryota > Viridiplantae > Streptophyta > Magnoliopsida > Sapindales > Rutaceae > Citrus > Citrus medica. The sequence continues at coordinate 414,027 of MKYO02006787.1, forward strand.
GCACCCGAAGGTCGGGCCACCAAAGCCCCCCTGGGGAAAATTGCCCAAAAAACGGGTGGGCTATAGCCTTGGGGAGTGGGGCTGGCGAAGTTTGTCTGCCGGACTTCGGAATGGGGCGAGACTTTACGAGGGGCCTCCGTGTGCCACAAATAGGCCGCGGGAACAGCGGCACCCAAAAATAAGCGCCCGAAGGTCGGGGCCCCAATGCCCCCCTGCAAAAAAACCCAAAAAACGGGTGGGCTATAGCCTTGGGGGGTGGGGCTGGCGAAGTTCGTCCGCCGGACTAGGAATGGGGCGAGACTTTACGAGGGGCCTCCATGTGCCAAAAATAGGCCGCGGGCACAGCCGCGCCCAAAAATAAGCACCCGAAGGTCGGGGCGTCAAGGCCCCCTTGCGGAAAAATGCCCAAAAAACGGGTGGGCTATAGCCTTGGGTGGTGGGGCTGGCGCAGTTCGTCCGCCGGACTCGGAATGGGACGAGAGTTTGTGAGGGGCCTCCATATGCACAAAATAAGCCGCGGACACAGCCGTACCCAAAAATAAGCGCCCGAAGGTCGGGGCGCCAGAGCCCCCCTACGGAAAAATGCCCAAAACACGGGTGGGCTATAGCGTTGGGGGGTGGGGTTGGCGAACTTCGTCCGCCGGACTCGGAATGGGGCAAGACTTTGCGAGGGGCCTCCTTGTGCATAAAATAGGCCACGGGCATAGCCGAACCCAAAAATGAGCGCCCGAAGGCCGGGGCGCCAGAGCCCCCCGACGGAAAAATGCCCAAAAAATGGGTAGGCTATAGCCTTGGGGGGTGGGGCTGGCGAAGTTCGTCCGCCGGACTCGGGACGGGGTGAGACTTTGTGAGGGGCTTCCGTGTGCCAAAAATAGGCCGCGGGCACAGCCGCGCCCAAAAATAAGTGCCCGAAGCTCGGGGCGCCAAGGCTCCCCTGCGGAAAAATGCCCAAAAAACGGGTGGGCTATAGCCTTGGGGTGTGGGGCTGGCGATGTTCGTCCTCCGGGCACGGAATGGGGTGACACTTTGCGAGGGGCCTCCGTATGCCACAAATAGGCCGCGGGAACAGCCGTACCCAAAAATAAGCGCCCGAAGGTCGGGGCACCAATGCCCCTGTGCGAAAAATGCCCAAAAAACGGGTGGGCTATAGCCTTGGGGGGTGCGGATGGCGAAGTTTGTCCGCCGGACTCGGAATGGGGCGAGACTTTGCGAGAGGCCTCCGTTGGCCAAAAATAGGCCACGGGCACAGCCGTGTGCCATGGTCGGGGCGCCAAAGCCCCCCTGCAGGAAAATGCCCAACAAATGGGTGGGCTATAGCCTTGGGGGGTGGGGATGGCGAAGTTCGTCCGCCGGACTCGGAATGGGGCGAGACTTTGCGAGGGGCCTCCGTGTGTCACAAATAGGCCGCGGGAACAGCCGTGCCCAAAAATAAGCGCCCGAAGGTCGGGGCACCAATGCCCCCCTGCAAAAAATGCCCAAAAGCGGGTGGTCTATAGCCTTGGGGGGTGGGGCTTTCGAAGCTCGTCCGCCGGACTCGGAATGGGGCGAGACTTTGCGAGGGGCCTCCGTGTGCCAAAAATAGGCCGCGGGCACAGCCGCGCCAAAAAATAAGCACCCGATGGTCGGGGCGTCAAGGCCCCCTTGCGGAAAAATGCCCAAAGAACGGGTGGGCTATAGCCTTGGGTGGTGGGGCTGGCGCAGTTCGTCCGCCGGACGAGGAATGGGACGAGAGTTTGCGAGGGGCCTCCATATGCACAAAATAGGCTGCGGGCACAGCCGCGCCCAAAAATAAGCGCCCGAAGGTCGGGGCACCAGAGCCCCCCTGCGGAAAAATGCCGAAAAAACGGGTGGGCTATAGCCTTGGGGGGTGCGGCTAGCGAAGTTCGTCCGCCGGACTCGGAATGGGGCGAAACTTTACGAGGGGCCTCCTTGTGCACAAAATAGGCCGCGGGCATAGCCGAACCCAAAAATGAGCGCCCGAAGGTCGGGGCGCCAGACCCCCCTGCGGAAAAATGCCCAAAAAACGGGTGGGCTATAGCCTTGGGGGGTGGGGCTGGCGATGTTCGTCCGCCGGACTCGGAATGGGGCGAGACTTTGCGAGGGGCCTCCGTGTGCCAAAAATAGGCCGCGGGCACAGCCGCGCTTAAAAATAAGCGCCCGAAGGTCGGGGCGTCAAAGCCCCCATGTGGGAAAATGCCCAAAAAGTGGGTGGGCTATAGCCTTGGGGGGTGGGACTGGGGAAGTTCATCCGCTGGACTCGGAATGGGGTGAGACCTTGCGAGGGGTTTTGGCAAAGCCCCCATGTGGGAAAATGCCCAAAAAGCGGGTGGGCTATAGCCTTGGGGGTGGGGCTTGCGAAGTTCGTTCACCGGACTCGGAATGGTTCGAGACTTTGCGAGGGGCCTCCGTGTGCCAAAAATAGGCCGCGGGTACAGCCGTACCCAAAAATAAGCGCCCGAAGGTCGGGGCACCAATACCCCCTTGCAAAAAATGCCCAAAAAACGGGTGGGCTATAGCCTTGGGGGGTGGGGCTGGCGAAGTTCGTCCGCCAGACTCGGAATGGGATTAGACTTTGCGAGGGGCCTCCGTGTGTCAAAAATAGGCCGCCACCACAGCCGCATCAAAAAATAAGCGCCTGAAGGTCAGGGCGCCAAAGCCCCCCTGCGGAAAAATGCCCAAAAAACGGGTGGGCTATAGCCCTAGGGTTGGGGCTGGCGAACTTCGTCTGCCGGACTTGGAATGGGGTGAGACTTTGCGAGGGGCCTCCGTGTGCCAGAAATAGGCTGCGGACACAGCCGCGCCCAAAAATAACCACCCGAAGGTTGGGGCGCCAACGCCCGTCCGCGGAAAAATGCCCAAAAAACGGGCGGGCTATAGCCTTGGTGGGCGGGGCTGGCGAAGTTCGTCTGCCGGACTCGGAATTGGGTAAGACTTTGCGAGGGGCCTCCGTGTACCAAAAATAGACCGCGGACACAGCTGTACCCAAAAATAACTGCCCGATGGTTGGGACGCCAAAGCCCCCCTGCGGAAAAATGCCCAAAAAACGGGTGGACTATAGCCCTAGGGTTGGGGCGGGCGAAGTTCGTCCGCCGGACTCGGACTGGGGCGAGACTTTACAAGGGGCTTGCGTGTGCCAAAAATAGGCTGCGGATACAGCCGCGCCAAAAAATAATCACCCGAAGGTCGGGGCGCCAACGCCTGTCTGCGGAAAAATGCATAAAAAATGGGTGGACTATAGCCTTGGGGGGTGGGGCTGGCGAAGTTCGTCCGCCGGACTCGGAATGGGGCGAGACTTTGCGAGGCGCCTCCGTGTGCCAAAAATAGGCCCCGGGCACAGCCGCGCCCGAAGGTCGGGGTGCCAAAGCCCCCTTGCAGGAAAATGCCCAACAAACGGGTGGGCTATAAATTCCCAAAAATAGGCCGCAGGCACAGCTGCACCCAAAACTAACCGCCCGAAGGTTGGGACGCCAAAGCCCCCCTGCGGAAAAATGCCCAAAAAACGGGTGGCCTATAGCCTTGGGGGCTGGGGCTGGTGAAGTTCGTCCGCCGGACTCGGAATGGGGCGAGACTTTGCGAGGGGCCTCCGTGTGCGAAAAATAAGCACCCGAAGGTTGGGGCGCCCAAGCCCCCCTGCTGAAAAAAGCCCAAGAAACGGGTGGGCTATAGCCTTGGGGGGTGGGGCGGGCGAAATTTGTCTGCCGGACTCAGAATGTGGTGAGACTTTGCTACGGGCCTCCGTGTGCCAAAAATAAGCCGCGGACACAGCCGCGCCGAAAAAATAAGCACCTGAAGGTTTGGGCGGCAAAGCCCGCCTGCCGAAAAATGCCCAAAAAACAGGTGGGCAATAGCCTTGGGGGTTGCGGATGGCGAAGTTCGTCCGCCGGACTCAGAATGGGGTGAGACTTTGTGAGGGGCCTCCGTGTGCCAAAAATAGGCCGCGGACTTAGCCGTGCCCAAAAATAAGTACCTGAAGGTTGGGACGCCAAAGCCCCCCGGCGGAAAAATGCCCAAAAAATGGGTGGACTATAGCCTTGGGGGGCGGGGCCGGCGAAGTTCGTCCGCCCGACTCGGAATGGGGCGAGACTTTGCGAGGGGCCTCCGTGTACCAAAAATAGGCCACGGGCACAGCCGCGCTCAAAGGTCGGGGCGCCAAAGCCCCCCTGCAGGAAAATGCCCAACAAACGGGTGGGCTATAGCCGTGGGGGGTGGGGATGGTGAAGTTCATCCGCCGGACTCAGAATGGGGAGAGACTTTGTGAGGGGCCTCCATGTGCCAAAAATAGGCCACGGGAACAGCCACGCCTGAAGGTCGGGGCACCAAACCCCCCTGCGGGAAAATGCCCAACAAATGGGTGGGCTATAGCCTTGGGGGGTGGGGATGGCGAAGTTCATCGGCCGGACTCGGAATGGGGCGAGACTCTATGAGGGGCCTCCGTGTGCCAAAAATAGGCCGCGAACGCAGCCGTGCCCAAAAATAAACGCCCAAAGGTCGGGGCGCCTATGCCCCCCTGCGGAAAAATGCCCAACAAATGGGTGGGCTATAGCCTTGGGGGGTGGGGATGGCGAAGTTCATCGGCCGGACTCGGAATGGGGCGAGACTTAACGAGGGGCCTCCGTGTGCCAAAAATAGGCCATGGGTACAGCTGCGCCCGAAGGTCGGGGCGCCAAAGCCACCCTGCGGAAAATGCCCAAAAAACGGGTGGGCTATAGCCTTTGGGGGTGGGCCTGGCGATGTTCGTCCGCAGGACTCGGAATGGGGCGAGACTTTGAAGGGACCTCCGTGTGCAAAAAATAGGGCGCGGGGAGAGCAGCGCCCAAAAATAAGCTTCCGAAGGTCGGGGCGGCAAAGCCCCCCTGCGGAAAAATGCCTAAGAAACGAGTCGGCTATAGCCTTGGGGGGAGGGGCTGGCGAAGTTCGTCTGCCCGGTTCAGAATGGGACGAGACTTTGCGAGGGGCCTCTGTGTGCCAAAAATAGGCTGCGGGCACAGCCGCGCCCAAAAATAAGCGCCCGAAGGTCGGGCCGCCAACGCCTCCCCGCGGAAAAATACCAAAAAAACGGGTGGGCTATAGCCTTGGGGGGTGGGGCTGGCCAAGTTCGTCCGCCGGACTCGGAATGGGGCGAGACTTTGCGAGGGGCCTCAGTGTGCCAAAAAGAGGCTGCGGGCACAGCCGTATCCAAAAATAAGCGCCCAAAGGTCGGGGCGCCAAAGCCCCCCTGCGGAAAAATGCCCAAAAAATGGGTGGACTATGGCCTTGTGGGGTGGGGCCGGCGAAGTTCGTCTGCCGGACTCGGAATGGGGCGAGACTTTACGAGGGGTCTCCGTGTGCCAAAAATAGGCCGCGGACACAGTCGTACCGGAAGGTCGGGGCGCAAAAGCCCCCCTGCGGAAAAATGCCCAAAAAACGGGTGGGCTATAGCCTTGGGGGGTGGGGCTGGCAAAGTTCATCCGCCGGACTCGGAATGGGGTGAGACTTTGCGAGGGGCCTCTGTGTGCCAAAAATAGGCCGCGGACATAGCCGCCCCAAAAATAAACGCCCGAAGGTCGGGGCACCAAAGCCCCCCTGTGGAAAAATGCCCAAAAAATGGGTGGGCTATAGCCTTGGGGGGTGGGGCTGGCGAACTTCGTCCGCCGGACTCGGAATGGGACGAGACTTTCTGAGGGGCCTCCGTGCACCAAAAATGGACACGAGGACAGCCGCGTCCAAAAATAACCGGCCGAAAGTCGGGGCACCAAAGTCCCCCCTGCGGAAAAATGCCCAAAAAACGGGTGCGCTATAGCCTTGGGGGGTGGGGCTGGCGAAGTTCATCTGCCGGACTCGGAATCGGGCGAGCCTTTCCGAGGGGCCTCCGTATGCCAAAAATAGGCTGCAGGCACAGCCGCGTCCAAAAATAAACGCCCGATGGTTGGGGCACCAAAGCCCCCATGCGGAAAAATGCCCAAAAAACGGGTGGGCTAAAGGCTTGGGGGGTGGGGCTGGCGAAGTTTGTCCGCCGGACTCGGAATGGGGTGAAACGTTTCGAGGGGCCACCGTGTGCCAAAAATAGGCCGCGGCCTCAACCGCGTACAAAAATAAGTGCCCGATGGTCGGGGCGCCAAAGCCCCCCTACGGAAAAAATCGCAAAAAACGGGTGGGCTATAGCCTTGGGGGGTGGGCCTGGCGAAGTTCGTCCACCGGACTCGGAATGGGGCGAGACTTTGTAAGGGGCCTCCGTGTGCAAAAAATAGGCCGCAGGCACACCCGCGCCCAAAAAGAAATGCCCGAAGGTCGGGGCACCAAAGCCCCCCTGCGGAAAAATGCCCAAAAAACGGGTGGGCTATAGCCTTGGGGGGTGGGGCTGGCGAAGTTCGTCCGCCGGACTCGGAATGGGGCGAGACTTTACAAGGGCCCTCCATGTCCCAAAAATAGGCCGTGGGCACAGCCACCCCCAAAAATAAACGCCCGAAGGTCGGGGCACCGAAGTCACCCTGCGGAAAAATGCCCAAAAAAAGGGTGGGCTATAGCCTTGGGCGGTCGGGCTGGCGAAGTTCGTCCGCCGGACTCGGAATGGGGCGAGACTTTCTGAAGGGCCTCCGTGTGCCAAAAATGGACGCGGGGAAAGCCGCGTCCCAAAATAAGCGTCCGAAGGTCGGGGCACCAAAGCCCCCCTGTGGAAAAATGCCCAAAAACAGGGTGGGCTATAGCCATGGGGGGTGGGGCTGGCGACGTTCGTCCGCCGGACTCGGAATGGGGCGAGACTTTCTGAAGGGCCTCCGTGTGCTAAACATAGGATGCGGGCACAGCCGCGCTCAAAGGTCGGGGCGCCAAAGCCCCCCTGCGGAAAAATGCCGAAAAAACGGGTGGGCTATAGCCATGGGGGGTGGGGCTGGCGACGTTCGTCCGCCGGACTCGGAATGGGGCGAGACTTTCTGAAGGGCCTCCGTGTGCTAAACATAGGATGCGGGCACAGCCGCGCTCAAAGGTCGGGGCGCCAAAGCCCCCCTGCGGAAAAATGCCGAAAAAACGGGTGGGCTATAGCCTTTGGGGGTGGGCCTGGCGATGTTCGTACGCAGGACTCAGAATGGGGCGAGAATTTGCAAGGGGTCTCCGTTGCAAAAAATAGGCCACGAGGAGAGCAGCGTCCAAAAATAAGCGCCTGAAGGTCCGGATGCCAACGCCGCCCTGCGGAAAAATACCAAAAAAACGGGTGGGCTATAGCCTTGGGGGTGGGCCTGGCGAAGTTCATCCGCCGGACTCGGAATGGGGCGAGACTTTGCGATGGGCCTCAGTGTGCCAAAAATAGGCCGCAGGCACAGCCGTATCCAAAAATAAGCGCCCGAAGGTCGGGGTGCCAAAGCCCCTTTGCGGAAAAATGCCCAAAAAACGGGTGGGGTATGGCCTTGTGGGGTGGGCCCGGTGAAGTTTGTCCGCCGGACTCGGAATGGGGCGAGACTTTGCGAGGGGCCTCTGTGTGCCAAAAATAGGCCGTGGGCACAGCCGCGTCCAAAAATAAGAGCCCGAAGGTCGGGGCGCCAAAGCCCCCGTGCGTAAAAATTCCCAAAAAACGGGTGGGCAATAGCCTTGGGGGGTGGGCCTGGCGAAGTTCGTCCGCCAGACTCGGAATGGGGTGAGACTTTATGAGGGGCTTCCATGTGCCAAAAATTGGCCGCGGAGACAGTCGCGCCGGAAGGTCGGGGCGCCAATGCCCCCCTGCAGAAAAATGCCCAAAAAACGGGTGGCCTATAGCCTTGGGGGGTGGGGCTGGCGATGTTCGTCCGCCGGACTCGGAATGGGGTGAGACTTTTCAAGGGGCCTCCGTGTCCCAAAAATAGGCCGCGGACACAGTCGCGCCTGAAGGTCGGGACGCCATAGCCCCCCTGCGGAAAAATGCCCAAAAAACAGGTGGGCTATAGCCTTGGGGGGTGAGGCTGGCGAAGTTCGTCCTCCGGACTCGGAATGGGGCTAGACTTTGCGAGGGGCCTCCGTGTACCAAAAATCGGCCGCGGGCACAGCCGCATCCAAAAATAAGCGCCCGAAGGTTGGGAAGCCAAAGCCACGCTGTGGAAAAGTGCTCAAAAAACCGGTCGGATATAGCCTTGTGGGGTGGGGCTGGCGAAGTTCGTCCACCGGACTCGGAATGGGGGGAGACTTTGCAAGGGGCCTCCGTGTGGCAATAATAGGCCGCGGGCAATGCCGCGCCCGAAGGTCGGGTGCCAAAGTCCCCCTGCGGAAAAATGCCCAAAAAACGGGGGCGTTATAGCCTTGGGGGGTGGCGATGGCGATGTTGGTCCGCCGGACTCGGAATGAGGCTAGACTTTGCGAGGGCCCTCTATGTACCATAAATAGGCCGCAGGTACAGCCGTGGCCAAAAATAAGTGCCCGAAGGTCGGGGCGCCCAAGCCCCCCTTGGAAAAATGCCCAAAAAACGGGTGGGCTATAGCCTTGGGGGTGGGGCTGGCGAAGTTCGTCCACCGGACTCGGAATGGGCCGAGACTTTGCGAGGGGCCTCCGTGTGCCAAAACTAGGCTGCATGCACAGCCGCACTAAAAAATAAGCACCCGAAGGTCGGGGCGCCAAAGCCCACCTGCGGAAAAATGCCCAAAAAACGGGTGGGCAATAGCCTTGGGGGGTGGGCCTGGCGAAGTTCGTCCGCCAGACTCGGAATGGGGCGAAACTTTACGAGGGGCCTCCATGTGCCAAAAATTGGCCGCGGAGACAGTCGCGCCGGAAAGTCAGGGCGCCAATGCCCCCCTGCGGAAAAATGCCCAAAAAACGGGTGGGCTATAGCCTTGTGGGGTGGGGCTGGCGAAGTTTGTCCGCTGGACTCGGAATGGGGCGAGAATTTTTGAGGGGCCTCCGTGTGCTAAAAATAGAAGGTCACCAAAGTCCCCCTGCAGAAAAATGCCCAAAAAACGGGTGGGCTATAGCCTTAGGGGATGGGGCTGGCGATGTTCGTCCGCCGGACTCGGAATGGAGCGAGACTTTGCGAGAGGCCTCCGTGTGCCAAAAATAGGTCGCGGACACTGCCGTGTCCAAAAATATGCCCCCGAAGGTTGGGGCGCCAAAGCCCCCTGCGGAAAAATGCCCAAAAAACGGGTGGGCTATCGCCTTGGGGGGTGGGCCGGGCGAAGTTCTTCCGCCAGACTCGGAATGGGGGGAGACGTTGCGAGGGGCATCCATGTGCCAAAAATAGGCCGCGGGTACAGCCGCGCACAAAAATAAGAGCCCGAAGGTCGGGGCGCCAAAGCCCCCCTGCGGAAAAATCCTCAAAAAACGGGTGGGCTATAGCCTTGGGGGGTGGGGCTGGCGAAGTTCGTCCGCCAGACTCGGAATGGGGTGAGACTTTGCGTTGGGCCTCCGTGTGCCAAAAATAGAAGGTCGGGGCACCAAAGTCCCCCTGCACAAAAATACCCAAAAAAGGGGTGGGTTGTAGAATTGGTGGGTGGGGCTGGCGAAGTTCGTCCGCCGGACTCGGAATGGGGTGAGACTTTGCGAGTGGCCTCCGTGTGCAAAAAATAGGCCGCAGGCACAGCCGCATACAAAAATAATCTCCCGAAGGTCGGGGCGCCAAAGCCCCCCTGCGGAAAAATGCCCAAACAACGGGTGGGCTATAGCCTTGGGGGGTGGGGCTGGCGAAGTTCGTCCGCCGGACTCGGAATGGGGCTAGACTTTGCGAGGGGCGTACATGTGGTAAAAATAGGCCACGACCAATGCCGCACCCGAAGGTCGCGGCGCCAAAGCCCCCCTGCCGAAAAATGCCCAAAAAACGGGTGGGCTATAGCCTTGTGGGGTGGGGCTGGCGAATTCGTCCGCCTGACTCGGAATGGGGCGAGACTTTACGAGGGGCCTCCGTGTCGCAATAATAGGCCGCAGACACAGCCGTGTCCAAAAATAAGAGCCTGAAGGTTGGGGCGCCAAAGCCCCCCTGCGAAAAAATGCCCAAAAAACGGGTGGGTTATAGCCTTGTGGGGTGGGGCTGGCGAAGTTCGTCCGCCTGACTCGGAATGGGGCGAGACTTTGCGAGGGGCCTCCGTGTGGCAATAATAGGCCGCGGCCAATGCCGCGCCCTAAGGTCGGGGCGCCAAAGCCCCCCTGTGGAAAAATGCCCAAAAAACGGGTGGGTTATAGCCTTGGTGGGTGGGGATGGCGATGTTCATCCGCCGGACTCGGAATGGGGCTAGACTTTGCGAGGGGCCTCCGTGTACCAAACATAGGCCGCGGACACAGCCGTGTCCAAAAATAAGAGCCCGAAGGTTGGGGCGCCAAAGCCCCCCTGCGAAAAAATGCCCAAAAAACGGGTGGGCTATAGCCTTGGAGGGTGGGCCTGGCGAAGTTCGTCCGCCAGACTCGGAATAGGGGGAAACTTTGCGAGGGGCCTCCGTGTGCCAAAAATAGGCCGCGGGTACAGCCGCGCACAAAAATAAGCGCCCAAAGGTCACGGTGCCAAAGCCCCCCTGCAGAAAAATTTCTAAAAAACGGGTGGGCTATAGCCTTGGGGGGTGGGGCTGGCGAAGTTCGTCCGCCGGACTCGGAATGGGGCAAGACTTTGTGATGGGCCTCCAGGTGCCAAAAATAGAAGGTCGGGGCACCAAAGTCCCCCTGCAGAAAAATGCCCAAAAAACGGGTGGGTTATAGCCTTGGTGGGTGGGGATGGCGATGTTCGTCCGCCGGACTCGGAATGGGGCTAGACTTTACGAGGGGCCTCCGTGTACCAAACATAAGCCGCGGGCACAGCCGTGTCCAAAAACAAGTGCTCGAAGGTCGAGGCGCCAAAGCCCACCTCGGAAAAATGCCCAAAAAATGGGTGGGCTATAGCCTTAGGGGGTGGGGTTGGCGAAGTTCGTCCGCCGAACTCGGAATGGGACGAGACTTTGCGAATGGACGAGAATTTGCGTGGGGCCTCCGTGTGCCAAAAATAGGCCGCGGGCACAGCCATGATAAAAAATAAGCACCCGAAGGTCGGGCGCCAAAGCCCCCCCGCGGAAAAATGCCCCAAAAACGGGTGGGCTATAGCCTTGGGGGGTGGGGCTGGCGAAGTTCGAAAAAAACGGGTGGGCTATAGCCTTGGGGGGTGGGGCTGGCGAAGTTCGTCCGCCGGACTCGGAATGGGGCAAGACTTTGTGATGGGCCTCCAGGTGCCAAAAATAGAAGGTCGGGGCACCAAAGTCCCCCTGCAGAAAAATGCCCAAAAAACGGGTGGGTTATAGCCTTGGTGGGTGGGGATGGCGATGTTCGTCCGCCGGACTCGGAATGGGGCTAGACTTTACGAGGGGCCTCCGTGTACCAAACATAAGCCGCGGGCACAGCCGTGTCCAAAAACAAGTGCTCGAAGGTCGAGGCGCCAAAGCCCACCTCGGAAAAATGCCCAAAAAATGGGTGGGCTATAGCCTTAGGGGGTGGGGTTGGCGAAGTTCGTCCGCCGAACTCGGAATGGGACGAGACTTTGCGAATGGACGAGAATTTGCGTGGGGCCTCCGTGTGCCAAAAATAGGCCGCGGGCACAGCCATGATAAAAAATAAGCACCCGAAGGTCGGGCGCCAAAGCCCCCCCGCGGAAAAATGCCCCAAAAACGGGTGGGCTATAGCCTTGGGGGGTGGGGCTGGCGAAGTTCGACCGCCGGACTCAGAATGGGGTAACACTTTGCGAGGGGCCTCCATGTGCCAAAAATAGGGTGCGGGCACACCCGCGCCCAAAAATAACCGCCCGAAGGTCGGGGCGCCAAACCTCCCGTGCGGAAAAATTGCCCAAAAAACGGGTGGGCTATAGCCTTGGGGGGTAGGGCTGGCGAAGTTCGTCCGCCGGACTCGGAATGGGGCAAGACTTTGTGAGGGGCCTCTGTGTGCCAAAAATAGGGTGCGGGCATAGCCGTACCCAAAAATAAGTGCACGAATGTCGGGGCGCCAAAGCTCCCCTGCGGAAAAATGCCCAAAAAACGGGTGGGCTAAAGCCTTGGGGGGGGGGGGGTGGCGAAGTTCGTCCACCCGGCACAGAATGGGGAGAGACTTTGCGAGGGGCCTCCGTGAGCCAAAAATAGGCCGCGGGCACAGCCGCACCCAAAAATAAGTGCCCGAAGGTCGGGGCCCCAAAGCCGCCCTACGGAAAATTGCCGAAAGAACGGGTGGGCTATAGCCTTGGGTGGTGGGGCTGCTGAAGTTCGTCCGCCGGACTCGGAATATGACGATACTTTGCGAGGGGCCTCCGTGTGCCAAAAATAGGCCGCAGCCACAGCCGCGCCAAAAAATAAGCGCCTGAAGGTCGGGGCGCCAAAGCCCCCTTCAGAAAAATGCCCAAAAAACGGGTGTGATATAGCCTTGGGCGGTGGGGCGGGCGAAGTTCGTCCACCGGACTAGGAAAGGGGCGAGACTTTGTGAGGGACCTCTGTGCGCTGAAAATCGGCTGCGGGCATAGGCGCCCAAAAATAAGCACCCGAAGCCTGCGGAAAAATAGGCCACGCCCAAAACTAAGTGCCCTAAGTCGGGGCGTTAAAGCCCCCCCGCGGAAAAATGCCCAAAAAATAGGTGGGAAGCCTTGGGGGGTGGGGCTGGCGATGTTCGTCCGCCGGATTCCGAATGGGGTGAGACTTTTCGAGGGGTCTCGCTGTGCCAAAAATAGGGTGCGGGCACAGCCGCACCCAAAAATAAGCGCCCGAAGGTCGGGGCGCCAAAGCCCCCCTGCGAAAAATGCCCAAAAAAAGGGTGGGCTATAGCCTTGGGGGGTGGGGCTGGCGAAGTTCGTCCGCTGGACTCGGAATGGGGCGAGTCTTTGCGAGGGGCCTCGGTGTGCCAAAAATAGGCCGCGGGCACAGCCACGTCCAAAAATAAGAGCCCGAAGGTCGGAGCGCCAAAGCCCCCCTGCGGAAAAATGCCCAAAAATCGGTGGGCTATAGCCTCGGGGGGTGGGGCTGGCGAAGTTCGTCCGCCAGGTTCGGAATGGGGCGATACTTTGTGAGGGGCCTCCGTGCGCCAAAAATAGGCCGCGGGCACAGCCATGCCCGAAGGTCGGGGAGCCAAAGCCCCCCTACGGAAAAATGCCCAAAAAACGGGTGGGCTAGAGCCTTGGTGGGTGGGGCTGGCGAAGTTCGTCCGCCGGACTCGGAATGGGGCGAGACTTTACGAGGGGCCTCATTGTACCAAAAATAGGCCGGGGATGCAGCCGCGCCCAAAAATAAGGGCCCTACGGTCCGGGCGCCAAAGCCCCCTCGCGGAAAAATGCCCAAAAAACGGGTGGGCTATAGCCTTGGGGGGTGGGGCTGGCGAAGTTCGTCCGCCAGACTCGGAATGGGGCGAAACTTTGCGAGGGGCCTCCGTGTGCCAAAACTAGGGCGCGGGCACAGCCGCGCTGAAAATAAGCGCCTGAAGGTCGGGGCACCAAAACCCAGCTGCGGGAAAATGCCCAAAAAATGGGTGGGTTATAGCCTTGGGGGTGGGGCTGGCGAAGTTCATCTGCCGGACTCGAAATGGGGTGAGATTTTGCGAGGGGCCTCCGTGTACCAAAAATAGGCCGCGGACGCAGCCGCGCCCAAAAATAAGGGCCCTACGGTCCGGGCGCCAAAGCCCCCTCGCGGAAAAATGCCCAAAAAACGGGTGGGCTATAGCCTTGGGGGGTGGGGCTGGCGAAGTTCGTCCGCCGGACTCGGAATGGGGCGTGACTTTGCGAGGGGCCTCCGTGTACCAAAAATAGGCCGGGTGCACAGCCGCGCCCAAAAATAAGTGCCCGAAGGTCGGCGCGCCAAAGCCCTTCTGTGGAAAAATGCCAAAAAATCGGTGGGCTATAGCCTTGCGGGGTGGGGCTAGCGAAGTTCATCCTCCGGACTCGAAATGGGCCGAGACTTTGCGAGGGGCCTCCATGTACCAAAAATAGGCTGCAGACACAGTCGCGCCCAAAAATAAGCGCCCGAAGGTCGGGGCACCAAAGCCCCGCTGCGGAAAAATGCCCAAAAAACGGGTGGGCTATAGGCTTAGGGGGTGGGGCTGGCGAAGTTCGTCCTCCGGACTCGGAATGGGGCGAGACTTTTCGAGGGGCCTCCGTGTGCCAAAAATAGGCCGCGGGCACAGCCATACCATAAATAAGCGCCCGAAGGTTGGGGCGCTAAAGCCCCGCTGTGGAAAAATGCCCAAAAAACGGGCGGGCTATAGGATTGGGGGGTGGGGCTGGCGAAGTTCGTTCGCAGGACTCGGAATGGGGCGAGACTTTGTGAGGGGCCTCCGTGTACAAAAATAGGCTGCGGGCACAGCCGCACCCGAAAGTCGGGGCGCCAAAGCCCCCCTGCGGAAAAGTGCCCAAAAAACGAGTGGGCTATAGCCTTGTGTGGTGGGGCTGGCGAAGTTCATCCGCCAGACTTGGAATGGACCGAGATTTTGCGAGGGGCCTCCGTGTGGCAATAATAGGCCGTGGGCAAGGCCATACCCGACGGTCGGGGAGCCAAAGCCCCCCTGCGGAAAAACGCCCAAAAAACGGGTGGGTTATAGGCTTGGGGGGTGGAGATGTTGATGTTCGTCCGCCGGACTCAGAATGGGACTAGACTTTGCGAGGGGCCTCCATGTACCAAAAATAGGCTGCGGGCACAGTCGTGCCCAAAAATAATCGCCCGAAGGTTGGGGCGCCAAAGGCCCCCTCGGAAAAATGCCCAAAAAACGGGTGGGCTATAGCCTTTGGGGGTGGGGCTGGCGAAGTTCATCCGCCGGGCTCGGAATGGGGTGAGACTTTGCGAGGGGCCTCCGTGTACCAAAAATAGACGGCGGGCACAGCCGCGCTCAAAAATAAGCTCCCGAAGGTCGGGGCGCCAAAGCCTCCCCGCGGAAAAATGCCCCAAAAACGGGTGCGCTATAGCTTTGGGTGGTGGGGCTGGCGAAGTTCGTCCGCCAGAATCGGAATGGGGCAAGACTTTGCGAGGGGCCTCCGTGTGCCAAAAATAGGCCGCGGGCACAGCCGCGCCCAAAAATAAGCGCCCGAAGGTCGGGGCGCCAAAGCCCCGCGGCGAAAAAATGCCCAAAAAACGGGTGGGCTATAGCCTTGGGGGGTGAGGCTGGCGATGTTCGTCCGCCGGACTCGTAATGGGGCGAGACTTTGTGAGGGGCCTCCGTGTGCCGAAAATAGTCCGCGGGCATAGCCGCGCCCAAAAATAAGTGCCCGAAGGTCGGGGCGCCAAAGCCCCCCTGCGGA
>MKYO02006787.1:444168-468441 GCA_002013955.2 Citrus medica
TCACAGCCGCGCCCAAAAATCAGCACCCGAAGGTCGGGGCGCCAAAGACCCCTGCAGAAAAATGCCCAAAAAACGGGGGGGCTATAGCCTTGGGGCTGTCTCTTATACACATCTCGAAGTTCGTCCACCGGACTCGGAATAGGGCGAGACATTGCGAGGGGCCTCCGTGTACCAAAATTAGGCGGCGGTCACAGCCGCGCCCAAAAATCAGCACCCGAAGGTCGGGGCGCCAAAGCCCCCCAGCGGAAAAATGCCCAAAAAACGGGGGGGCTATAGCCTTGGGGCTGTCTCTTATACACATCTCGAAGTTCGTCCACCGGACTCGGAATAGGGCGAGACATTGCGAGGGGCCTCCGTGTACCAAAATTAGGCGGCGGTCACAGCCGCGCCCAAAAATCAGCACCCGAAGGTCGGGGCGCCAAAGCCCCCCAGCGGAAAAATGCCCAAAAAACGGGGGGGCTATAGCCTTGGGGCTGTCTCTTATACACATCTCGAAGTTCGTCCACCGGACTCGGAATAGGGCGAGACATTGCGAGGGGCCTCCGTGTACCAAAATTAGGCGGCGGTCACAGCCGCGCCCAAAAATCAGCACCCGAAGGTCGGGGCGCCAAAGCCCCCCAGCGGAAAAATGCCCAAAAAACGGGGGGGCTATAGCCTTGGGGCTGTCTCTTATACACATCTCGAAGTTCGTCCACCGGACTCGGAATAGGGCGAGACATTGCGAGGGGCCTCCGTGTACCAAAATTAGGCGGCGGTCACAGCCGCGCCCAAAAATCAGCACCCGAAGGTCGGGGCGCCAAAGCCCCCCAGCGGAAAAATGCCCAAAAAACGGGGGGGCTATAGCCTTGGGGCTGTCTCTTATACACATCTCGAAGTTCGTCCACCGGACTCGGAATAGGGCGAGACATTGCGAGGGGCCTCCGTGTACCAAAATTAGGCGGCGGTCACAGCCGCGCCCAAAAATCAGCACCCGAAGGTCGGGGCGCCAAAGCCCCCCAGCGGAAAAATGCCCAAAAAACGGGGGGGCTATAGCCTTGGGGCTGTCTCTTATACACATCTCGAAGTTCGTCCACCGGACTCGGAATAGGGCGAGACATTGCGAGGGGCCTCCGTGTACCAAAATTAGGCGGCGGTCACAGCCGCGCCCAAAAATCAGCACCCGAAGGTCGGGGCGCCAAAGCCCCCCAGCGGAAAAATGCCCAAAAAACGGGGGGGCTATAGCCTTGGGGCTGTCTCTTATACACATCTCGAAGTTCGTCCACCGGACTCGGAATAGGGCGAGACATTGCGAGGGGCCTCCGTGTACCAAAATTAGGCGGCGGTCACAGCCGCGCCCAAAAATCAGCACCCGAAGGTCGGGGCGCCAAAGCCCCCCAGCGGAAAAATGCCCAAAAAACGGGGGGGCTATAGCCTTGGGGCTGTCTCTTATACACATCTCGAAGTTCGTCCACCGGACTCGGAATAGGGCGAGACATTGCGAGGGGCCTCCGTGTACCAAAATTAGGCGGCGGTCACAGCCGCGCCCAAAAATCAGCACCCGAAGGTCGGGGCGCCAAAGCCCCCCAGCGGAAAAATGCCCAAAAAACGGGGGGGCTATAGCCTTGGGGCTGTCTCTTATACACATCTCGAAGTTCGTCCACCGGACTCGGAATAGGGCGAGACATTGCGAGGGGCCTCCGTGTACCAAAATTAGGCGGCGGTCACAGCCGCGCCCAAAAATCAGCACCCGAAGGTCGGGGCGCCAAAGCCCCCCAGCGGAAAAATGCCCAAAAAACGGGGGGGCTATAGCCTTGGGGCTGTCTCTTATACACATCTCGAAGTTCGTCCACCGGACTCGGAATAGGGCGAGACATTGCGAGGGGCCTCCGTGTACCAAAATTAGGCGGCGGTCACAGCCGCGCCCAAAAATCAGCACCCGAAGGTCGGGGCGCCAAAGCCCCCCAGCGGAAAAATGCCCAAAAAACGGGGGGGCTATAGCCTTGGGGCTGTCTCTTATACACATCTCGAAGTTCGTCCACCGGACTCGGAATAGGGCGAGACATTGCGAGGGGCCTCCGTGTACCAAAATTAGGCGGCGGTCACAGCCGCGCCCAAAAATCAGCACCCGAAGGTCGGGGCGCCAAAGCCCCCCAGCGGAAAAATGCCCAAAAAACGGGGGGGCTATAGCCTTGGGGCTGTCTCTTATACACATCTCGAAGTTCGTCCACCGGACTCGGAATAGGGCGAGACATTGCGAGGGGCCTCCGTGTACCAAAATTAGGCGGCGGTCACAGCCGCGCCCAAAAATCAGCACCCGAAGGTCGGGGCGCCAAAGCCCCCCAGCGGAAAAATGCCCAAAAAACGGGGGGGCTATAGCCTTGGGGCTGTCTCTTATACACATCTCGAAGTTCGTCCACCGGACTCGGAATAGGGCGAGACATTGCGAGGGGCCTCCGTGTACCAAAATTAGGCGGCGGTCACAGCCGCGCCCAAAAATCAGCACCCGAAGGTCGGGGCGCCAAAGCCCCCCAGCGGAAAAATGCCCAAAAAACGGGGGGGCTATAGCCTTGGGGCTGTCTCTTATACACATCTCGAAGTTCGTCCACCGGACTCGGAATAGGGCGAGACATTGCGAGGGGCCTCCGTGTACCAAAATTAGGCGGCGGTCACAGCCGCGCCCAAAAATCAGCACCCGAAGGTCGGGGCGCCAAAGCCCCCCAGCGGAAAAATGCCCAAAAAACGGGGGGGCTATAGCCTTGGGGCTGTCTCTTATACACATCTCGAAGTTCGTCCACCGGACTCGGAATAGGGCGAGACATTGCGAGGGGCCTCCGTGTACCAAAATTAGGCGGCGGTCACAGCCGCGCCCAAAAATCAGCACCCGAAGGTCGGGGCGCCAAAGCCCCCCAGCGGAAAAATGCCCAAAAAACGGGGGGGCTATAGCCTTGGGGCTGTCTCTTATACACATCTCGAAGTTCGTCCACCGGACTCGGAATAGGGCGAGACATTGCGAGGGGCCTCCGTGTACCAAAATTAGGCGGCGGTCACAGCCGCGCCCAAAAATCAGCACCCGAAGGTCGGGGCGCCAAAGCCCCCCAGCGGAAAAATGCCCAAAAAACGGGGGGGCTATAGCCTTGGGGCTGTCTCTTATACACATCTCGAAGTTCGTCCACCGGACTCGGAATAGGGCGAGACATTGCGAGGGGCCTCCGTGTACCAAAATTAGGCGGCGGTCACAGCCGCGCCCAAAAATCAGCACCCGAAGGTCGGGGCGCCAAAGCCCCCCAGCGGAAAAATGCCCAAAAAACGGGGGGGCTATAGCCTTGGGGCTGTCTCTTATACACATCTCGAAGTTCGTCCACCGGACTCGGAATAGGGCGAGACATTGCGAGGGGCCTCCGTGTACCAAAATTAGGCGGCGGTCACAGCCGCGCCCAAAAATCAGCACCCGAAGGTCGGGGCGCCAAAGCCCCCCAGCGGAAAAATGCCCAAAAAACGGGGGGGCTATAGCCTTGGGGCTGTCTCTTATACACATCTCGAAGTTCGTCCACCGGACTCGGAATAGGGCGAGACATTGCGAGGGGCCTCCGTGTACCAAAATTAGGCGGCGGTCACAGCCGCGCCCAAAAATCAGCACCCGAAGGTCGGGGCGCCAAAGCCCCCCAGCGGAAAAATGCCCAAAAAACGGGGGGGCTATAGCCTTGGGGCTGTCTCTTATACACATCTCGAAGTTCGTCCACCGGACTCGGAATGGGGTGAGACTTTGCGCTGTCTCTTATACACATCTCGAAGTTCGTCCACCGGAATCGGAATGGGGCGAGACTTTGCGAGGGGCCTCCGAGTACCAAAAATATGCCACGGGCACAGCCACTTCGAAAAAGAATCGCCCAAAGGTCGGTCCGCTGAAGCCCCCCTGCGGAAAAATACCCAAAAAACGGGTTGGGTTATAGCCTTGGGGGGTGGGCTGGCGAACTTCGTCCGCCGGACGCAGAATGGGGCGAGACATTGTGAGGGGCCTCCGTGTACAAAAATTAGGCCACGGCTATGGCCGCGCGCAAAAATAAGCACCCGAAGGTCGGGGCGCCTATGCCCCGCCGCGGAAAAATGCCCAAAAAAGGGTGGGCTATAGCGTTGGTGGGTGGGGTTGGCGAAGTTTGTCCGCCGGACTCAGAATGGGGCAAGACTTTACGAGGGGCCTCTTTGTGCCAAAAATAGGCCGCGGGCACAGCCGTACCAAAAAATAAGCAACCGAAGGTCGGGGCACCAAACCCCCCCTGCGGAAAAATGCCCAAAAAATGGGCGGGCTATAGGCTTGGGGGGTGGGGCGGGCGAAAATCGACCGCCGGACACGGAATGGGGCGAGACTTTGCGAGGGTCCTCCGTGTGCCAAATATAGTCCGCAGGCAGAGCCGCGCCCAAAAATAAGCGCCCGAAGGTCGGGGCGCCAAAGCCCCCCTGCATAAAAATGCCCAAAAAACGGGTGGGCTATAGCCTTCGGGGGTGGGGCCGGCGAAGTTCGTCCGCCGGACACGGAATGGCGCGAGACTTTGCGAGGGGCCTCCATGTACGAAAAATAGGACGTGGTCACAGCCACTCCAAAAAATAAGCGCCCGAAGGTTGGGGCTCCATAGCCCCCCTGCGGAAAAATCCCAAAAAATGGGTGGGCTATAACATTGGTGGGTGGGGCTGGCGATGTTCGTCAGCCAGATTCGGAATGGGGTGGGACGTTATGAGGGGCCTCCGTGTACCAAAAATAAGCAGCGTGCACAGCCGCGCCCAAAAAATGCCCAAAAAACGGGTGGGCTATAGCCTTGGGGGGTGGGGCTGGCGAAGTTCATCCGCCGGGCTCGGAATGGGGCGAGACTTTGCGAGGGCCTCCATGTGCCAAAAATAGGCCGTGGGCACAGCCGTACCTGATGTTCGGGGCGCCAAAGCCTCCCTGCGGAAGAATTCCCAAAAAACGGGTGGGCTATAGCCTTGGGGGGTGGGGCAGACGAAGTTCGTCCGCCGGACTCGGAATGGGGCGAGACTTTTAGAGGGGCCTCCATGTGATAAAAATAGGCCGGGGCACAGCCTCGCCAAAAAATAAGCTCCTGAAGGTCGGGGCGCCAATGCCTCCCTGCGGAAAAATGCCCAAAATATGGTTGGGCTATAGCCATGTGGGGTGTGGCTGGGGAAGTTCGTCCGCCGGACTCGGAATGGGGCGAGACTTTGCAATGGGCCTCCATGTGCCAAAAATAGGCCGCACGCACAGCCGCGCCAAAAAATAAGCACCCGAAGGTCGGGATGCCAAAGCCACCCCCGCGGAAAAAAGCACAAAAAACGGGTGGGCTATAGCCTTGGGGGGTGGGGCTGGTGAAGTTCGTCCGCCGGACTCGGAATGGGGTGAGACTTTGCGAGTGGGCTCCGTGTGCCAAAAATAGGCTACGGGCACAGCCGCTCCCGAAAATAAGCTCCCGAAGGACGGGGCACCAAAGCCTTCCTGTGGAAAAATGCCCAAAAAACGGGTGGGCTATAGCCTTGTGGGGTGGGGCTGGCAAAGTTCGTCCGCCGGACTCGGAATGGGGCGAGACTTTGCGATGGGCCTCCATGCGCCAAAAATAGGCCACGTGCACAGCCACGTCCAAAAATAAGCACCCGAAGGTCGGGATGCCAAAGCCCCCCCCGCGGAAAAAAGCACAAAAAACGGGTGGGCTATAGCCTTCGGGGTTGGGGCTGGTGAAGTTCGTCCGCCGGACTCGGAATGGGGTGAGACTTTGCGAGTGGCCTCCATGTGCTAAAAATAGGCTACGGACACAGCCGCTCCCAAAAATAAGCTCCCGAAGGTTAGGGCGCCAAAGCCTCCCAGCGGAAAAATGCCCAAAAAACGGGTGGGCTATAGCCTTGGGGGGTGGGGCTGGCGAAGTTCGTCCGCCGGACTCGGAACGGGGCGAAACTTTGCGAGGGGCCTCCATGTGCGAAAAATAGTACGTGGTCACAGCCACTCCCAAAAATAAGCGCCTGAAGGTCGGGGCGCCAAAGCCCCCCTGCGGAAAAATGCCCAAAAAACGGGTGGGCTATAGCCTTGGGGTTGGGGCTTGCGAAGTTCGTCCGCCGGACTCAGAATGGGGCGAGACTTTGTGAGGGGCCTCCGTGTGCCAAAAATAGGCCTCGGGCACAGCCGCGCCCAAAAATAAGCACCCAAAGGTCGGGGCGCGAAAGCCCCCTTGCGGAAAAATGCCCAAAAAGCGGGTGGGCTATAGCCTTGGGGGGTGGGGCTGGCGAAGTTCATCCGCCGGACTCGGAATGGGGTGAGACTTTGCGAGGGCCTCCATGTGCCAAAAATAGGCCGTGTGCACAGCCGTACCCGATGTTCGGGGCGCCAAAGCCTCCCTGCGGAAGAATACCAAAAAAATGGGAGGGCTATAGCCTTGGGGGGTGGGGCGGGCGAAGTTCGTCCGCCGGACTCGGAATGGGGTGAGACTTTTAGAGGGTCCTCCGCATGCCAAAAATAAGCTAGGGGCACAGCCGCTCCCAAAAATAAGCACCCGAAGGTCGGGGCGCCAATGCCCCCTGCAGAAAAATGCCCAAAAAACGGGTGGGCTATAGCCTTGGGGGGTGGGGCTGGAGAAGTTCGTCCGCCGGACTCGGAATGGGGCGAGACTTTGCGTGGGGCCTCCATGTGCTAAAAATAGGCCGGGGCACAGCCTCGCCAAAAAATAAGCGCCTGAAGGTCGGGGCGCCAATGCCTCCCTGCGGAAAAATGCCCAAAATATGGTTGGGCTATAGCCTTGTGGGGTGTGGCTGGGGAAGTTCGTCCGCCGGACTCGGAATGGGGCGAGACATTGCGATGAGCCTCCGTGTGCCAAAAATAGGCTACGGGCACAGCCGCTCCCAAAAATAAGCTCCCGAAGGTCGGGGCACCAAAGCCTCCCTGCGGAAAAATGCCCAAAAAACGGGTGGTCTATAGCCTTGTCGGGTGGGGCTGGCAAAGTTCGTCCGCCGGACTCAGAATGGGGCGAGACTTTGCGATGGGCCTCCATGGGCCAAAAATAGGCCGCGCGCACAGCCGCACCCAAAAATAAGCACCCGAAAGTCGGGGCGCCAAAGCCCCCCTGCAGAAAAATACCCAGAAAAGGGCGGGCCATAGCCTTATGGGGTGGGGCGGGCGAAGTTCGTCCGCCGGGCACGGAAAGGGGCGAGACTTTGCAAGGGGCCTCCGTGTCCCAAAAATAGGTCACGGGCACAGCTGCACCCAAAAATAAGCACCCGAAGGTCGGGGCTCTAAAGCCCCCCTGCAGAAAAATGCCCAAAAAAATGGGTGGGCTATAGCCTTGGGGGTGGGGCTGGCGAAAATCGACCGCCCGACACGGAATGGGGCGAGGCTTTGCGAGGGGCCTCCGTGTACCAAATATAGTCCGTGGGCAGAGCCGCGCCCAAAAATAAGCGCCCGAAGGTCGGGGTGCCAAAGCCCCCCTGCTTAAAAATGCCCAAAAAACGGGTGGGCTATAGCCTTGGGGGGTGGGGCGGGCGAAGTTCGTCCACCGGACTCGGAATGGGGCGAGACTTGGCGAGGTGTCTCCATGTGCGAAAAATAGTACGTGGTCACAGCCACTCCCAAAAATAAGCGCCCGAACGTCGGGGCGCCAAAGCCCCCCTGCGGAAAAATACCCAAAAAACGGGTGGGCTATAGCCTTGGGGTTGGGGCTTGCGAAGTTCGTCCGCCGGACTCGGAATGGGGCGAGAATTTGCGAGGGGCCTCCGTGTGCCAAAAATAGGTCGCGGGACAGCCGCACCCAAAACTAAATGCCCGAAGGTCGGGGCGCCAAAGCCCCCCTGCGGAAAAGTGCCCAAAAAACGGGTGGGCTATAGCCTTGTGGGGTGGGGCTGGCGAAGTTCGTCCGCCGGACTCGGAATGGGGCGAGACTTTGCGAGGGGCCTCTGTGTGCCAAATATAGTCCGTGGGCAGAGCTGCGCCCAAAAATAAGCGCCCGAAGGTCGGGGCGCCAAAGCCCCCTGCTTAAAAATGCCCAAAAAATGGGTGGGCTATAGCCTTGGGGGGTGGGAATGGCGAAGTTCGTCCGCCGGACTCGGAACGGGGCGAGACTTTACGAGGGGCCTCCATGTGCGAAAAATAGTTCGTGGTCACAGCCACTCACAAAAATAAGCGCCCGAACGTCGGGGCGCCAAAGCCCCCCTGCGGAAAAATAGCCAAAAAACGGGTGGGCTATAGCCTTGGGGTTGGGGCTTGCGAAGTTCGTCCGCCGGACTCGGAATGGGGCGAGAATTTGCGAGGGGCCTCCGGGTGCCAAAAATAGGTCGCGGGCACAGCCGAACACAAAAATGAATGCCCGAAGGTCGGGGTGCCAAAGCCCCCCTGCGGAAAAGTGCCCAAAAAACGGGTGGGCTATAGCCTTGTGGGGTGGGGCTGGCGAAGTTCGTCCGCCGGACTCGGAATGGGGCGAGACTTTTCGAGTGGGCTCCGTGTGCCAAAAATAGGTCGTGGGCACAGCCGCACCCCATGTTCGGGGCTCCAAACCCTCCCTGCGGAAGAATGCCCAAAAAACGGGTGGGCTATAGCCTTGGGGGGTGGGGCTGGCGAAGTTCGTCCACTGGACTCGGAATGGGGCGAGACTTTGCGAGGGGCCTCCGTGTGCCAAAAATAGGCTACGGGCACAGCCGCTCCCAAAATTAAGCTCCCGAAGGTCGGGGCGCCAAAGCCTCCCTGCGGAAAACTGCCCAAAAAACGGGTGGGCTATAGCCTTGTTGGGTGTGGCTGGGGAAGTTCGCCCGCTGGACTCGGAATGGGGCGAGACTTTGCGATGGGCCTCCATGTGCCAAAAATAGGGCGCACGCACAGCCGCACCCAAAAATAAACACCCGAAGGTCGGGATGCCAAAGCCCCCCCCCGCGGAAAAAAGCACAAAAAACGGGTGGGCTATAGCCTTGGGGGGTGGGGCTGGTGAAGTTCGTCCGCCGGACTCGGAATGGATCGAGACTTTGCGATTTGCCTCCGTGTGCCAAAAATAGGCTACGGGCACAGCCGCTCCCAAAAATAAGCTCCCGAAGGTCGGGGTGCCAAAGCCTCCCTGCGGAAAAATGCCCAAAATACGGGTGGGCTATAGCCTTGTGGGGTGGGGCTGGCAAAGTTCGTCCGCCGGACTCAGAATGGGGCGAGACTTTGCGATGGGCCTCCATAAGCCAAAAATAGGCCGTGCGCACAGCCGCGCCCAAAAATAAGCACCCGAAAGTCGGGGCGCCAAAGCCCTCTGCAGAAAAATGCCCAAAAAAGGGCGGGCCATAGCCTTATGGGGTGGGGCGGGCGAAGTTCGTCCGCCGGACACGGAATGGGGCGAGACTTTGCGAGGGGCCTCCGTGTCCCAAAAATAGGTCGCGGGCACAGCTGCACCCAAAAATAAGCACCCGAAGGTCGGGGCGCCAAAGCCCCCCTGCGGAAAAATGCCCAAAAAATGGGCGGGCTATAGCCTTGGGGGGTGGGGCTGGCGAAAATCGACCGCCCGGCACGGAATGGGGAGAGACTTTGCGAGGGGCCTCCGTGTGCCAAATATAGTCCGTGGGCAGAGCCGCGCCCGAAGGTCGGGGCGCCAAAGCCCCCCTGCTTAAAAAATCCCAAAAAACGGGTGGGCTATAGGCTTGGGGGGTGGGGCGGGCGAAGTTCGTCCGCCGGACTCGGAACGGGGCGAGACTTTATGAGGGGCCTCCATGTGCGAAAAATAGTACGTGGTCACAGCCACTCCCAAAAATAAGCGCCCGAACGTCGGGGCGCCAAAGCCCCCCTGCGGAAAAATACCCAAAAAACGGGTGGGCTATAGCCTTGGGGTTGGGGCTTGCGAAGTTCGTCCGCCGGACTCGGAATGGGGCGAGAATTTGCGAGGGGCCTCCGTGTGCCAAAAATAGGTCACGGGCACAGCCGTACACAAAAATGAATGCCCGAAGGTCGGGGCGCCAAAGCCCCCCTGCGGAAATGTGCCCAAAAAACGGGTGGGCTATAGCCTTGTGGGGTGGGGCGGGCGAAGTTCGTCCGCCGGACTCGGAATGGGGCGAGATTTTGAGATGGGCCTCCATGTGCCAAAAATAGGCCGCGCGGACAGCCGCGTCCAAAAATAAGCACCCGAAAGTCGGGGCGCCAAAGCCCCCCCCCAGAAAAATGCCCAAAAAACGGGCGGGCCATAGCCTTATGGGGTGGGGCGGGCGAAGTTCGTCCGCCGGACACGGAATGGGGCGAGACTTTGCGAAGGGACTCCGTGTGCCAAAACTAGGCCGCGGCACAGCCGCTTCCAAAAATAAGCGCCTGAAGGTCGGGACACCAAAGCCCCCCTGCAGAAAAATGCCCAAAAAACGGGTGGGCTATAGCCTTGGGGGGTGGGGCTGGCGAAGTTCGTCCGCCGGACTCGGAATCGGGCGAGACTTTGCGAGGGGCTTCCGTGTGCCAAAAATAGGCGGCGGGCACAGCCGCGGCCAAAAATAAGCACCCGATGGTCGGGGCCCCAAAGTCCCCCTGCAGAAAAAAACCCAAAATACGGGTGGGCTATTGCCTTTGGGGGTGGGGCTGGCGAAGTTCGTCTGGCGGGCTCGTAATGGGACGACACTTCGCGAGGCGCCTCCGTGTACCAAAAATAGGTCGCTGGCACAGTCGCACCCAAAATAAGCGCCCGAAGGTCGGGGCGCCAAAGCCCCCCTTCGGAAAAATGCCCAAAAAACGGGTGGACTATTGCCATGGGGGGGGGGGGCTGCGAAGTTCGTCCTCCGGACTCGGAATGGGGCGAGACTTTGCGAGGGGCCCCTGTGGGCCAAAAATAATCACCCAGAGGTCAGGGCGCCAAAGCCCCCCTGCGGAAAAATGCAAAAAAACGGGTGGGCTAGGGTGGGTCTCCGTGGGCCTAAATTAGGCTGCGGACACAGCTGTGCCCAAAAATAAGCGCGCGAAGGTGGGGGCGCCAAAGCCCCCCCGCGGAAAAATGCCCAAAAAACAGGTGGCTATAGCCTTGGGGGGTGGGGCTGGCGATGTTCGTCCGCCGGACTCGGAATGGGCCGAGACTTTGTGAGGGGCCTCCGGGTGCCAAACATAGTCCGTGGGCATAGCCGCGCCCAAAAATAAGTGCCCGAAGGTCGAGGTGTCAAAGCCCCCCTGCGGAAAATTACCCAAAAAACGGGTGGGCTATAGCCTTGGGGGGTGGGGCTGACGAAGTTCGTCCGCCGGACTCGGAATGGGGTGAGACTTTGCGAGGGGCCTCCGTGGGCCAAAAATAAGCGCCCGGAGGTCGGGGCGCCAAAGCCCCACTCGGAAAAATGCCCAAAAAATGGGTGGGCTAGGGTGGGCCTCGGTGGGCCAAAAATAGGCTGCGGACACAGCCGCGCGCAAAAATAAGCGCGCGAAGGTCGGGGAGCCAAAGCCCCCCCCCGCGGAAAAATGCCCAAAAAACAGGTGGGCTATAGCCTTGGGGGGTGCGGCTGGCGATGTTTGTTCGCTGGACTCGGAATGGGGTGAGACTTTGCGAGGGGCCTTCGAGTACCAAAAATACGCCGCGGGCACAGCCGAGCCCAAAAATAAGTGCCCGAAGGTCGGGGCTCCAAAGCCCCCCTGCGGAAAAATGCCCAAAAAATGGGTGGGCTATAGCCTAGGGGGGTGGGGCTGGCGAAGTTCGTCCGCCGGACCCGGAATGGGACGAGGCTTAGCGAGGGGCCTCCTGTACATAAAATAGGTCGCGGGCACAGCCGCGCCCAAAAATAAGCGCGCGAAGGACGGGGCGCCAAAGCCCCACTCGGAAAAATGCCCAAAAAATGGGTGGGCTATAGCCTAGGGGGGTGGGGCTGGCGAAGTTCGTCCGCCGGACCCGGAATGGGACGAGGCTTAGCGAGGGGCCTCCTGTACATAAAATAGGTCGCGGGCACAGCCGCGCCCAAAAATAAGCGCGCGAAGGACGGGGCGCCAAAGCCCCACTCGGAAAAATGCCCAAAAAATGGGTGGGCTATAGCCTAGGGGGGTGGGGCTGGCGAAGTTCGTCCGCCGGACCCGGAATGGGACGAGGCTTAGCGAGGGGCCTCCTGTACATAAAATAGGTCGCGGGCACAGCCGCGCCCAAAAATAAGCGCGCGAAGGACGGGGCGCCAAAGCCCCACTCGGAAAAATGCCCAAAAAATGGGTGGGCTATAGCCTAGGGGGGTGGGGCTGGCGAAGTTCGTCCGCCGGACCCGGAATGGGACGAGGCTTAGCGAGGGGCCTCCTGTACATAAA
This sequence comes from Citrus medica, assembly GCA_002013955.2. Classification (NCBI taxonomy): domain Eukaryota; kingdom Viridiplantae; phylum Streptophyta; class Magnoliopsida; order Sapindales; family Rutaceae; genus Citrus; species Citrus medica. Next base: position 456,383 of record MKYO02006787.1, read on the forward strand.
ATAGGTCGCGGGCACAGCCGCGCCCAAAAATAAGCGCGCGAAGGACGGGGCGCCAAAGCCCCACTCGGAAAAATGCCCAAAAAATGGGTGGGCTATAGCCTAGGGGGGTGGGGCTGGCGAAGTTCGTCCGCCGGACCCGGAATGGGACGAGGCTTAGCGAGGGGCCTCCTGTACATAAAATAGGTCGCGGGCACAGCCGCGCCCAAAAATAAGCGCGCGAAGGACGGGGCGCCAAAGCCCCACTCGGAAAAATGCCCAAAAAATGGGTGGGCTATAGCCTAGGGGGGTGGGGCTGGCGAAGTTCGTCCGCCGGACCCGGAATGGGACGAGGCTTAGCGAGGGGCCTCCTGTACATAAAATAGGTCGCGGGCACAGCCGCGCCCAAAAATAAGCGCGCGAAGGACGGGGCGCCAAAGCCCCACTCGGAAAAATGCCCAAAAAATGGGTGGGCTATAGCCTAGGGGGGTGGGGCTGGCGAAGTTCGTCCGCCGGACCCGGAATGGGACGAGGCTTAGCGAGGGGCCTCCTGTACATAAAATAGGTCGCGGGCACAGCCGCGCCCAAAAATAAGCGCGCGAAGGACGGGGCGCCAAAGCCCCACTCGGAAAAATGCCCAAAAAATGGGTGGGCTATAGCCTAGGGGGGTGGGGCTGGCGAAGTTCGTCCGCCGGACCCGGAATGGGACGAGGCTTAGCGAGGGGCCTCCTGTACATAAAATAGGTCGCGGGCACAGCCGCGCCCAAAAATAAGCGCCCGAAGGTCGGGGCGCCAAAGCCCTCTGCGGAAAAATGCCAAACAAACAGGTGGGTTATAGCCTTGGAGGGTGGGACTGGCGAAGTTCGTCCGCCTGACCCGGAATGGGACGAGGCTTAGCGAGGGGCCTCCTGTACATAAAATAGGTCGCGGGCACAGCCGCGCCCAAAAATAAGCACCCGAAGGTCGGGGCGCCAAAGCCCCCTTGCGGAAAAATGACCAAAAGACGGGTGGGCTATAGCCTTGGGGGGTGGGGCTGGCGAAGTTCGTCTGCCGGACTCGGAATGGGTCGAGAGTTTGCGAGGGGCCTCCGGGTGCCAAGCATAGTCCACGGGCATAGCCGCGCCCAAAAATAAGCGCCCGAAGGTTGGGGCGTCAAAGCCCCCCTGCGGAAAATTACCCAAAAAACGGGTGGGTATAGCCTTGGGGAGTGGGGCTAGCGAAGTTCATCCGCCGGACTCGGAATGGGGTGAGACTTTGCGAGGGGCCTCCGTGGGCCAAAAATAAGTGCCCGGAGGTCGGGCCGCCAAAGGCCCACTGCGGAAAAATGCCCAAAAAATGTGTGGGCTAGGGTGGGCCTCTGTGGGCCAAAAATAGGGTACGGACACAGCCGCGCCCAAAAATAACCGCGTAAAGGTTGGGGCGCCAAAGCCCCCCCGCGGAAAAATGCCCAAAAAATAGGTGGGCTATAGGCTTTGGGGGTGGGGCTGGTGAAGTTCGTCCGCCGGACTCAGAATGGAGCGAGACTTTGCGAGGGGCCTCCGTGTGACAAAAATAGGCCGTGGGCACAGCTGCTCCCAAATATAAGTGCCCGAAGGTCGGGGCGCCAAAACCCCCCTGCGGAAAAATGCCCAAAAAATGGGTGGGCTATAGCCTTGGAGGGTGGGGCTGGCGAATTCATCCGCCGGACCCGGAATGGGACGAGACTTAGCGAGGGGCCTCCTGTACCAAAAATAGGTCGCGGGCATAGCCGCGCCCAAAAATAAGCGCCCGAAGGTCGGGGCGCTAAAGCCCCCTGAGGAAAAATGCCCAAAAAATGGGTGGGCTATAGCCTTGGCGGGTTGGGCTGGCGAAGTTCGTCCGCCGGACTCGGAATCGGGTGAGACTTTGCGAGGGGCCTCCGTGGGCCAAAAATAAGCGCCCAGAGGTCAGGGCGTCAAAGCCCCCCTACGGAAAAATGCCCAACAAATAGGTGGGCTAGGGTGGGCATCCGTGGGCTAAAAATAGGCTGCGGACACAGCCGCGCCCAAAAATAAGCACGCGAAGGACGGGGTGCGAAAGCCTCCCCCGTGGAAAAATACCCAAAAAACAGGTGGGCTATAGCCTTGGGGGGTGGGGCTGGCGATGTTCGTTCGCCGGACTCGGAATGGGGTGAGACTTTGCGAGGGGCCTCCATGTGCAAAATATAGGCCGCGGGCATAGCCGCGTCCAAAAATAAATGCCCGAAGGTCGGGGCGCCAAAGCCCCCTGCGGAAAAATGGCCAAAAAATGGGTGGGCTATAGCCTTGGAGGGTGGGGCTGGCGAATTCGTCCGCCGGACTCGGAATGGGATGAGACTTAGTGAGGGGCCCCCTGTACCAAAAATAGGTCACGGACACAGCCGCGGCCAAAAATAAGCGCCCGAAGGTCGGGGCGCCAAAGCCCCCTGCGGAAAAATGCCCAAAAAATGGGTGGGCTATAGCCTTGGCGGGTTGGGCTGGCGAAGTTCGTCTGCCGGACTCGGAATGGGACGAGACCTTAAAAGGGGCCTCCGTGCGCTAAAAATAGGCTGCGGGCACAGCCGCGCCCAAAAATAAGCGCCCGAAGGTCGGGGCGGCAAAGCACCCCTGCGTAAAAATGCCCAAAAAATCGGTGCGCTATAGCCTTGCGGGGTGGGGCTGGCGACGTTCGTCTGCCGGACTCGGAATGGTGCGAGACCTTATGAGGGGCCTCTGTGTGCCAAAAATAGCCTGTGGGCACAGCCGCGCCAAAAAATAATTGCCAGAATGTCGGGGCGCCAAAGCCCCCTGCAGAAAAATGCCCAAAAAACGGGTGGGCTATAGCGTTGCAAGTGGGGCTGGCGAAGTTCGTCCGCCGGACTCGGAATGGGGCGAGACCTTGCGAGGGGCCTCCGTGTGCCAAAAATAGGCCGCGGGTACAGCCGCGCCCGAAAATAAGCACCCGAAACCAAAGCCCCCCTGCGGAAAAATGCCCAAAAAACGGGTGGGCTATAGCCTTGGGAGGTGGGGCTGGCGACGTTCGTCTGCTGGACTCAGAATGCGGTGTGACTTTGCGAGGGGCCTCCATGTGCAAAATATAGGCCGCGGGCATAGCCGCGTCCAAAAATAAGTGCCCGAAGGTCGGGGCGCCAAAGCCCCCTGCGGAAAAATGCCCAAAAAACGGGTGGGCTATAGCCTCGCGGGGTGGGGCGGGCGACGTTCGTCCGCCGGACTTAGCATAGGGCGAGAGCTTATGAGGGGCCTCCGTGTGCCAAAAATAGGCCGCGGGCATGGCCGAGCCCAAAAATAAGTGCCCGAAGGCCGGGGCGGCAAAGCCACCGTGCGGAAAAATGCCCAAAAAACGGGTGGGCTATAGCCTTGGGGGGTGGGGCTGGCGAAGTTTGTCCGCCGGACTCGGAATGGGGCGAGACTTTGTGAGGGGCCTCCATGTGGAAAAAATAGACCATGGTCAGAGCCGCGCCCAAAAATAAGTGCCCGACGGTCGGGGCGCCAAAGCCTCCCTGTGGAAAAATGCCCAAAAAATGGGTGGGCTACAGCCTTGGGGGGTGGGGCTGGCGACGTTCGTCCGCCGGACTCGGAATGGGGTGAGACCTTGCAAGGGGCCTCCATGTGCCAAAATAGGCCGCGGACACAGCCGTCCCCAAAAATAAGCGCCCGAAGGTCGGGGCGCCAAAGCCCCCCTGCAGAAAAATGCCCAAAAACGGGTGGGCTATTGCCTTGGGGGGTAAGGCTGGCGAAGTTCGTCCGCCGGACTCATAATAGGGCGAGACTTTGCGAGGGGCCCTCATGTACAAAAAATAGGGTGCGGGCACATCCGCGCCCAAAAGTAAGCGCCCGAAGGTCGGGACGCTAAAGCCCCCCTGCGGAAAAATGCCCAAAAACGGGTGGGCTATTGCCTTGGGGGGTAAGGCTGGCGAAGTTCGTCCGCCGGACTCGGAATGGGGTGAGAACTTGCGAGTTGCCTCCGTGTGCCATAAATAGGGAGCGACCATGGCCGCGCCCAAAAATAAGTGCCCAAAGGCCGGGGTGCCAAAGGCTCCCTGCGGAAAATTGCCTAAAAAACGGGTGGGCTATAGCCTTCGGGGGTGGGGCTGGCGAAGTTCGTCCGCCGGACTCGGAATGGGGTGAGAACTTGCGAGTTGCCTCCGTGTGCCATAAATAGGGAGCGACCATGGCCGCGCCCAAAAATAAGTGCCCAAAGGCCGGGGTGCCAAAGGCTCCCTGCGGAAAATTGCCTAAAAAACGGGTGGGCTATAGCCTTCGGGGGTGGGGCTGGCGAAGTTCGTCCGCCGGACTCGGAATGGGGTGAGAACTTGCGAGTTGCCTCCGTGTGCCATAAATAGGGAGCGACCATGGCCGCGCCCAAAAATAAGTGCCCAAAGGCCGGGGTGCCAAAGGCTCCCTGCGGAAAATTGCCTAAAAAACGGGTGGGCTATAGCCTTCGGGGGTGGGGCTGGCGAAGTTCGTCCGCCGGACTCGGAATGGGGTGAGAACTTGCGAGTTGCCTCCGTGTGCCATAAATAGGGAGCGACCATGGCCGCGCCCAAAAATAAGTGCCCAAAGGCCGGGGTGCCAAAGGCTCCCTGCGGAAAATTGCCCAAAAAACGGGTGGGCTATAGCCTTGGGGGGGAGGGGGGGTGAAGTTCGTCCGCCGGACTCAGAATAGGGCGAGACTTTGCGAGGGGCCTGCATGTACAAAAAATAGGCCGCGGGCACAGCCGCGCCCAAAAATAAGCGCCCGAAGGTCGGGGCGCCAAAGCCCCCCTGCGGAAAAATGCCCAAAAAACGGGTGGACTATAGCGTTGGGGATGGGGCTGGCAAAGTTCGTCCGCCGGACTCGGAATGGGGTGAGAACTTGCGAGTTGCCTCCGTGTGCCATAAATAGGTAGCGACCATGGCCGCGCCCAAAAATAAGTGCCCAAAGGCCGGGGTGCCAAAGGCTCCCTGCGGAAAATTGCCCAAAAAACGGGTGGGCTATAGCCTTCGGGGGTGGGGCTGGCGAAGTTCGTCCGCCGGACTCGGAATGGGGAGAACCCTTACGAGGGGCCTCCGTGTGCCAAAAATAGGTCACGGGAACAGCCGCGCCCAAAAATAAGCGCCTGAAGGTCGGGGCGCGAAAGCCCCCCTTCAGAAAAATGCCCAAAAAACGGGTGGGCTATAGCCCTTGGGGGTGGGGCTGGCGAAGTTCATCCGCCAGACTCGGAATGGGGCGAGCCTTTACGAGGGGCCTCCGTGTACTAAAAATAAGCCGCGGACACGGCCGTACCCAAAAATAATGGCCCGAAGCCGGGGCGCCAAAGCCTCCCTGCGGAAAATTGCCCAAAAAACGGGTGGGCTATAGGCTTGGGGGGTGGGGCTTGCGAAGTTTGTGTGCTGGGTTCGGAATGGGGGGAGACCTTGCAAGGTGCCTCCGTGTACCAAAAATAGGCACGGGCACAGCCACGTCAAAAAATAATTTCCTGAATGTCGGGGCGCCAAAGCCCCCCAGAGCAAAAATGCCCAAAAAATGGGTGGGCTATAGCCTCGCGGGGTGGGGCGGGCGACGTTCGTTCGCCGGACACGGAATGGGGCGAGAGCTTACGAGGGGACTCCGTGTGCCAAAAATAGGCCGCGGGCACGGCCGAGCCCTAAAATAAGCGCCTGACGGCCGGGGTGGCAAAGCCCCCCTGCGGAAAAATGCCCAAAAAATGGGTGGGCTATAGACTTGGGGGGTGGGGCTGGCGAAGTTCGTCCGCCGGACTCGGAATGGGGCGAGCCTTTACGAGGGGCCTCCGTGTGCCAAAAATAGGTCACGGGAACCGCCGCGCCCAAAAATAAGCACCCGACAGTTGGGGCGCCAAAGCCTCCCTGCTGAAAAATGCCCAAAAAACGGGTGGGCTATAGCCTTGGGGGGTGGGGCTGGCGAAGTTCGTCCGCCGGACTCGGAATGGGGCGAGCCTTTACGAGGGGCCTCCGTGTGCCAAAAATAGGCCACGGGCACAGCCGCGACTAAAAATAAGCTCCCGAATGTCGGGGCGCCAATGCCTCCCTGCGGAAAAATGCCCAAAAAATGGGTGAGCTATAGCCTTGCGGGGTGGGGCCGGCGACGTTCGACCGCCGGACTCGGATTCTGGTGAGACCTTGCGAGGGGCCTCCGTGTGCTAAAAATAGGCCGCGGGCACAGCCATGCCCAAAAATAAGCGCCCGAAGGTCGGGGCGCCAAAGCCCCCCTGCGGAAAAATGCCCAAAAAGCGGTTGGGCTACAGCTTTGGGGGGTGGGGCTGGCGAATTTCGTCCGCCGGACTCAGAATGGGGCGAGACTTTGCGAGGGGCCTCCTTGTACCAAAAATAGGCCGCGGGCACAGCCGCGCCCAAAAATAAGCGCCCGAAGGTTGGGGTGACAAAGCCCCACAGCGGAAAAATGCCCAAAATACGGATGGGCTATAGCCTTGGGGGGTGGGGCTGGCGAAGTTGGTCCGCCGGACTCGGAATGGGGTGAGACTTTGTGAGGGGACTCCGTGTGCCAAATATAGGCTGCGGGCATATCCGCGCCCAAAAATAAGCGCCCGAAGGTCGGGGTGCCAATGCCCCACGGCAGAAAAATGCCCAAAAAACGGTTGGGCGATAGCCTTTGGGGGTGGGGCTGGCGAAGTTCGTCCGCCCGACTCGGAATGGGGCGGGACTTTGCGAGGGGCCTCCGTGTGCCAAAAATAGGCTGCGGTCACAGCCACGGCCAAAAATAAGCGCCCAAAGGTCAAGACGCCAAAGCCCCCCTGCGGAAAACTGCCCAAAAAGCGGGTGGGCTATAGCCTAGGGGGGTGGGGCTGGCGAAGTTCGTCCGCCCGACTCGGAATGGGGCGGGACTTTGCGAGGGGCCTCCGTGTGCCAAAAATAGGCCGCGGGTACAGCCGTGCCCGAAGGACAGGGCGCCAAACCCCCCTGCTGAAAAATGCCCAAAAAACGGGTGGGCTATAGCCTTCGGGGGTGGGGCAGGCCAAGTTCGTCCGCCGGACTCGGAATAGGGCGAGACTTTGGGAGGGACCTCTATGTGCCAAAAATAGGCCACGGACACAGCCGCGCCCAAAAATAAGAGCCCGAATTTCGGGGTGCCAAAGCCTCCCTGCGGAAAAATGCCCAAAAAACGGGTGAGCTATAGCCTTGGGGGGTGGGGCAGGCGACGTTTGTCCGCCGGACTTGGAATGCGGGGAGACCTTACTAGGGGCCTCCATGTGCCAAAAATAGGCCGCGGGCACAGCCGTACCCAAAAAAAAGCGCCCGAAGGTCGGGGCGCTAAAGCCCCCCGGCGGAAAAATGCCCAAAAAACGGGTGGGCTATAGCCTTGGGGGATAGGGCTGGCGAAGTTCGTCCGCTAGACTCAGAATGGGACGAGACTTTGCGAGGGGCCTCCTTGTGCCAAAAATAGGCCGCGGGCACAGCCGAACCCAAAAATAAGCGCCCGAAGGTCGGGGTGCCAAAGTCCCACGGCGGAAAAATGCCCAAAATGCGGGTGGGCTATATCCTTGGTGGATGGGGTTGGCGAAGTTCGTCCGCCGGATACGGAATGGGGTGAGACTATGCGAGGGGCCTCCGTGTGCCAAAAATAGGCTTCGGACACAGCCGCGCCCAAAAATAAGCACCCGAAGGTCGGAACGCCAAAGCCCCCCTGCGGAAAAATGCCTAAAAAATGGGTGGGCTATAGCCTTTGGGGTGGGGCGGGCGAAGTTCCTCCGCCGGACTCAGAATGGTGCGAGACATTGTGAGGGGCCTCCGTGTGCAAAAAATAGGCTGCAGGCACAGTCGCGCCCAAAAATAAGCGCCCGACGGTCGGGGCTCCAAAGCCCGCCTGCGGAAAAATGCCCAAAAAACGGGTGGGCTATAGCCTTGGGGGGTGGGGCTGGCGAAGTTCGTCCGCCGGACTCGGAATGGGGTGAGACTTTGCGAGGGTACTCCGTTTTTAAAAATAGGCTGCGGGCACAGCCGCGCCCAAAAATAGGAGCCCGACAGTCGGGATTCGAAAGCCCCCCTGCAGAAAAATGCCGAAAAAACAGGTGCGCTATAGCCTTGGGGGGGGGGGCTGGCGAAGTTCGTCCGCCGGACTCAATAAGGGCGAGACATTATGAGGGGCCTCCGTGTGCCAAAAATAGGCCGCGGGCACAGCCGCACCCGAAGGATGGGGCGCCAAAGCCCCCCTGCTGAAAAATGCCGAAAAACGGGTGGGCTATAGCCTTCGGGGGTGGGGCTGGCGAAGTTCGTCCGCCGGACTCGGAATAGGGCGAGACATTGCGAGGGGCCTCCATGTGCTAAAAATAGGCTACGGGCACAGCCGCACCCAAAAATAAGTGCCCTAATGTCTGGGCGCCAAAGCCACCCTACGGAAAAAAGCCCAAAAAACGGGTGGGCTATAGCCTTGGGGGGTGGGGCTGGCGAAGTTCGTCTGCCGGACTCGGAATGGGGTGAGACCTTGCGAGGGGCCTCCGTGTGCCAAAAATAGGCCGTGGGCACAGCCATGCCCAAAAATAGGCGCCCGAATGTCGGGGCGCCAAAGCCCCCCTGCGGAAAAATGCGTAAATACCGGGTGGGCTATAGCCTTCGGGGGTGGGGCTGGCGAATTTCGTCCGCCGGACTCAGAATTCAGGCGAGACTTTATGAGGGGTCTCCGTGTACCAAAAATAGCCTGTGGACACAGCCTGTCTCTTATACACATGTCCCCCCTATGGAAAAATGCCCAAAAAACGGGTGGGCTATAGCCTTCGGGGGTGGGGCTGGCGAAGTTCGTCCGCCGGACTCGGAATGGGGTGAGACTTTGCGAGGGGCTTCCGTGTGCCAAAAATAGGACGCGGGCACAGCCGCGCCCAAAAATAAGCGCATGAAGGTCGGGGTGCCAAAGCCCCACGGCGGAAAAATGCCCAAAATACGGGTGGGCGATAGCCTTGGTGGATGGGGTTGGTGAAGTTCATCCGCCGGACACGGAATGGGGTGAGACTTTGCGAGGGGCTTCCGTGTGCCAAAAATAGGCTACGGGCACAGCCCCGCCCAAAAATAAGCACCCGAAGGTCGGGGTGACAAAGCCCCACGGCGGAAAAATGCCCAAAATACGGATGGGCTATAGCCTTGGGGGGTGGGGCTGGCGAAGTTTGTCCGCGGGACTCGGAATGGGGTGAGACTTTGTGAGGGGACTCCGTGTGCCAAAAACAGGCTACGGGCATATCCGCGCCCAAAAATAAGCGCCCGAAGGTCGGGGTGCCGATGCCCCCCGGCGGAAAAATACCCAAAAAACGGTTGGGCGATAGCCTTTGGGGGTGGAGCTGGCGAAGTTCGTCCGCCGGACTCGGAATGGGACGGGACTTTCTGAGGGGCCTCCGTGTGCCAAAAATAGGCCGCGGGCACAGCCACGGCCAAAAATAAGTGCCCAAAGGTCAAGACGCCAAAGCCCCCCTGCGGAAAACTGCCCAAAAAGTGGGTGGGCTATAGCCTAGGGGGGTGGGGCTGGCGAAGTTCGTCCGCCGGACTCGGAATGGGGCGATACATTCTAAGGGGCCTCCGTGTGCCAAAAATAGGCCGCGGGTACAGCCGTGCCCGAAGGACGGGGCGCCAACCCCCCCTGCTGAAAAATGCCCAAAAAACGGGTGGGCTATAGCCTTCGGGGTTGGGGCAGGCGAAGTTCGTCCGCCGGACTCGGAATAGGGCGAGACTTTGCGAGGAGCCTCCGTGTGCCAAAAATAGGCCACGGACACAGCCGCGCCAAAAAATAAGCGCCCGAATTTCGGGGTGCCAAAGCCTCCCTGCGGAAAAATGCCCAAAAAACGGGTGAGCTATAGCCTTGGGGGGTGGGGCTCGCGACATTCGTCCGCCGGACTTGGAATGCGGGGAGACCTTACGAGGGGCCTCCATGTGCCAAAAAAAGGGCACGGGCACAGCCGTACCCAAAAAAAAGCGCCCGAAGGTCGGGGCGCCAAAGCTCCCCGGCGGAAAAATGCCCAAAAAACGGGTGAGCTATAGCCTTGGGGGATAGGGCTGGCGATGTTCGTCCGCAGGACTTGGAATGGGACGAGACCTGTCTCTTATACACATCTAGACCTTGCGAGGGGCCTCCGTGTGCCAAAAATAGGCCGCGGGCACAGCCGTACCCAAAAAAAAGCGCCCGAAGGTCGGGGCGCCAAAGCTCCCCGGCGGAAAAATGCCCAAAAAACGGGTGAGCTATAGCCTTGGGGGATAGGGCTGGCGATGTTCGTCCGCAGGACTTGGAATGGGACGAGACCTGTCTCTTATACACATCTAGACCTTGCGAGGGGCCTCCGTGTGCCAAAAATAGGCCGCGGGCACAGCCGTACCCAAAAAAAAGCGCCCGAAGGTCGGGGCGCCAAAGCTCCCCGGCGGAAAAATGCCCAAAAAACGGGTGAGCTATAGCCTTGGGGGATAGGGCTGGCGATGTTCGTCCGCAGGACTTGGAATGGGACGAGACCTGTCTCTTATACACATCTAGACCTTGCGAGGGGCCTCCGTGTGCCAAAAATAGGCCGCGGGCACAGCCGTACCCAAAAAAAAGCGCCCGAAGGTCGGGGCGCCAAAGCTCCCCGGCGGAAAAATGCCCAAAAAACGGGTGGGCTATAGCCTTGGGGGATAGGGCTGGCGATGTTCGTCCACAGGACTTGGAATGGGACGAGACTTCGCGAGGGGCCTCCTTTTGCCAAAAATAGGCCGCGGGCACAGCCGTACCCAAAAATAAGTGCCCGCTGGTCGGGGCGCCAAAGCCCCCCGGCGGAAAAATGCCCAAAAAACGGGTGGGCTATAGCCTTGGGGGATAGGGCTGGTGAAGTTCGTCCACCGGACTCGGAATGGGACGAGACTTCGCGAGGGGCCTCCTTTTGCCAAAAATAGGCCGCGGGCACAGCCGTACCAAAAAATAAGCACCCGCTGGTCGGGGCGCTAAACCCCCCCAGTGGAAAAATGCCGAAAAAACGGGTGGGCTATAGCGTTGGGGGTGGGCCTGGCGAAGTTTGTCTGCCGGACTCGGAATGGGGCGAGACTTTGTGAGTGGCCGCCGTGTGCCAAAAATAGGCCGCGGACACAGCCGCGCCCAAAAATAAGCTCCCGAAGGTCGGGGCACCAAAGCCCCCCTGCGGAAAAATGCCCAAAAAACTGGTGGGCTATAACCTTGGGGGGTGGGGCTGGCGAAGTTCGTCCGCTAGACTCAGAGTGGGAGGAGACTTTGCGAGGGGCCTCCTTGTGCCAAAAATAGGCCGCGGGCACAGCCGCACCCAAAAATAAGCGCTCGAAGGTCGGGGCGCCAAAGCCCCCCTGCGGAAAAATGCCCAAAAAACTGGTGGGCTATAACCTTGGGGGGTGGGGCTGGCGAAGTTCGTCCGCTAGACTCAGAGTGGGAGGAGACTTTGCGAGGGGCCTCCTTGTGCCAAAAATAGGCCGCGGGCACAGCCGCACCCAAAAATAAGCGCTCGAAGGTCGGGGCGCCAAAGCCCCCCTGCGGAAAAATGCGTAAATACCGGGTGGGCTATAGCCTTCGGGGGTGGGGCTGGCGAATTTCGTCCGCCGGACTCAGAATTCAGGCGAGACTTTATGAGGGGTCTCCGTGTACCAAAAATAGCCTGTGGACACAGCCGTGCCTGAATGACTGGGCGCCAACGCCCCCCCTATGGAAAAATGCCCAAAAAACAGGTGGGCTATAGCCTTGGGGTGTGGGGCTTGCGAAGTTCGTCCGCCGAACTCGGAATGGGGCGAGACATTGCGAGGGGACTCCGTGTGCCAAAAATAGGATGCGGGCACAGCCGCGCCCAAAAATAAGCGCATGAAGGTCGGGGTGCAAAGCCCCACGGCGGAAAAATGCCCAAAATACGGGTGGGCGATAGCCTTGGTGGATGGGGCTAGCGAAGTTCATCCGCCGGACACGGAATGGGGTGAGACTTTGCGAGGGGCTTCCGTGTGCCAAAAATAGGCTACGGGCACAGCCGCGCCCAAAAATAAGCGCCCGAAGGTCGGGGCGCCAAAGCCCCCAGCGGAAAAATGCCCAAAAAACGGGTGGGCTATAGCGTTGGGGGTGGGGCTGGCGAAGTTCGTCCGCCGGACTTGGAATGGGGCGAGACATTGCAAGGG
>MKYO02006787.1:479305-510263 GCA_002013955.2 Citrus medica
GTGGGGGGGGGGGGGGGCGGCGAAGTTTGTCCGCAGGACTCGGAATGGGGCGAGACTTTGCGAGGGGGGGCTCCATGTGCCAAAAATAGGCCGCGGTGACAGCCGCGCCCAAAAATAAGCGCCCGAAGGTCGGGGCGCCAAGATCCACCCGCGGAAAAATGCCCAAAAAACGGGTGGGCTATAGCCTTGGGGGGTGGGGCTGGCGAAGTTCATCCACCGCACTCAGAATGGGGCGAGACTTTACGAAGGGCCACCGTGTGCCAAAAATAGGCCGCGGTAACAGTCGCGCCCTAAAATAAGCGCCCGAAGGTCCGAGCGCCGAAGCCCCCCTGCGGAAAAACGCCCAAAAAACGGGTGGCCTATAGCGTTGGGGGGTGGGGCTGGCGAAGTTCGTCCGCCGGACTCGGAATGGAGTGAGACTTTAGGAGGGCCATCCGTGTGCCAAAAATAAGCGCCCGAAGGTCGGGGCGCCAAAGCACCCCTGCGGAAAAATGCCCAAGAAATGGGTGGGCTATAGCCTTGGGGGGTGGAGCTGGCGAAGTTCTTCCGCCGGACTCGGAATGGGGCGAGACATTGCGAGGTGCCTCCGTGTGCCAAAAATAGGCAAGGGCACAGCCGCGCCAAAAAATAAGTGCCCGATGGTCGGGACGCCAAAGCCCCCTTGCGGAAAAATGCCCAAAAAACGAGTGGCTATAGCCTTGGGGGGTGGGAATGGCGAAGTTCATCCGCCGGACTCGGAATGGGGCGACACTTTGCGAGGGGCCTCCGTTTGTCAATAGTAGGACGCGGGCACAGCCGCGTCCAAAAATTATCCCCCAAAAAACGGGTGGGCTATAGCCTTGGGGGGTGGGACTGGCGAAGTTCGTCAGCCGGACTCGGAATGGGGTGAGACTTTGTGGGGGGCCTCCGTGTTCCAAAAATATTCCGCGCACACAGCGCGGCCAAAAATAAGATCCTGAACGTCTGGGCGCCAAAGCCCCTTGCGGAAAAATGCCCAAAAAACGGGTGGGCTATAGCCTTGGGGGGTAGGGCTGGCGAAGTTCGTCCGCCGAACTCAGAATGGGGCGAGATCTTGCGAGGGGCCTCCGCGTACCTAAACTAGGCCACCGGCACAGCCGCGCCCAAAAATAAGCGACTGAAGGTCGGGGCGCCAAAGCCGCCAGGCGGAAAAACGTCCAATACACGGGTGGGCTATAGCCTTGGGGGCTGGGGCTGGCGAAGTTCGTCCGCCGAACTCGGAATGTGGCGAGACTTTGCGAGGGGCCTCCATGTGCCAAAATTAGGCTGCAGGCACAACCGCGCCCAAAAATAAGAGCCCGAAGGTCGGGGCGCCAAAGGCCCCCCTGCGGAAAAATACCCAAAAAATGGGTGGGCTATAGCCATGGGGGATCGGGCTGGCGAAGTTCGTCCGCGCTGAATCGGAATGGGACGAGACTTTGCGAAGGGCCTCCGTTGACCAAAAATAGGCTACGGGCACAGCCGTGCCCAAAAATAAGTTCCCGAAGGTCGGGGCGCTAAAGCCCCCCGGCGGAAACTTTGCGAGGGGCCTCCATGTGCCAAAATTAGGCTGCGGACACAACCGCGCCCAAAAAGAGGAGCCTGAAGGTTGGGGCACCGAAGCCCCCCTGTGGAAAAATGCCCAAACAAGGGGTGGGCTATAGCCTTGGGGGATCGGGCTGGCGAAGTTCGTCCGCACAGACTCGGAATGGGACGAGACTTTGCGAGGGGCCTCCGTATGCCAAAAATAGGCTCCGGGCACAGCCGCGCCCAAAAATAAGACCTCAAAGGTCGGGGCGCCATAGCCCCCTTGCGGAAAAATGCCCCAAAAACGGGTGGGCTATAGCCTTGGGGGGTGGGGCTGGCGAAGTTCGTCCGCCGGACTCGGAATGGGGCGAGACTTTGCGAGGGGTCTCCGTTTGCCAAAAATAGACCGCAGTCACAAGCATGGCCAAAAATAAGCGACCAAAGGTCTGGGCGCCGAAGCCTCCTTGTGGAAAAATGCCCAAAAAACGCGTGGGCTATAGCCTTGGGGGGTGGAGCTGGCGAAGTTTGTCCGCCGGACTCGGAATGGGGTGAGACTTTGCGAGGGGCCTTCGTTTACCATAAATAGGCCGCGGGCTCAGCCGCGTCCAAATATAAGCGCCTGAAGGTTGGGGCGCCAAAGGCCCCCAGCGGAAAAATGCCCAAAAAACGGGTGGGATATAGCCTTGGGGGATAGGGCTGGCGAAGTTCGTCCGCCGGACTCAGAATGGGTCGAGACTTTGCGAGGGGCCTCCGTGTGCCAAAAATAGGCTGCGGGCACAGCCGCGGCCAAAAATAAGCGCCTGAAGGTTGGGGCACCAATGCCCCCTGCGGAAAAATGCCAAAAAAACGGGTTGGCTATAGCCTTGGGCGATGGGGCTGGCGAAGTTCGTCCGCCGGACTCGGAATGGGGCGAGACTTTGCAAGGGGCCTCCGTTTGCAAAAAATAGGCCGCAAACACAACCACGGCCAAAAATAAGCGACCAAAGGTCGGGGCACAGAAGCCTCCTTGCGGAAAAATGCCCAAAAAACGTGTGGGCTATAGCCTTGGGGGGTGGAGCTGGCGAAGTTCGCCCGCCGGACTCGGAATGGGGTGAGACTTTGCGAGGGGCCATCATTTACCATAAATAGGCCGTGGGCACAGCCGCGCCCAAATATAAGCACCTGAAGGTTGGGGCGCCAAAGGCTCCCTGCGGAAAAATGCCCAAAAAACGGGTTGGGTATAGCCTTGGGGGATGGGGCTGGCGAAGTTCGTCCGCCGGACTCGGAATGGGGCGAGACTTTGCGAAGGGCCTCCGTGTGCCAAAAATTGGCCGCGGGTACAGCCGCGCCCAAAAGTAAGCGACTGAAGGCCGGGGCGCCATAGCCCCCCTGCGGAAAAATGTCCAAAAAATGGGTGGGCTATAGCCTTGGGGGGTGGGGCCGCCGGACTCGGAATGGGACGAGACTTTGCGAGGGGCCTCCGTGTGCCAAAAATAGGCCGCGGGCACAGCCGCACCCAAAAATAAGCGCCCAACGGTAGGGACGCCAAAGCCCACCTGCGGAAAAATGCCCAAAAAAGGGGTGGGATACAGCCTTGGGGGGTGGGGCTGGCGGAGGTCGTCCGCCGGACTCAGAATGGGGCGAGACTTTGCGAGGGGCCTCCATGTGCCAAACATAGGCCGCGGGCACAGCCGCACCCTAAAATAAGTGCCCGAAGCTCGGGGTGCCAACGCCCCCTGTGGAAAAATGGCCAAAAAACGGGGGGCTATAGTCTTGGGGGGTGGGGCTGGCGAAGTTCGCCAGCCGGACTCGGAATGGGGTGAGACTTTGCGAGGGGCCTCCGTGTGCCAAAAATAGGCTGCGGGCACAGCCGCGGCCAAAAATAAGTGCCCGAAGGTTGGGGCACCAATGCCCCCTGCGGAAAAATGCCAAAAAAACGGGTTGGCTATAGCCTTGGTGGATGGGGCTGGCGAAGTTCGTCCGCCGGAATCGGAATGGGGCGAGACTTTGCAAGGGGCCTCCGTTTGCCAAAAATAGGCCGCAGTCACAACCACGGCCAAAAATAAGCGACCAAAGGTCAGGGCACCGAAGCCTCCTTGCGGAAAAATGCCCAAAAAACGTGTGGGCTATAGCCTTGGGGGGTGGAGCTGGCGAAGTTCGTCCGCCGGACTCGGAATGGGGTGAGACTTTGCGAGGGGCCATCATTTACCATAAATAGGCTGTGGGCACAGCCGCGTCCAGATATAAGCGCCTGAAGGTTGGGGCGCCAAAGGCCCCCTGCGGAAAAATGCCCAAAAAACGGGTTGGCTATAGCCTTGGGGGATGGGGCTGGCGAAGTTCATCCACCGGAGTCGGAATGGGGCGAGCCTTTGCAAGGGGCCTCCGTGTGCCAAAAATAGGCCACAGGCACAGCCGCGGCCAAAAGTAAGCGCCCGGAAAAATTCACAGAAAACGGGTGGGCTATAGCCTTCGGGGGTCGGGCTGTTGAAGTTCGTCCGCCAGACTCGGAATGGGGCGAGACTTTACGAGGGGCCTCCGTGTGTGAAAACTAGGCCGCGGCCACAGCCACGCCCAAAAATAAATGCCCGAACATCGGGGCGCCAAAGCCCCCTTGCGGAAAAATTCCCAAAAAATGGGTGGGCTATAGCCTTGGGGGGTGGGGCTGGCGAAGTTCGTCCGCCGGACACGGAATGGGGCGAGACTTTACGAGGGGCCTTCGTGTGCCAAAAATAGGCCACGGACACAGCTGCTCCCGAACGTCTAGGCGCCAAAGCCCCCTGCGTAAAAATGCCGAAAAAATGGGTGGGCTATTGCCTTGGGGGGAGGGGCTGGTGAAGTTCGTCTGCCGGACTTGGAATGGGCGAGACTTTGCGAGTGGCCTGCGTGTGCCAAAAATAGGCTGCGAGCACAGCCGCGCCCAAAAATAAGCGCCCGTAGGTCGGGGCGCCAAAGCCCCCCTATGGAAAAATGCCCAAAAAACGGTTGGGCTATAGCCTTGGGGGGTGGGGCTGGCGAAGTTCGTCCGCCGGACTCGGAATGGGGCTAGACATTGCGAGGGGACTCCGTGTACCAAAAATAGGCCTCGGGCACCGCCGCGCCCAAAAATAAGCCCCCGATGGTCGGGGCGCCAAAGCCCCCCTATGGAAAAATGCCCAAAAAACGGTTGGGCTATAGCCTTGGGGGGTGGGGCTGGCGAAGTTCGTCCGCCGGACTCGTAACGGGGCGAGACTTTGCGAGGGCCTCCGAGTGCCAAAAATAGGCCGCGGACACACCGCACCCAAAAATAAGCGCCCAAATTTCGGGGCGCCAAAGCCTCCCTACGGAAAAATGCCTAAAAAACGGGTGGGCTATCGCCTTGGGGGATGTGGCTGGCGAAGTTCGTCCGCCGGTGTCAGAATGGGGCGAGACTTTACGAGGGGCCTCCGTGTGCCAAAAATAGGCAGCGGGCACAGCCATGCCCAAAAACAAGCGCCCGAAGGCCAGAGCGGCAAAGCCCCCTGCGGAAAAATGCCCAAAAAACGGGTGGGCTATCGCTTTGGGGGATGGGGCTGGCGAAGTTCGTCCGCCGGAGTCAGAATGGGGCGAGACTTTGCGAGTGGCCTCCGTGTACGAAAATTAGGCCGCGGATGGAAAAATGCCCAAAAAACGGTTGGGCTATAGCCTTGGGGGGTGGGGCTGGCGAAGTTCGTCCGCCGGACTCGTAACGGGGCGAGACTTTGCGAGGGCCTCCGAGTGCCAAAAATAGGCCGCGGACACACCGCACCCAAAAATAAGCGCCCAAATTTCGGGGCGCCAAAGCCTCCCTACGGAAAAATGCCTAAAAAACGGGTGGGCTATCGCCTTGGGGGATGTGGCTGGCGAAGTTCGTCCGCCGGTGTCAGAATGGGGCGAGACTTTACGAGGGGCCTCCGTGTGCCAAAAATAGGCAGCGGGCACAGCCATGCCCAAAAACAAGCGCCCGAAGGCCAGAGCGGCAAAGCCCCCTGCGGAAAAATGCCCAAAAAACGGGTGGGCTATAGCCTTGGGGGGTGGAGCTGGCGAAGTTCGTCCGCCGGTGTCAGAATGGGGCGAGACTTTGCGAGTGGCCTCCGTGTACGAAAATTAGGCCGCGGGCACAACCACGACCAAAAATAAGCGCCCTAAGGTCAGGGCGCCAAAGCCCCGCTGTGGAAAAATGCCCAAAAAACGGGTGGGCTATAGCCTTGGGGGATGGGGCTGGCGAAGTTCATCCGGCGGACTCGGAATGGGACAAAGATGTGTATAAGAGACAGCTGCGGAAAAATGCCCAAAAAACGGGTGGGCTATAGCCTTGGGGGATGGGGCTGGCGAAGTTCATCCGGCGGACTCGGAATGGGACAAAGATGTGTATAAGAGACAGCTGCGGAAAAATGCCCAAAAAACGGGTGGGCTATAGCCTTGGGGGATGGGGCTGGCGAAGTTCATCCGGCGGACTCGGAATGGGACAAAGATGTGTATAAGAGACAGCTGCGGAAAAATGCCCAAAAAACGGGTGGGCTATAGCCTTGGGGGATGGGGCTGGCGAAGTTCATCCGGCGGACTCGGAATGGGACAAGACTTTGTGAGGGGTTCCGTGTGCCAAAAATAGGCTGCGGGCACAGCCGCGCCCAAAAATAAGCGCCCAAACGTCGGGGCGCCAAAGCCCCCAGCGGAAAAAAGCCCAAAAAATGGGTGGGCTATAGCCTTGGGGGATGGGGCTGGCGAAGTTCGTCCGCCGGACTCGGAATGGGGCGTGACTTTACGAGGTGCCTCCGTGTGCCAAAAATAGGCAGCGGCCACAGCCGCGTCCAAAAATAAGCGCCCGAAGGGCGGGGCGCTAAAGCCCCCTGCGGAAAAATGCCGAAAAAACGGGTGGGCTATAGCCTTGGGGGGTGGGGCTGGCGAAGTTCGTCCGCCGGACTCGGAATGGGACGAGACTTTGTGAGGGGCCTCCGTGTACCAAATATAGGCCGCGGGCACAGCACCGCCCGAAGGTCGGGGCGCCTAAGTCCCCCTGCGGAAAAATGCCCATAAAACGGGTGGGCGATAGCCTTGGGGAGTGGGGCTGGCGAAGTTCGTCCGCCGGACTCGGAATGGGGCAAGATTTGCAAGGGACCTCCGTGTGCCAAAAATAGGCAGCGGGCACAGTCGCCCCCAAAATTAAGTGCCCGAAGGTCGGGGCGCCAAAGCCCCCAGCGGAAAAATGCCCAAAAAATGGGTGGGCTATAGCCTTGGGGGATGGGGCTGGCGAAGTTCGTCCGCTGGACTTGGAATGGGGTGAGACTTTACAAGGGGCCTCCGTGTGCTAAAAATAGGCAGCGGGCACAGCCGTGTCCAAAAATAAGCACCCGAAGGGCGGGCGTTAAAGCCCCCCTGCGGAAAAATGCCGAAAAAATGGGTGGGCTATAGCCTTGGGGGGTGGGGCTGGCGAAGTTCATCCGCCGGACTCGGAATGGGACGAGACTTTGCGAGGGGTCTCCGTGTACCAAATATAGGCCGCGGGCACAGCGGCGCCCGAAGGTCGGCACGCCTAAGCCCCCCTACGGAAAAATACCCAAAAAACGGGTGGGCGATAGGCTTGGAGAGTGGGGCTGGCGAAGTTCGTCCGCCGGACTCAGAATGGGGCAAGATTTGCAAGGGACCTCCGTGTGCCAAAAATAGGCAGCGGGCACAGCTGCCCCCAAAAATAAGTGCCCGAAGGTCGGGGCGCCAAAGCCCCATCGGAAAAATGCCCAAAAAATGGTTGGGCTATAGCCTTGGGGGATGGGGCTGGCGAAGTTCGTCCGCCGGACTTGGAATGGGGTGAGACTTTATGAGGGGCCTCCGTGTGCTAAAAATAGACAGCAGGCACAGTCACACCCAAAAATATGTACCCGAAGGTCAGGGTGCCAAAGCCCCCTGCGGAAAAATGCCCAGAAAACGGGTGGGCTATAGCCTTGGGGGATGGGGCTGGCGAAGTTCGTCCGCCGAAGTCAGAATGGGGCGAGACTTTGTGAGTGGCCTCCGTGTACAAAAATTAGGCTGCGGGCACAACCGCGACAAAAAATAAGCGCCCTAAGGTCGGGGCGCCAACGCCCCCCTGTGGAAAAATGCCAAAAAAACGGGTGGGCTATAGCCTTGGGGGGTGGAGCTGGCGAAGTTCGTCCGCCGGACTCGTAATGGGGCGAGACTTTGCGCGGGCCCTCCGTGTGCCAAAAATAGGCCGCGGCTACAGCCGCGCTAAAAAATAAGCACCCGAAGGTCGGGGCGCCAAAGCCCCCTACGGAAAAATGCACAAAAAACGGGTGGGCTATAGCCTCGGGGGGTGGGGCTGGCGAAGTTCGTCCGCCGGACTCGGAATGGGGCGAGACTTTGCGAGGGGCCTCCGTGTGCCAAAAATAGGCCGTAGGCACAGCCGTGACAAAAAATAAGCGCCCTATGGTTCGGGCACCAAAGCCCCCTTACGGAAAAATGCCCAAAAAACGGGTGGGCGATAGCCCTCGGGGGTGGGGCTGGCAAAGTATGTTCGTCGGACTCCGAATGGGGCGAGACTTTGCAAAGGACCTTTGTGTGCCAAAAATAGGCCGCTGGCACCGCTGCGCAAAAAAATAAGCGCTCGAAGGTTGGGGCGCCAAAGCCCCCCTGCGGAAAAATGCCCAAAAAACAGTTGGGCTATAGCCTTGGGGGGTGGGGCTGGCGAAGTTCGTCCACCGGACTCAGATTGTGGCGAGACTTTGTGAGGGGCCTTCGTGCACGAAAAATAGGTCTTGGGCACAGCATGCCCAAAAAAAAGCACCCAAAGGTTGGGGCGCCAAAGCCCCCCTATGGAAAAATGCCCAAAAAATGGGTGGGCTATAGCCTTGGGGGGTGGGGCTGGCGAAGTTCGTCCGCCGGACACGGAATGGGGCGAGCCTTTGCGAGGGTCCTCCATGTACCAAAAATAGTCCGCGGGCACAGCCGCGCCCAAAAATAAGCGCCCAACGATCGGGGCGCCAAATCCCCCCTGTGGAAAAATGCCCAAAAAACGGGTGGGCTATAGCCTTGGGGGATGGGGCTGGCGAAGTTCGTCCGCCGGACTCGGAATGGGGCGAGACTTTGCGAGGGGCCTCCGTGTGCCAAAAATAGGCAGCGGGCACAACCATGCCCAAAAATAAGCGCCCGAAGGTCAGGGCGCCAAAGTCCCCTGCGGAAAAATACCCAAAAAATGGGTGGGCTATAGCCTTGGGGGATGGGGCTGGCGAAGTTCGTCCGCCGGACTCGGAATGGGACGAGACTTTGGGAGGGGCTCCGTGTGCCAAAAATAGGCTGCGGGCACAGCGCGCCCAAAAGTAAGCGCCCAAAGGTCGGGGCGCCAAGGCCCCCAGCGGAAAAAAGCCCAAAAAACGGGTGGGCTATAGCCTTGGGGGATGGGGCTGGCGAAGTTCATCCACCGGACTCGGAATGGGGCGAGACTTTGCGAGGGGCCTCCGTGTGCCAAAAATAGACCGCGGACAGAGCCGCGCCCAAAAATATGTGCCCGAAGGCCGGGGTGCCAAAGCCCCCCTGCGGAAAAAAGCCCAAAAAACGGGTGGGCTATAGCCTTTGGGGATGGGGCTGGCTAAGTTCGTCCGCTGGACTCGGAATGCAGCGAGACTTTGTGAGGGGCCTTCGTGTGCCAAAAATAGGCCGCGGGCACAGCCGCGTCCAAAAATAAGCGCCCGAAGGTCAGGGCACCAAAGCCCCCTGCGGAAAAATGCCCATAAAACGGGTGGGCTGTAGCCTTGTGGGGTGGGGCTGGTGAAGTTCGTCCGCCGGGCTAGGAATGGGTCGAGACATTGCCCGGAGCCTCTGTGTGCCAAAAATAGACCGCAGGCACAGCCACGCCCAAAAATAAGCTCCCCAAGGACGGGGCGCCAAAGCCCCCCTGCGGAAAAATGCGCAAAATGCGGGTGGGCTATTGCCTTGGGGGGTGGGGCTGGCGAAGTACGTCCGCCGGACTCGGAAAGGGGCGAGACTTTGCGAGGGGCCTCCATGAGCTAAAAATAGGCCGCGGGCACAGCCACGTCCAAAAATAAGTGCCCGAAGGTCGGGCCGCCAAAGCCCCCCTGCGGAAAAATGCCCAAAAAACGGGTGGGTTATAGCCTTGGGGGGTGGGGCTGGCGAAGTTCGTCCGCCGGACTCGGAATGGGGCGAGACTTTGCGAGGGGTCTCCGTGTGCCAAAAATAGGCCGCGGGCAGAGCCGCGCCCAAAAATATGTGCCCGATGGCCGGGGTGCCGAAGCCCCACTGCGGAAAAAAGCCCAAAAAACGGGTGGGCTATAGCCTTTGGGGATGGGGCTGGCTAAGTTCGTCCGCTGGACTCGGAATGCAGCGAGACTTTGTGAGGGGCCTTCGTGTGCCAAAAATAGGCCGCTGGCACAGCTGCGTCCAAAAATAAGCGCCCGAAGGTCAGGGCGCCAAATCCCCCAGCGGAAAAATGCCCGTAAAACGGGTGGGCTGTAGCCTTGTGGGGTGGGGCTGGCGAAGTTCGTCCGCCGGGCTACGAATGGGTCGAGACATTGCCCGGGGCCTCCGTGTGCCAAAAAATAGGCCGCGGACAAACCCCCCGGCGGAAAAATGCCCAAAAAACGGGTGGGCAACAGCCTTGGGGCGTGGGGCTGGCGAAGTTCGTCCGCCGTACTCGGAATGGGGTGAGACTTTGGGAGGGGCCTCCGTGTGTAAAAAAACTCTGCGGGCACAGCCGCGCCCAAAAATAAGCTCCCGAAGATCAGGGCGCCAAAGCCCCCCCGCGGAAAAAAGCCCAAAAAAGGGGTGGACTATAGCTTTGGGGGGTGGGGCTTGCGAAGTTCGTCCGCCGGCCTCAGAATGGGCCGAGACTTTGCGAGGGGTCTCCGTGTGGCAAAAATAGGCCGCGGACACAGCCGCGTCCAAAAAATAAGTGCCCGAAGGTCAGGGCGCCAAAGCCCCCCTGTGGAAAAATGCCCAAAAAACTGGTGGGCTATAGCCTTGGGGGGTGGGGCTGGCGAAGTTCGTCCGTCGGACTCGGAATGGGACGACACATTGCGAGGGGTCTCCATGTGCCAAAAATAGGCCGCGGACTCAGCCGCGCCCATAAAAAAGCACCCGAAGGTTGGGGCGCCAAATCTCCCCGACGGAAAACTGCCCAAAAAACGGGTGGACAATTGCCTTGGGGGGTGGGGCTGGCGAAGTTCGTCCGCCAGACTCGGAATGGGGCGAGACTTTGCGAGGGGCCTCTGTGTGCCAAAAGTAGGCCGCGGGCATAGCCGCGCCCAAAAATAAGCACCCGAAGGTTGGGGTGCCAAAGTCCCCCTGCGGAAAAATGCCAAAATAACGGGTGGGCTATAGCCTTGGGGGGTGGGGCTGGCGAAGTTCGTCCGCCGGACTCGTAATGGGGCCAGACTTTCCGAGGGCCTCCGTGTGCCAAAAATAGGCCGCGGACACAGCCGCACCCAAAAATAGGCACCTGAATTTCAGGGCGCCAAAGCCCCCCTACGGAAAATTGCCTAAAAAACCGGTGCGCTATTGCCTTGGGGGGTGGGGCTGGCGAATATCGTCCGCCAGACTCGGAATGGGGTGAGACTTTGCGAGGGGCCTCCGTGTGGCAAAAATAGGCTGTAGGCATGGCCGTGCGCAATAATAAGCGCCCGATGGCCGGGGTGCCAAAGCCCCCCTGCGGAAAAATGCCCAAAAAACGGGTGGCCTATAGCCTTGGGGGTTGGGGCTGGCGACGTTGGTCCGCCGGACTCGGAATGGGGTTAGACTTTACGAGGGGCCTCCGTGTACCAAAAATAGGCTGCAGGCACAGCCGCGCCCAAAAATAAGCGCCTGAAGGTGGGGGCGCCAAAGCCCCTCTGCGGAAAAATGCCAAAAAAACGGGTGGGCTATAGCCTTGGGGGGTAGGGCTGGCGAAGATCGTCCACCGGACTCGGAATGGGGTGAGACGTTGCGAGGGGCCTCCGTGTAGCAAAAATAGGCCGCAAGCACAGCCGCGCGCAAAAATAAGCGCCCAAAGATTGGGGCACCAAAGCCCTTCTGCGGAAAAATGCCCAAAAAACGGGCGGGCTATAGCCTTGGGGGGTGGGGCTGGCGAAGTTGGTCTGCCGGACTAGGAATGGGGCGAGACATTACGAGGGACGCCCGTGTGCCAAAAATGGGCCACGGGCAGAGCCGCGCAAATAAATAAGCTCCCGATGGTGGGGGCGTCAAAGCCCCCCTGCGGAAAAATGCCCAAAAAACGGGTGGGCTATAGCCTTGGGGGGTGGGGCTGGCGAAGTTCGTCCGCCGGACTCGGAATGGGGCGAGACTTTGCGAGGGGCCTCTATGTGCCAAAAATAGGCCACGGGCACAGCCAAGCCCAAAAATAATTGCCCGAAGGTCAGGCCGCCAAAGCCCCCCTGCGGAAAAATGCCCAAAAAACGGGTGGGCTATAGCCTTGGGTGGTGGGGCTGGCGAAGAACGTCCGCCGGACTCGGAAAGGGGCGAGACTTTGTGAGGGGCCTCTATGAGCCAAAAATAGGCCACGGGCACAGCCAAGCCCAAAAATAATTGCCCGAAGGTCAGGCCGCCAAAGCCCCCCTGCGGAAAAATACCCAAAAAATGGGTGGGCTATAGCCTTGGGGGGTGGGGCTGGCGAAGTTCGTCCGCCGGACTCGGACTGGGCTGAGACTTTGTGAGGGGCCTCCGTGTATCAAAAATAGGCCGCTGGCACAGCCGCGCCCAAAAATAAGCGCCTGAGGGTCGGGGCGCCAAAGCCCCTTCGGAAAAATGCCCAAAAAACGGGTGGGCTATAGCCTTGGGGGGTGGGGCCGGCGAGCTAGCGAAGTTCGTCCGCCAGACTCTGAATGGGGTGAGACTTTGCGAGGGGCCTCCGTGTGCCAAAAATAGGCCGCGGGCACAGCCGGGCCCAAAAATAAGCACCCGAAGGTTGGGGCGCCAAAGCCCCCCTGCGGAAAAAAGCCCAAAAAATGGGTGGGCTACAGCCTTGGGGGGTGTGGCGGGCGAAGTTCGTCCGCCGGACTTGGAATGAGGCGAGACTTTACGAGGGGCCTCCGTGTGCCAAAAATAGGCAGCGGGCACAGCCACGCCCAAAAACAAGTGCCCGAAGGTCAGAGCGGCAAAGCCCCCTGCGGAAAAATGCCCAAAAAACGGGTGGGCTATCGCCTTGGGGGATGGGGCTGGCGAAGTTCGTCCGCCGGAGTCAGAATGGGGCGAGACTTTGCGAGTGGCCTCCGTGTACGAAAATTAGGCCGCGGGCACAACTGCGACCAAAAATAAGCGCCCTAAGGTCGGGGCGCCAAAGCCCCCCTGTGGAAAAATGCCCAAAAAACGGGTGGGCTATAGCCTTGGGGGGTGGAGCTGGCGAAGTTCGTCCGCCGGACTCGTAATGGGGCTAGACTTTGCGAGGGGCCTCCGTGTGCCAAAAATAGGCTGTGGGCACAGCCGCGCCCAATGGTCGGGGCGCCAAAGCCCCCAGCGGAAAAATGCCCAAAAAACGGGTGGGCAATAGCCTTGGGGGATGGGGCTGGCGAAGTTCGTCCGCCGGACTCGGAATGGGGTGAGACATTGCGAGGGGCCTCCGTGTGCCAAAAATAGACAGCGGGCACAGCCATGCCCAAAAATAAGCGCCCCAAGGTCAGGGCGCCAAAGCCCCCTGCGGAAAAATACCCAAAAAATGGGTGGGCTATAGCCTCGGGGGATGGGGCTCGCGAAGTTCGTCCGCCGGACTCGGAATGGGACGAGACTTTGCGAGGGACTCCGTGTGCAAAAAATAGGCTGCGGGCACAGCCGCGCCCAAACATAAGCGCCCAAAGGTCGGGGCGCCAAAGCCCCGAGCGGAAAAAAGCCCAGAAAACGGGTGGGCTATAGCCTCGGGGGATGGGGCTCGCGAAGTTCGTCCGCCGGACTCGGAATGGGACGAGACTTTGCGAGGGACTCCGTGTGCAAAAAATAGGCTGCGGGCACAGCCGCGCCCAAACATAAGCGCCCAAAGGTCGGGGCGCCAAAGCCCCCTGCGGAAAAATACCCAAAAAATGGGTGGGCTATAGCCTTGGGGGATGGGGCTCGCGAAGTTCGTCCGCCAGACTCGGAATGGGACGAGACTTTGTGAGGGACTCCGTGTGCAAAAAATAGGCTGCGGGCACAGCCGCGCCCAAAAATAAGCGCCCAAAGGTCGGGGCGCCAAAGCCCCCAGCGGAAAAAAGCCCAGAAAACGGGTGGGCTATAGCCTTGGGGGATGGGGCTGCCGAAGTTCGTCCGCCGGACTCGGAATGGGGTGAGACTTTGCGAGGGGCCTCCGTGTGCCAAAAATAGGCAGCGGGCACAGCTGCGTCCAAAAATAAGCGCCCGAAGGGCGGGGCGTTAAAGCCCCCCTGCGGAAAAATGCCGAAAAAACGGGTGGGCTATAGCCTTGGGGGGTGGGGCTGGCTAAGTTCGTCCGCCGGACTCGGAATGGGACGAGACTTTGCAAGGGGCCTCCGTGTACCAAATATAGGCCGCGGGCACAGCGGTGCCCGAAGGTCGGGCCGCCTAAGTCCCCCTGCGGAAAAATGCCCAAAAAATAGGTGGGCGATAGCCTTGGGGAGTGGGGCTGGCGAAGTTCGTCCGCCGGACTCGGAATGGGGCAAGATTTGCAAGGGGCCTCCGTGTGCCAAAAATATGCAGCGGGCACAGACGCCCCCAAAAATAAGTGCCCGAAGGTCGGGGCGCCAAAGCCCCCCTACGGAATAATGCCCAAAAAATGGGTCGGCTATAGCCTTGGGGGATGGGGCTGGCGAAGTTCATCCGCCGGACTTGGAATGGGGTGAGACTTTACGAGGGGCCTCCGTGTGCCAAAAATAGGCAGCGGACACAGTCACGCCCAAAAATAAGCGCCCGAAGGTGAGGACGCCAAAGACCCCTGCGAAAAAATGCCCAAAAAATGGGTCGGCTATAGCCTTGGGGGATGGGGCTGGCGAAGTTCGTCCGCCAGAGTCAGAATGAGGCGAGACTTTGCGAGTGGCCTCCGTGTACAAAAATTAGGCCGCGGGCACAACCGCGACCAAAAAGAAGCGCCCTAAGGTCGGGGCGCCAACGCCCCCCTGTGTAAAAATGCCCAAAAAACAGGTGGGCTGTAGCCTTGGGGGGTGGAGCTGGCGAAGTTCGTCCACCGGACTCGTAATGGGGCGAGACTTTGCGCGGGCCCTCCTTTTGCAAAAAATATGCCGCGGCTACAGCCGCGCTAAAAAATAAGCACCCGAAGGTTGGGGCGCCAAAGCCCCCCTACAGAAAAATGCACAAAAACCAGGTAGGCTATAGCCTCGGGGGGTGGGGCTAGCGAAGTTCGTCCGCCGGACTCGGAATGGGGCGAGACTTTGCGAGGGGCCTCCGTTTGCCAAAAATAAGCCGCAGGCACAGCCGTGACAAAAAATAAGCGCCCTATGGTTGGGGCACCAAAGCCCCCTTACGGAAAAATGCCCAAAAAACGGATGGGCGATAGCCCTCGGGGGTGGGGCTGGCAAAGTTTGTCCGCCGGACTCGGAATGGGGCGAGACTTTGTAAGGGACCTCTGTGTGCCAAAAATAGACTGCTGGCACCGCCGCGCCCAAAAATAAGCGCTCGAAGGTCGGGGCGCCAAAGCCCCCCTGCGGAAAAATGCCCAAAAAACGGGTGGGCAATAGCCTTGGGGGGTGGGGCTGGCGAAGTTCGTCCACCGGACTCAGATTGTGGCGAGACTTTGCGAGGGGCCTCCGTCGGCCAAAAATAGGATGCGGGAACAGCCGCGCCCAAAAATAGGGGCCCGATGGTCGGGGCGCCAGAGCCCCCCCGCGGAAAAATGCCCAAAAAATGGGTGGGTTATAGCCTTGGAGGCTGGGGCGGGTGAAGTTCGTCCGCCGGACTCAGAGTGGGGCGAGACTTTGTGAGGGGCCTTCGTGCACGAAAAATAGGTCTTGGGCACAGCAGTTCCCAAAAAAAGCGCCCAAAGGTTGGGGCGCAAAGGCCCCCCTATGGAAAAATGCCCAAAAAATGGGTGGGCTATAGCCTTGGGGGGTGGGGCTGGCGAAGTTCGTCCGCCGGACATGGAATGGGGCGAGCCTTTGCGAGGGTCCTCCATGTACCAAAAATAGTCCGCGGGCACAGCCGCGCCCAAAAATAAGTGCCCAAAGATTGGGGCGCCAAAGCCCCCCTATGGAAAAATGCCCAAAAAACGGGTGGGCTATAGCCTTGGGGGGTGGGGCTGGCGAAGTTCGTCCGCTGGACTTGGAATGGGCCGACACTTTGCGAGGGGCCTCCGTATGCCAAAATTAGGCCACGGACACAGCCGCACCCGAAGGTTGGGGCACCAAAGCCCCCCTGCGGAAAAATACCGAAAAAACGGTTGGGTTATAGCCTTGGGGGTGGGGCAGGCGAAGTTCGTCCGCCGGACTCGGCATGGGGTGAGACTGTGCGAGGGGCCTCCATGTGCAAAACAGAGGCCGCGGGCACAGCCGCACCCAAAAATAAGCGCCCGAAGGTCAGAGCTCCAAAGCCCCGCTGCGGAAAAATGCCCAAAAAACGGGTGGGTTATAGCCTTGGGGGTTGGGGCTGGCGAAGTTCGTCCGCCGGACTCGGAATGGGGCGAGACTTTGCGAGGGGCCTCCGTGTGCCAAAAATAGGCCGCGGGCACAGCCGCGTCCAAAAATAAGCGCCCGAAGGTCAGGGCGCCAAAGCCCCCTGTGGAAAAATGCCCATAAAACGGGTGGGCTGTAGCCTTGTGGGGTCGGGCTGGCGAAGTTCGTCCGCCGGGATAGGAATGGGTCGAGACATTGCCCGGGGCCTCCGTGTGCCAAAAATAGGCCGCGGGCACAGCCGCTCCCAAAAATAAGCACCCGAAGGTCGGGGCTCCAAAGCCCCCTTCGGAAAAATTCCCAAAAAACGGGTGGGCTATAGCCTTGGGGGGTGGGGCAGGCGATATTTGTCCGCCGGGCTCGGAATGGGGCGAGACTTTGCGAGGGTCTCCGTGAGCCAAAAATAGGCTGCGGAGACAGCCGCGCCCAAAAATAGGCGCCCGAAGGTCGGGGCGCCAAAACCCCCCCGCGGAAAAATGCCCAAAAAACGGGTGGGCAATAGCCTTGGGGGGTGGGGCTGGCGAAGTTCGTCCGCCAGGCTCGGAATGGGGTGAGACTTTGGGAGGGGCCTCCGTGTGCAAAAATACTCTGCGGGCACAGCCGCGCCCAAGAATAGGCGCCCGAAGGTCGGGGCGCCAAAACCCCCCGGCGGAAAAATGCCCAAAAAACGGGTGGGCAATAGCCTTGGGGGGTGGGGCTTGCGATGTTCGTCCGCCGGACTCGGAATGGGGCGAGACTTTGTGAAGGGTCTCCGTGTGGCAAAAATAGGCCGCGGACACAGCCGCGTCCAAAAAATAAGCGCCCGAAGGTCGGGGCGCCAAAGCCCCCCTATGGAAAAATGCCCAAAAAACTGGTGGGCTATAGCCTTGGGAGGTGGGGCTGGCGAAGTTCGTCCGTTGGACTCGGAATGGGACGACACATTGCGAGGGGTCTCCATGTGCCAAAAATAGGCCGCGGGCTCAGCCGCGCCCATAAATAAGCACCCGAAGGTCGGGGCGCCAAATCTCCCCGGCGGAAAACTGCCCAAAAAACGGGTGGACAATGGCCTTGGGGGGTGGGGCTGGCGAAGTTCGTCCGCCAGACTCGGAATGGGGCGAGACTTTGCGAGGGGCCTCCGTGCGCCAAAAGTAGGCCGCGGGCATAGCCGCGCCCAAAAATAAGCATCCGAAGGTCGGGGTGCCAAAGCCGCCCTGCGGAAAAAAGCCAAAATAACGGGTGGGCTATAGCCTTGGGGGGTGGGGCTGGCGAAGTTCGTCCGCCGGACTCGTAATGGGGCGAGACTTTCCGAGGGCCTCCGTGTGCCAAAAATAGGCCGCGGACACTGCCGCACCCAAAAATAAGCACCTGAATTTCGGGGCGCCAAAGCCCCCCTGCGGAAAAATGCCCAAAAAACGGGTGGGCTATAGCCTTGGGGGGTGGGCCTGGCGAAGTTCGTCCGCCGGACTCGGAATGGGGCGAGACTTTCCGAGGGCCTCCGTGTGCCAAAAATAGGCCGCGGGCACTGCCGCACCCAAAAATAAGCACCTGAATGTCGGGGCGCCAAAGCCCCCCTGCGGAAAAATGCCCAAAAAACGGGTGGGCTATAGCCTTGGGGGGTGGGCCTGGCGAAGTTCGTCCGCCGGACTCGGAATGGGGCTAGACTTTGCGAGGGGGCTCCGTGTGCCAAAAATAGGCCTCGGGCACCGCCGCGCCCAAAAATAAGCGCCTGATGGTCGGGGTGCCAAAGCCCCCTTGCGGAAAAATGCCCAAAAAACGGTTGGGCTATAGCCTTGGGGGGTGGGCCTGGCGAAGTTCGTCCGCCGGACTCGTAACGGGGCGAGACTTTGCGAGGGCCTCCGTGTGCCAAAAATAGGCCGCGGACACAGCCGCACCCAAAAATAAGCGCCCGAATTTCGGGGCGCCAAAGCCCCCCTACGGAAAAAAGCCTAAAAAACCGGTGCGCTATTGCCTTGGGGGGTGGGGCTGGCGAATATCGTCCGCCAGACTCGGAATGGGGTGAGACTTTGCGAGGGGCCTCCGTGTGGCAAAAATAGGCCGTAGGCATGGCCGCGCGCAATAATAAGCGCCCGATGGCCGGGGTACCAAAGCCCCCCTGCGGAAAAATGCCCAAAAAACGGGTGGGCTATAGCCTTGGGGGGTGGGGCTGGCGACGTTGGTCCGCCAGACTCGGAATGGGGCTAGACTTTGCGAGGGGCCTCCATGTACCAAAAATAGGCTGCGGGCACAGCCGCGCCCAAAAATAAGCGCCTGAAGGTCGTGGCGCCAAAGCCCCTCTGCGGAAAAATGCCCAAAAAACGGGTGGGCTATAGCCTTGGGGGGTAGGGCTGGCGAAGATCGTCCACCGGACTCGGAATGGGGTGAGACGTTGCGAGGGGCCTCCGTGTAGCAAAAATAGGCCGCAACCACAGCCGCGCGCAAAAATAAGCGCCCAAAGATTGGGGCACCAAAGCCCTTCTGCGGAAAAATGCCCAAAAAACGGGTGGGCTATACCCTTGGGGGGTGGGGCTGGAGAAGTTCGTCCGCCGGACTCGGAATGGGGCTAGACTTTGCGAGGGGCCTCCGTCTACCAAAAATAGGCTGTGGGCACAGCCGCGCCCAAAAATAAGTGCCCGAAGGTCGGGGCGCCAAAGCCCCTTCGGAAAAATGCCCAAAAAACGGGTGGGCTATTGCCTTGGGGGGTGGGGCCGGCGAAGTTGGTCCGCCGGACTCTGAATTGGGCGAGACTTTGCGAGGGGCCTTCATGTGCCAAAAATAGGCCGAGGGCACAGCCGGTCCCAAAAATAAGCGCCCGAAGGTCGGGGCGCCAAAGTCCCCCCTGCAGAAAATTGCCCAAAAAATAGGTGGGCTATAGCCTTGGGGGGTGGGGCGGGCGCAGTTCCTCCGCCGGACTCGGAATGGGGCGAGACATTGCGAGGAGCCTCTAAGTGCCAAAAATAGGCCGCGGACGAAGCCGTGCCCAAAAATAAGCGCCCGATGGTTGGGGCGCCAAGGCCCCCCTGCGGAAAAATGCCCAAAAAACGCGTGGGCCATAGCCTTGGGGGGTGGGCCTACCGAAGTTCGTCCGCTGGACTCGGAATGGGGTGAGACTTTACGAGGGGCCTCCGTGTGTCAAAAATAGGCAGCGGGCACAGCCGCGCCCAAAAAACGGGTGGGGCTATAGCCTTGGGGGGTGGGGCTGGCGAAGTTCGTCCGCTGGACTCGGAATGGGGCGACCTTTTGCGAGGGGCTTCCGTGCGCCAAAAATCGGCCGCGGACACAGTCGCACCCAAAAATCAGTGCCCGAAGGTCGGGGCGCCATAGCCCCTCTGCGGAAAAATGCCAAAAAAACAGGTGGGTTATAGCCTTGGGGGGTGGGGCTGGCGAAGTTCGTCCGCCAGACTCGTAATGGGGCGAGACTTTGAGAGCGGCCACCGTGTGCCAAAAATAGTCGGCGGGCACAGCCGCGTCCAAAAATAAGCACCCGAAGGTCGGGGCGCCAAAGCCCCACTGCGGAAAAATGCCCAAAAAACGGGTGGGCGATAGCCTTGGGGGGTGGGGGGGGCGAAGTTCGTCCGCCGGACTCGGTATGGGGTGAGACTTTGCGAGGGGCCTCCGTGTGCCAAAAATAGGCTGCGGCCACAGCCGTACCAAAAAATAAGCGCCCGATGGTCGTGGCGCCAAAGCCCCCCTGTGGAAAAATGCCCAAATAACGGGTGGGCTATAGCCTTGGGGGGTGGGGCTGGCGAAGTTTGTCCGCCGGACTCGGAATGTGCCGAGACTTTGCGAGGGGTCCCCGAGTGTAAAAAATAGGTCGCGGGCACAGCCGCGCCCAAAAATAAGCACCCGAAGGTCGGGGCGCCAAAGCCCCGTTGCGGAAAAATGCCAAAAAAACGGGTGGGCTATAGCCCTGGGGTGTGGTGCTGGCGAAGTTTGTCTGCCGGACTCGGAATGGGGTGAGACTTTGCAAGGGGACTCTATGTGCCAAAAATAGGCCGCGGGAACAGCCGCGCCCAAAAATAAGCACCCGAAGGTCGGGGCACCAAAGACCCGCCGCGGAAAAATGCCCAAAAAACGGGTGGGCTATAGCCTCGGGGGGTGGGGCTGGCGAAGTTCGTCCGCCCGACTCGGAATGGGGTGAGACTTTGCGAGGGGCCTCCGTGTGCCAAAAATAGGCCGCGGGTACAGCAACGATGAAAAAACGGGTGGGGCTATAGCCTTGGGAGGTGGGGCTGGCGAAGTTCGTCCGCCGGACTCGGAATGGGGCGAGCTTTTGCGAGGGGCTTCCGTGTGCAAAAAATAGGCCACGGACACAGCCGCGCCCAAAAATCAGCACCTGAAGGTCAGGGCGCCAAAGCCCTCCTGCGGAAAAATGCCCAGAAAACGGGTGGGTTAT
The DNA here is from genome assembly GCA_002013955.2 of Citrus medica. Taxonomy (NCBI): domain Eukaryota; kingdom Viridiplantae; phylum Streptophyta; class Magnoliopsida; order Sapindales; family Rutaceae; genus Citrus; species Citrus medica. Next base: position 499,739 of record MKYO02006787.1, read on the forward strand.
AGCCTTGGGGGGTGGGGCTGGCAAAGTTCATCCGCTGGACTCGGAATGGGGCGAGACTTCGAGAGGGGCCACCATGTGCCAAAAATAGTCCCCGGGCACAGCCGCGCCCAAAAATAAGCACCCAAAGGTCGGGGCGCCAGAGCCCCACTGCAGAAAAATGCCCAAAAAACGGGTGGGCTATAGCCTTGGGGGGTGGGGCTGGCGAAGTTCATCTGTCGGACTTGGAATGGGCCGGGACTTTGCAAGGGGCCTGCGTGTGCCAAAAGTAGGCCACGGGCACAGCCGCGCCCAAAAATAAGCACCCGAAGGTCGGGGTGCCAAAGCCTAGCTGTGTAAAAATGCCCAAAAAATGGGCGGGGCTATAGCCTTGGGTGGTGGGGCCGGCGAAGTTCGTCCGCCGGACTCGGAATGGGGCGAGCTTTTGCGCGGGGCTTCCGTGTGCAAAAAATAGGACACGGACACAGCCGCGCCCAAAAATCAGCACCTGAAGGTGCCACCGTGGCGCCAAAGCCCCCGTGCGGAAAAATGCCCAGAAAACGGGTGGGGTATAACCTTGGGGGGTGGGGCTGGCGAAGTTCGTCCGCCGGACTCGGAATGGGGCGAGACTTCGAGAGGGGCCACCGTGTGCCAAAAAAAGGTCCCGGGCACAGCCGTGCGCAAAAATAAGCACCCGAAGGTCGGGGCGCCAAAGCCCCGCTGGGAAAAGATGCCCAAAAAACGGGTGGGCTATAGCCTTGGGGGGTGGGACTGGCGAAGTTCATCCGCCGGACTCGGAATGGGGCGGGACTTTGCGAGGGGCCTCCGTGTGCCAAACGTAGGCCACGGGCACAGCCGCGCCCAAAAATAAGCACCCGAAGGTCGGGGCGCCAAAGCCCCACTGCGGAAAAATGCCCAAAAAACGGGTGGGCTATAGCCTTGGGGGCTGGGCCTGGCGAAGTTCATCCGCCGGCACAGCTGCGCCCAAAAATAAGCGCCCGAAGGTCGGGGCACCAAAGCCCCCTTCGGAAAAATTCCCAAAAAACGGGTGGGCTATAGCCTTGGGGGCTGGGCCTGGCGAAGTTCATCCGCCGAACTTGGAAAGGGACGAGACTTTATGAGGGGCCTCCATGAGCCAAAAATAGGCCGCGGCCAAAGCCGCGCCCAAAAATAACCTCCCGAAGGTAGGGACGCCAAAACCCCCCGGCGGAAAAATGGCCAAAAAATGGGTGGGCAATAGCCTTAGGGGGTGGGGCTGGCGAAGTTCGTCCGCCGCACTCGGAATGGGGTGAGACTTTGGGAGGGGTCTCCGTGTGCCAAAAATACTCTGCGTGCACAGCCGCGTCCAAAAATAAGCGCCCGAAGGTTAGGGAGCCAAAGCCCCCTGCGGAAAAATGCCCAAAAAACAGGTAGGCTATAGCCTTAGGGGTGGGGCTGGCAAAGTTTGTCCGCTGGACTCGGAATGGTGCTAGACTTTGCGAGGGGCCTCCGTGTGCCAAAAATAGGCTGTGGGCACAGCCGCGCCAAAAAATAAGCACCCGAAGGTCGGGGCGCCAAAGCCCCTCTGCGGAAAAATGCCCAAAAAACGGGTGGGCTATGGCCTTGGGGGGTGGGGCTGGCGAAGATCGTCCGCCGGACTCGGAATGGGGTGAGACATTGCCAGGGACCTCCGTGTGGCAAAAATAGGCCGCAGGCACAGCCGCGCGCAAAAATAAGCGCCCGAAGGTCAGGGCACCAAAGCCCTTCTGTGGAAAAATACCCAAAAAACAAGTGGGCTATAGCCTTGGCGGGTGGATCTGGCGAAGTTGGCCCGCCGGCCTCGGAATGGGGTGAGACTTTGCGAGGGGCCTCCATGTGCCAATAATAGGCCGCGGGCGCAGCTGCACCCAAAAATAAGCACCCGAAGGTTGGGGCACCAAAGGCCCCCTGTGGAAAAATGCCCAAAAAATGTGTGGGCCATAGCCTTGGGGGGTGGGCCTGGCGAAGTTCGTCCGCCGGACTCGGAATGGGGCGAGACTTTACGAGGGGCCTCCGTGTGTCAAAAATAGGCCGCGGGCACAGCCACACCCAAAAAACGGGTGGGGCTATAGCCTTGGGGGGTGGGGCTGGCGAAGTTCATTCGCTAGACTCGGAATGGGGCGACCTTTTGCGAGGGGCTTCCGTGTGCCAAAAATAGGCTGCGGGCACAGCCGCACCCAAACATCTGTGCCCGAAGGTCGGGGCGCCAAAGCCCCCCTGCGGAAAAATGCCCAAAAAACGGGTGGGTTATAGCCTTGGGGGGCGGGGCTGGCGAAGTTCGTCCGCCGGACTCGTAATGGGGCGAGACTTTGCGAGGGGCCTCCGTGTGCCATAAATAGGCTGCGGCCACAGCCGTACCAAAAAATAAGCGCCCGATGGTCGTGGCGCCAAAGCCCCCCTGCGGAAAAATGCCCAAACAACGGGTGGGCTACAGCCTTGGGGGGTGGGGCTGGCGAAGTTTGTCCGCCGGACTCGGAATTGGGCTAGACTTTGCGAGGGGTCTCCGAGTGTCAAAAATAGGCCGTGGGCACAGCCGCGCCATAAATAAGCACCCGAAGGTCGGGGCACCAAAGCCCAGCTGCGGAAAAATGCCCAAAAAACGGGTGGGCTATAGCCTTGGGGGGTGGGGCTGGCGAAGTTCATCCGCCGGACTCAGAATGGGGCGAGACTTTGCGAGGGGCCTCTGTGTGACAAAAATAGGCCGCGGGCGCAGCTGCACCCAAAAATAAGCTCCCGAAGGTTGGGGCGCCAAAGGCCCCCTGTGGAAAAATGCCCAAAAAATGTGTGGGCCATAGCCTTGGAGGGTGGGCCTGCCGAAGTTCGTCCGCCGGACTCGGAATGGGGCGAGACTTTACGAGGGGCCTCCGTGTGTCAAAAATAGGCCGTGGGCACAGCCGCACCCAAAAAACGGGTGGGGCTATAGCCTTGGCGGGTGGGGCTGGCGAAGTTCATCCGCTAGACTCGGAATGGGGCGACCTTTTGCGAGGGGCTTCCGTGTGCCAAAAATAGGCCGCGGGCACAGCCGCACCCAAAAATCTGTGCCCGATGGTCGGGGCGCCAAAGCCCCCCTGCGGAAAAATGCCCAAACAACGGGTGGGCTACAGCCTTGGGGGGTGGGGCTGGCGAAGTTTGTCCGCCGGACTCGGAATTGGGCTAGACTTTGCGAGGGGCCTCCGTGTGCCATAAATAGGCTGCGGCCACAGCCGTACCAAAAAATAAGCGCCCGATGGTCGTGGCGCCAAAGCCCCCCTGCGGAAAAATGCCCAAACAACGGGTGGGCTACAGCCTTGGGGGGTGGGGCTGGCGAAGTTTGTCCGCCGGACTCGGAATTGGGCTAGACTTTGCGAGGGGTCTCCGAGTGTCAAAAATAGGCCGTGGGCACAGCCGCGCCATAAATAAGCACCCGAAGGTCGGGGCACCAAAGCCCAGCTGCGGAAAAATGCCCAAAAAACGGGTGGGCTATAGCCTTGGGGGGTGGGGCTGGCGAAGTTCGTCCGCCGGACTCGGAATGGGGCGAGACTTTGCGAGGGGCCTCTGTGTGACAAAAATAGGCCGCGGGCGCAGCTGCACCCAAAAATAAGCTCCCGAAGGTTGGGGCGCCAAAGGCCCCCTGTGGAAAAATGCCCAAAAAATGTGTGGGCCATAGCCTTGGAGGGTGGGCCTGCCGAAGTTCGTCCGCCGGACTCGGAATGGGGCGAGACTTTGCGAGGGGCCTCTGTGTGACAAAAATAGGCCGCGGGCGCAGCTGCACCCAAAAATAAGCTCCCGAAGGTTGGGGCGCCAAAGGCCCCCTGTGGAAAAATGCCCAAAAAATGTGTGGGCCATAGCCTTGGAGGGTGGGCCTGCCGAAGTTCGTCCGCCGGACTCGGAATGGGGCGAGACTTTGCGAGGGGCCTCTGTGTGACAAAAATAGGCCGCGGGCGCAGCTGCACCCAAAAATAAGCTCCCGAAGGTTGGGGCGCCAAAGGCCCCCTGTGGAAAAATGCCCAAAAAATGTGTGGGCCATAGCCTTGGAGGGTGGGCCTGCCGAAGTTCGTCCGCCGGACTCGGAATGGGGCGAGACTTTGCGAGGGGCCTCTGTGTGACAAAAATAGGCCGCGGGCGCAGCTGCACCCAAAAATAAGCTCCCGAAGGTTGGGGCGCCAAAGGCCCCCTGTGGAAAAATGCCCAAAAAATGTGTGGGCCATAGCCTTGGAGGGTGGGCCTGCCGAAGTTCGTCCGCCGGACTCGGAATGGGGCGAGACTTTGCGAGGGGCCTCTGTGTGACAAAAATAGGCCGCGGGCGCAGCTGCACCCAAAAATAAGCTCCCGAAGGTTGGGGCGCCAAAGGCCCCCTGTGGAAAAATGCCCAAAAAATGTGTGGGCCATAGCCTTGGAGGGTGGGCCTGCCGAAGTTCGTCCGCCGGACTCGGAATGGGGCGAGACTTTGCGAGGGGCCTCTGTGTGACAAAAATAGGCCGCGGGCGCAGCTGCACCCAAAAATAAGCTCCCGAAGGTTGGGGCGCCAAAGGCCCCCTGTGGAAAAATGCCCAAAAAATGTGTGGGCCATAGCCTTGGAGGGTGGGCCTGCCGAAGTTCGTCCGCCGGACTCGGAATGGGGCGAGACTTTACGAGGGGCCTCCGTGTGTCAAAAATAGGCCTGTCTCTTATACACATCTCTTTGCGTGGGGCCTCCGTGTGCCATAAATAGGCCGCGGACACAGCCGCGCCCAAAAATAAGTGCCCGAAGGTCGGGGAACCAAAGCCCCCATGCGGAAAAATGTCCAAAAAACAGGTGGGCTATAGCCCTGGGGCTGTCTCTTATACACATCTCTTTGCGTGGGGCCTCCGTGTGCCATAAATAGGCCGCGGACACAGCCGCGCCCAAAAATAAGTGCCCGAAGGTCGGGGAACCAAAGCCCCCATGCGGAAAAATGTCCAAAAAACAGGTGGGCTATAGCCCTGGGGCTGTCTCTTATACACATCTCTTTGCGTGGGGCCTCCGTGTGCCATAAATAGGCCGCGGACACAGCCGCGCCCAAAAATAAGTGCCCGAAGGTCGGGGAACCAAAGCCCCCATGCGGAAAAATGTCCAAAAAACAGGTGGGCTATAGCCCTGGGGCTGTCTCTTATACACATCTCTTTGCGTGGGGCCTCCGTGTGCCATAAATAGGCCGCGGACACAGCCGCGCCCAAAAATAAGTGCCCGAAGGTCGGGGAACCAAAGCCCCCATGCGGAAAAATGTCCAAAAAACAGGTGGGCTATAGCCCTGGGGCTGTCTCTTATACACATCTCTTTGCGTGGGGCCTCCGTGTGCCATAAATAGGCCGCGGACACAGCCGCGCCCAAAAATAAGTGCCCGAAGGTCGGGGAACCAAAGCCCCCATGCGGAAAAATGTCCAAAAAACAGGTGGGCTATAGCCCTGGGGCTGTCTCTTATACACATCTCTTTGCGTGGGGCCTCCGTGTGCCATAAATAGGCCGCGGACACAGCCGCGCCCAAAAATAAGTGCCCGAAGGTCGGGGAACCAAAGCCCCCATGCGGAAAAATGTCCAAAAAACAGGTGGGCTATAGCCCTGGGGCTGTCTCTTATACACATCTCTTTGCGTGGGGCCTCCGTGTGCCATAAATAGGCCGCGGACACAGCCGCGCCCAAAAATAAGTGCCCGAAGGTCGGGGAACCAAAGCCCCCATGCGGAAAAATGTCCAAAAAACAGGTGGGCTATAGCCCTGGGGCTGTCTCTTATACACATCTCTTTGCGTGGGGCCTCCGTGTGCCATAAATAGGCCGCGGACACAGCCGCGCCCAAAAATAAGTGCCCGAAGGTCGGGGAACCAAAGCCCCCATGCGGAAAAATGTCCAAAAAACAGGTGGGCTATAGCCCTGGGGCTGTCTCTTATACACATCTCTTTGCGTGGGGCCTCCGTGTGCCATAAATAGGCCGCGGACACAGCCGCGCCCAAAAATAAGTGCCCGAAGGTCGGGGAACCAAAGCCCCCATGCGGAAAAATGTCCAAAAAACAGGTGGGCTATAGCCCTGGGGCTGTCTCTTATACACATCTCCAAAGCCCCGTTGCGGAAAAATGCCAAAAAAACGGGTGGGCTATAGCCTTGGGGGGTGGGGCTGACGAAGTTCATCCGCAGGACTCGGAATGGGGCGAGACTTTGCAAGGGGCCACCGTGTGCCAAAAATAGGCCGCGGCCACAGCCGCGCCCAAAAAACGGGTGGGCTATAGCCTTGGGTGGGGCGGGCGAAATTCGTCCGCCGGACTCGGAATGGGGCGAGACTTTGTGAGGGGCCTCCGTGTGCCATAAATAGGCCGCGGACACAGCCGCGCCCAAAAATAAGTGCCCGAAGGTCGGGGAACCAAAGCCCCCATGCGGAAAAATGTCCAAAAAACAGGTGGGCTATAGCCCTGGGGGGTGGGGCTGCCGAAGTTCGTCCGCTGGACTAGGAATGGGGCGAGACTTTGCAAGGGGCCTCCGTGTACCAAAAATAGGCCTTGGCCATAGCCGCGCCTGAAGGTAGGGGCGCCAAAGCCCCCATGCGGAAAAATGCCCAAAAAACGGGCGGGCTATAGCCTTGGGGGGTGGGGCTAGCAAAGTTCGTCCGGCGGACTCAGAATGGGGCGAGACTTTGCGAGGGGCCTCCATGTACCAAAAATAGGCCGTGGACACAGCCGCGCCCAAAAATAAGCACCCAAAGGTCGGGGCGCCAAAGCCCCCCGGCGGAAAAATGCCCAAAAAACAGGTGGGCTATAGCCTTGGGGGGTGGGGCTGGAAAAGTTCGCCCGCTGGACTCGGATTGGGGCGAGACTTTGCAAGGGGCCACCGTGTGCCAAAAATAGGCCGCGGCCACAGCCGCGCCCAAAAAACGGGTGGGCTATAGCCTTGGGTGGGGCGGGCGAAATTCGTCCGCCGGACTCGGAATGGGGCGAGACTTTACGAAGTGCCACTGTGTGCCAACAATATGCCATGGGCACAGCTGCGCCCAAAAATAAACACGCAAAGGTCGGGGCACCAAAGCCCCGCTGCGGAAAAATGCCCAAAAAACGGGTGGGCTAGAGCCTTGGGGGGTGGGGCTGCCGAAGTTCATCCGCTGGACTAGGAATGGGGCGAGACTTTACGAAGTGCCGCTGTGTGCCAACGATATGCCATGGGCACAGCTGCGCCCAAAAATAAACACGCAAAGGTCGGGGCACCAAAGCCCCGCTGCGGAAAAATGCCCAAAAACCGGGTGGGCTATAGCCTTGCGTGGTGGGGCTGGCGAAGTTCGTCCGCCGGACTCGGAATGGAGCGAGACATTTTGAGGGGCCTCCGTGCGCCAAAAATAGGCCGCGGGCTCAGCCGCGCCCAAAATAAGTGCCCGAAGGTCGGGACGCCCAAGCCCCGCGGCGGAAAAATGCCCAAAAAACAGGTGTTGTCTCTTATACACATCTGCCAGAAATAGGCCGCGGGCACAGCCGCACCCAAAAATAAGTGCCCGAAGGTCGGGGAACCAAAGCCCCCATGCGTTAAAATGTCCAAAAAACAGGTGGGCTATAGCCCTGGGGGGTGGGGCTGCCGAAGTTCGTCCGCTGGACTAGGAATGGGGCGAGACTTTGCAAGGGGCCTCCATGTACCAAAAATAGGCCTTGGCCATAGCCGCGCCTGAAGGTAGGGGCGCCAAAGCCCCCATGCGGAAAAATGCCCAAAAAACGGGCGGGCTATAGCCTTGGGGGGTGGGGCTGGCGAAGTTCGTCCGGCGGACTCAGAATGGGGCGAGACTTTGCGAGGGGCCTCCATGTACCAAAAATAGGCCGTGGACACAGCCGCGCCCAAAAATAAGCACCCAAAGGTCGGGGCGCCAAAGCCCCCCGGCGGAAAAATGCCCAAAAAACAGGTGGGCTATAGCCTTGGGGGGTGGGGCTGGAAAAGTTCGCCCGCTGGACTCGGATTGGGGCGAGACTTTGCAAGGGGCCACCGTGTGCCAAAAATAGGCCGCGGCCACAGCCGCGCCCAAAAAACGGGTGGGCTATAGCCTTGGGTGGGGCGGGCGAAATTCGTCCGCCGGACTCGGAATGGGGCGAGACTTTACGAAGTGCCACTGTGTGCCAACAATATGCCATGGGCACAGCTGCGCCCAAAAATAAACACGCAAAGGTCGGGGCACCAAAGCCCCGCTGCGGAAAAATGCCCAAAAAACGGGTGGGCTATAGCCTTGGGGGGTGGGGCTGGCGAAGTTCATCTGCCGGACTCGGAATCGGGCAGAACTTTCCGAGGGGCCTCCGTGTGCCAAAAATAGGCCGCGGGCACAGCCGCACCCAAAAATAAGTGCCCGAAGGTCGGGGAACCAAAGCCCCCATGCGTTAAAATGTCCAAAAAACAGGTGGGCTATAGCCCTGGGGGGTGGGGCTGCCGAAGTTCGTCCGCTGGACTAGGAATGGGGCGAGACTTTGCAAGGGGCCTCCATGTACCAAAAATAGGCCTTGGCCATAGCCGCGCCTGAAGGTAGGGGCGCCAAAGCCCCCATGCGGAAAAATGCCCAAAAAACGGGCGGGCTATAGCCTTGGGGGGTGGGGCTGGCGAAGTTCGTCCGGCGGACTCAGAATGGGGCGAGACTTTGCGAGGGGCCTCCATGTACCAAAAATAGGCCGTGGACACAGCCGCGCCCAAAAATAAGCACCCAAAGGTCGGGGCGCCAAAGCCCCCCGGCGGAAAAATGCCCAAAAAACAGGTGGGCTATAGCCTTGGGGGGTGGGGCTGGAAAAGTTCGCCCGCTGGACTCGGATTGGGGCGAGACTTTACGAGGGGCCTCTGTGCTCCAAAAATCGGTCGCGGGCACAGCCGTGCCCAAAAATAAGTGCACGAAGGTTGGGGCGCCAAAGCCCCCCCGCGGAAAAATGCCCAAAAAACAGGTGGGCTATAGCCTTGGGGGGTGGGGCTTGCGAAGTTCGTCTGCTGGACTCAGAATGGGGCTAGACTTTGCGAGGGTCCTCCGTGGGACAAAAATAGGCTACGGGTACTGCCGTACCCAAAAATAAGTGCCCGAAGGTCGGGACGCCAAAGCCCGCCTGCGGAAAAATGCCCAAAAAACGGGTGGGCTATAGCCTTGGGGGGTTGGGCTGCCGAAGTTCGTCCGCCGGACTCGGAATGGGGCGATACTTTGCGAGGGGACTCTGTATACCAAAAATAGGCCTCGGGCACAGCTGCGCCCGAAGCTAGGGGCGCCAAAGCCCCCATGTGGAAAAATGCCCAAAAGACGGGTGGGCTTTAGCCTTGGGTGGTGGGGCTGGCGAAGTTCGTCCGCCGGACTCGGAATGGGGAGAGTCTTTACGAGGACCCTCCGTGTGCCAAAAAAAGGCCACGGGCACAGCTGCGCCCAAAAATAAGCGCCCGAAGGTCGGGGCACCAAAGCCCCCTGGCGGAAAAATGCCCAAAAAACTGGTGGGCTGTAGCCTTGGGGGGTGGGGATGGCGAAGTTCATCTGCCGGACTCGGAATGGGGCGAGACTTTGCGAGGGGCCTCCGTGTGCAAAGACTTTGCAAGGGGTCTCCGTGTGCCAAAAATAGGCCAGGGGCACAGCCGCGCGCAAAAATAAGCGCCTGAAGGATGGGGCGCCATAGCCCGCCTGCGGAAAAATGCCCAAAAAACAGGTGGGCTATAGCATTGGGGGGTTGGGCTGCGGAAGTTCGTCCGCCGGATTTGGAATGGGGCGATACTTTGCGAGGGGCCTCCGTGTACGAAAAATAGGCCTCGGACACAGCCGCGCCCGAAGGTAGGGGCGTCAAAGCCCCCATGTGGAAAAATGCCCAAAAAACGGGTGGGCTATAGCCTTGGGGGGTGGGGCTGGCGAAGTTCGTCCGCCGGACTAGGAATGGGTTGAGTCTTTACGAGGGGCCTCCGTGTGCCAAAAAGAGGCCGCGGGCACAGCCGCGCCCAAAAATAAGTGCCCGAAGGTCGGGACGCCCAAGCCCCGCGGCGGAAAAGTGCCCAAAAACCAGGTGGGCTAGAGCCTTGGGGGGTGGGGCCGGCGAAGTTCGTCCGCCGGACTCGGAATGGGGCAAGACTTTGTGAGGGGCCTCCGTGTTCCAAAAATAGGCCGCAGGCACAACCGCGTCCAAAAATAAGCACCCAAAGGTCGGGCCGCCAAAGCCCCCCCGCGGAAAAATGCGCAAAAAACGAATGGGCTATAGCCTTGGGGGGTGGGGCTAGCGAAGTTCGTCCGCTGGACTCAGATTAGGGCGAGACTTTGCAAAGGGCCTCGGTGCGCCAAAAATCAGCCGCGGGAACAGCCGTGCCCAAAAATAAGCGCACGAAGGTCGGGGCGCCAAAGCCCCCCTGCGTAAAAATGCCCAAAAAAACAGGTGGGCTATAGCCTTGGGGGGTGGGGCTGGCGAAGTTCATCTGCAGGACTCGGAATGGGGCTAGACTTTGCGAGGGGCCTCCGTGGGACAAAAATAGGCTGCGGGTACAGCCGCACCCAAAAATAAGTGCCCGAAGGTCGGGGCGCCAAAGCCCACCTGCGGAAAAATGCCCAAAAAATGGGTGGGCTATAGCCTTGGGGGGT
>MKYO02006787.1:513305-546382 GCA_002013955.2 Citrus medica
AAAATGGGTGGGCTATAGCCTTGGGGGGTTGGGCTGCCGAAGTTCGTCCGCCGGACTCGGAATGGGGCGATACTTGGCGAGGGGCCTCCGTGTACCAAAAATAGGCCTCGGGCACAGCAGCGCCTGAAGGTAAGGGCGCCAAAGCCCCCATGTGGAAAAATGCCCAAAAAACGGGTGGGCTATAGCCTTGGGGGGTGGGGCTCGCGAAGTTCGTCCGCCGGATTCGGAATGGGGCGAGTCTTTACGAGGGGCCTCCGTGTGCCAAAAAGAGGCCGCGGCACAGCCGCGTCCAAAAACAAGCGCCCGAAGGTCGGGCTGCCAAAGCCCCCCTACGGAAAAATGCCTAAAAAATGGGTGGGCTATAGCCTTGGGGGGTGGGGCTGGCGAAGTTCGTCCGCTGGACTCGGATTGGGGCGAGACTTTGCGAGGGGCCTCCGTGCTCCAAAAATCGGCCGCGGCCACAGTTGTGCCCAAAAATAAGCGCACGAAGGTCGGGGTGCCAAAGCCCCCCTGCGGAAAAATACCCAAAAAACGGGTGGGCTATAGCCTTGGGGGGTGGGGCTGGCGAAGTTCGTCCGCTGGACTCGGATTGGGGCGAGACTTTGCGAGGGGCCTCCGTGGGAAAAAAATATGCTGCGGGTACAGCCGCACCCAAACATAAGCGCCCGAAGGTCGGGGCGCCAAAACCCGCCTGCGGAAAAATTCCCCTAAAACAGGTGGGCTATAGCCTTGGGGGGTTGGGCTTCCGATGTTTGTCCGCTGGATTTGGAATGGGGTTATACTTTGCGAGGGGACTCCGTTTACCAAAAATAGGCCTCGGGCACAGCCACGCCCGAAGGTAGGGGCGCTAAAGCCCCCATGGGGAAAAATGCCCAAAAAACGGGTCGGCTATAGCCTTGGGGGGTGGGGCTAGAGAAGTTCGTCCGCTGGACTCAGATGAGGGCGAGACTTTGCAAGGGGCCTCTGTGCGCCAAAAATCAGCCGCGGGGCCAGCCGTGCCCAAAAATAAGCGCACGAAGGTCGGGGCGCCAAAGCCCCCCGGCAGAAAAATGCCCAAAAAACGGGTCGGCTATAGCCTTGGGGGGTGGGGCTAGAGAAGTTCGTCCGCTGGACTCAGATGAGGGCGAGACTTTGCAAGGGGCCTCTGTGCGCCAAAAATCAGCCGCGGGGCCAGCCGTGCCCAAAAATAAGCGCACGAAGGTCGGGGCGCCAAAGCCCCCCGGCAGAAAAATGCCCAAAAAACGGGTCGGCTATAGCCTTGGGGGGTGGGGCTAGAGAAGTTCGTCCGCTGGACTCAGATGAGGGCGAGACTTTGCAAGGGGCCTCTGTGCGCCAAAAATCAGCCGCGGGGCCAGCCGTGCCCAAAAATAAGCGCACGAAGGTCGGGGCGCCAAAGCCCCCCGGCAGAAAAATGCCCAAAAAACGGGTGGGCTATAGCCTTGGGGGGTGGGGCTAGAGAAGTTCGTCCGCTGGACTCAGATTAGGGCGAGACTTTGCAAGGGGCCTCTGTGCGCCAAAAATCAGCCGCGGGCACAGCCGTGCCCAAAAATAAGCGCACGAAGGTCGGGGCGCCAAAGCCCCCCTGCGTAAAAATGCCCAAAAAAACAGGTGGGCTATAGCCTTGGGGGGTGGGGCTGGCGAAGTTCATCTGCAGGACTCGGAATGGGGCTAGACTTTGCGAGGGGCCTCCGTGGGACAAAAATAGGCTGCGGGTACAGCCGCACCCAAAAATAAGCGCCCGAAGGTCGGGGCGCCAAAGCCCACCTGCGGAAAAATGCCCAAAAAATGGGTGGGCTATAGCCTTGGGGGGTGGGGCTGGCGAAGTTCGTCCGCCGGATTCGGAATGGGGCGAGTCTTTACGAGGGGCCTCCGTGTGCCCAAAAGAGGCCGAGGGCACAGCCGCGCCCAAAAATAAGTGCCCGAAGGTCGGGAAACCCAAGCCGCCCGGCGGAAAAATGCCCAAAAAACGGGTGGGTTAGAGCCTTGGGGGGTGGGGCTGGCGAAGTTCATCCGCAGGACTCGGAATGGGGCGAGACTTTGCGAGGGGCCTCCATGTGCTAAAAATTGGCCGCGGGCACAGCCGCGTCCAAAAATAAGCGCCCGAAGGTCGGGCTGCCAAAGCCCCCCTACGGAAAAATGCCTAAAAAACGGGTGGGCTATATAGCGTTGGGGGGTGGGGCTGGCGAAGTTCGTCCGCTGGACTCGGATTGGGGCGAGACTTTGCGAGGGGCCTCTGTGCACCAAAAATCGGCCGCGGCCACAGCCGTTCCCAAAAATAAGCGCACGAAGGTCGGGGCGCCAAAGCCCCCCTGCGGAAAAATGCCCAAAAAATAGGTGGGCTATAGCCTTGGGGGATGGGGCTGGCGAAGTTCGTCTGCCGGACTCGGAATGGGGTTAGACTTTGCGAGGGGCCTCCGTGGGAAAAAAATATGCTGCGGGTACAGCCGCACCCAAACATAAACGCCCGAAGGTCGGGGCGCCAAAGCCCGCCTGCGGAAAAATTCCCCTAAAACGGGTGGGCTATAGCCTTGGGGGGTTGGGCTGCCGAAGTTTGTCCGCTGGATTTGGAATGGGGTGATACTTTGCGAGGGGACTGCGTTTACCAAAAATAGGCCTCGGGCACAGCCGCGCCCGAAGGTAGGGGCGCTAAAGCCCCCATGGGGAAAAATGCCCAAAAAACGGGTGGGCAATAGCCTTGGGGGGTGGGGCTGGCGAAGTTCGTCCATAGGACTCAGAATGGGGCGAGTCTTTACGGGGGGCCTCCGTGTGCCAAAAATAGGCCGCGGGCACAGCCGCGCCCAAAAATAAGCGCCCGAAGGTCTGGGCGCCAAAGACCCCCGGCAGAAAAATGCCGAAAAAACGGGTGGGCTATAGCCTTGGGGAGTGGGGCTGGCGAAGTTCGTCCGTCGGACCCGGAAAAGGGCGAAACTTTGCGAGGGGCCTCTGTGTACCAAAAATAGGCCGCGGGTACAGTCGCTTCCAAAAAATAAGCGCTCGAAGGTCGGGGCGCCAAAGCCCCCCAGCGGAAAAATGCCCAAAAAACGGGTGGGCTAGCCTTGGGGGGTGGGGCTGGCGAAGTTCGTCCGGCAGACTTGGAATGGGGCGAGATTTTGTGAGGGGCCTCCGTGCGCCAAACATAGGCTGCGGGCACAGCAGCGCCCAAAAATAGGCATCCGAAGGTCGTGGCGCCAAAGCACCCCTGCGGGAAAATGCCCAAAAAATGGGTGTACTATTGCCTTGGGTGGTGGGGCTGGCGAAGTTCATCCGCCGGACTCGGAATGGGGCGAGACTTTGCGAGGGGCCTCCGTGTACCAAAAATAGGCCGCGAGCACAGCCGCGCCCAAAAATAAGCGCCCGAAGGTCGGGACGCCCAAGCCCCCCGGCCGAAAAATGCCCAAAAAACGGGTGGGCTAGAGCCTTGGGGGGTGGGGCTGGCGAAGTTCGTCCGCCGGACTCGGAATGGGGCGAGACTTTGTGAGGGGCCTCCGTGTGCTAAAAATAGGCCGCGGGCACAGCCGCACCCGAAGGTCGGGGCGCCAAAGCCCCCCTGCGGAAAAATGCCCAAAAAATTGGTGGGCTACAGCCTTGGGGGGTGGGGCTGGCGAAGTTCGTCCGCCGGACTCAGAATGGGGCGAGAATTTGTGAGGGGCATCCGTATGCGAAAAATATCCGTGGGCGTAGCCGTACCCAAAAAAAAAGCACCGAAGGTCGGGGCGCTAAAGCCCCCCTGCGGAAAAATGCCCAAAAAACGGGTAGGCTATAGCCTTGGGGGGTGGGGCTAGCGAAGTTCGTCCGCCTGACTCGGAATGGAGTGAGACTTTGCGAGGGGCCTCTGTGTGCCAAAACTAGTCCGCGGGCACAGACGCGCCCAAAAAACATTAGTGCCCGAGGGTCGGGGCGGCATAGCCCCCGTGCGGAAAAATGCCCAAAAAAAGGGTGGTCTGTAGCCTTGGGTGGTGCGGCTGGCAAAGTTCGTCTGCCGGACTCGGAATGGGGCGAGACTTTGCGAGGGGCCGCCATGTGCCAAAAACATCCGCGGGCACAGCCGCACCCAAAAAAAAACACCCGAAGGTCTGGGCGCTAAAGCCCCCCTGCGGAAAAATGCCCAAAAAATGGGTGGGCTGTAGCCTTGGGGGGTGGGTCTGGCGAAGTTCGTCCGCCAGACTCGGAATGGGTCGAGACTTTGCGAGGGGCCTCTGTGTGCCAAAAATAGGCTGCGGGCACAGCCGTACCCAAAAATAAGTGCCCGAACGTTGGGGCGCCAAAGCCACCCTATGGAAAAATGCCCAAAAAACGGGTGGGCTATAGCCTTGGGGGGTGGGGCTGGCGAAGTTCGTCCGCCGGACTCGGAATGGGGCGAGACTTTGCGAGGGGTCTCCATTTGCCAAAAATAGGCAGCGGGCACAGCCGCGCCCAAATAGACGTGCCCGAAGGTCGGGGCGCCAAAGCCCCCCTGCGGAAAAATGCCCAAAAAACGGGTGGGCTATAGCCTTGCGGGGTGGGGCTGGCGAAGTTCGTCCGCTGGACTCGGAATGGGCCGAGACTATGTGAGGGACCTTCGTATGCTAAAAATAGGCCACGCGCAAATCCGCGCACGAAAAAAGGGGACCGAACGTCGGGGCGCCAAAGCCCCCCTGCGGAAAAATGCCCAAAAAATGGATGGGCTATAGCCTTGGGGGGTGGGGCTGGCGAAGTTCGTCCGCCAGACTCGGAATGGGGCGAGACTTTACGAGGGGCCTCCGTGTGCCAAAAATAGGCCGCGTTCACAGCTGCGCCCAACAATAAGCACCCGAAGGTCGTGGCGCCAAAGCCCCCCTGTGGAAAAATGCCCAAAAAACGGGTGGGCTATAGCCTTGGGGGGTGGGGTTGGCGAAGTTCGTCCGCCGGACTCGGAATGGGGCGAGACTTTGCGAGGGGCCTCCGTATGGTAAAAATAGGCTGCGGATACAGCCGCGCCAAAAAATAATTGTCCGAAGTTTGGGGCCCCAAAGCCCCCCTGCGAAAAAATACCAAAAAAACGGGTAGGCTATAGCCTTGGGGGGTGGGGCTGGCGAAGTTCGTCTGCCGGACTCGGAATGGGGTGAGACTTTGCGAGGGGCCGCGGTGTACCAAAAATAGGCCGCGGACACAGCCGCACCCGAAGGTCAGGGCGCCAAAGCCCCCCTGCGGAAAAATGCCCAAAAAATGGGTGGGCTACAGCCTTGGGGGGTGGGGCTGGCGAAGTTCGTCCGCCGGACTCAGAATGGGGCGAGAATTTGCGAGGGGCCTCCGCGTGTGAAAAATATCCGTGGGTGCAGCCGTACCCAAAAAAAAAGCACCGAAGGTCGGGGCGCTAAAGCCCCCCTGCGTAAAAATGCCCAAAAAATGGGTGGGCTATAGCCTTGGGAGGTGGGGCTAGCAAAGTTCGTCTGCCGGACTCGGAGTGGGGCGAGACTTTGCAAGGGGCCTACGTGTACCAAAAATAGGCCGCGGGAACAGCCGTGCCCAAAAATAAGCGCCCAAAAGTCGGGTCGCCAAAGTCCCCCAGCGGAAAAATCCCCAAAAAACGGGTGGGCTATAGCCTTGGGGGGTGCGGCTGGCGAAGTTTTTCCGCCGGACTCGGAATGGGGCAAGCCTTTGCGAGGGGCCTCCGTGTTCCAAAAATAGGCTGCGCTCATAGCCGCGCCAAAAAATAAGTGCCCGAAGTTTGGGGCCCCAAAGCCCCCCTACGAAAAAATACCAAAAAAACGGGTGGGCTATAGCCTTGGGGGGTGGGGCTGGCGAAGTTCGTCCGCCGGACTCGGATTGGGGCGAGACTTTACGAGGGGCCTCCGTGTGCCAAAAATAGGCCGCGTTCACAGCCGCGTGCAACAATAAGCACCCGAAGGTCGTGGCGCCAAAGCCCCCTGTGGAAAAATGCCCAAAAAATGGGTGGGCTATAGCCTTGGGGGGTGGGGATGGCGAAGTTCGTCCGCCGGACTCGGAATGGGCCGAGACTATGTGAGGGACCTCCGTGGGCCAGAAATAGGCCGCGGGCACAGCCGCGTCCAAAAATGAGCACCCGTAGGTCGGGGCGCCCATGCCCCCCTGCAGAAAAATGCCCAAAAAACGGGTGGGCTATTGCCTTGGGGGGTGGGGCTGCCGAAGTTCGTCCGCCGGACTCATAATGGGGCGAGAGTTTGCGAGGGGCCTCCGTGTGCCAAAAATAGGCCGCGGGCACAGCCGCACACGAAGGTCGGGGCGCCAAAACCCCCCTGCGGAAAAATACCCAAAAAACGGGTGGGCTATAGCCTTGGGGGGTGGGGCTGGTGAAGTTCGTCCGCCGGACTCGGAATGGGGCGAGAATTTGTGAGGGGCCTCCATGTGCCACAAAGAGGCCGTGGGCATAGACGCGCCCAGAAATAAGCGCCCGAAGGTTGGGGTGCCAAAGACCCCCTGCGGAAAAATGCCCAAAAAACGGGTAGGCTATAGTCTTCGGGGGTGCGGCTGGCGAAGTTTGTCCGCCGGACTCGAAATGGGGCAAGACTTTACGAGGGGCCTCCGTGTGCCAAAAATAGGCCGCGGGCATGGCCGCACCCAAAAATAAGTGCCCGAAGGTCGGGGCGCCAAAGCCACCCAGCGGAAAAATGCCCACAAAACGGGTGGGCTATAGCCTTGGGGGGTGGGGCGGGCGAAGTTCGTCCGCCGGACTCGGAATGGGGCGAGTCATTACGAGGGGCCTCCGTGTGCTAAAAATAGGCCACGGGCACCGCTGTTCCCAAAAATAACAGCCCGAAGTTCGGGGCGCCAAAGCCCCCCTGCGGAAAAATGCCCAAAAACCAGGTGGGCTATAGCCTTGGGGGGTGAGGATGGCGAAGTTCGTCCGCCAGACTCGGAATGGGGCGAGACTTTACGAGGGGCCTCCGTGTGCCAAAAATAGGCCGCGTTCACAGCTGCGCCCAACAATAAGCACCCGAAGGTCGTGGCGCCAAAGCCCCCCTGTGGAAAAATGCCCAAAAAACGGGTGGGCTATAGCCTTGGGGGGTGGGGTTGGCGAAGTTCGTCCGCCGGACTCGGAATGGGGCGAGACTTTGCGAGGGGCCTCCGTATGGTAAAAATAGGCTGCGGATACAGCCGCGCCAAAAAATAATTGTCCGAANGCCAAAAAATAGGCCGCAAGAACAGCCGCGCCCAAAAATAAGCCCCCGAAGGTCGGGGCGCCAAAGCCCCCCTGTGGAAAAATGCCCAAAAAACAGGTGGGCTATAGCCTGGGGGGGTACGGCTGGCGAAGTTCGTCTGCCGGACTCAGAATGGGGTGAGACTTTGCGTGGGGCCTCCGTGTGCCAAACAATAGGCCGCAAGAACAGCCGCGCCCAAAAATAAGCCCCCGAAGGTCGGGGCGCCAAAGCCCCCCTGCGGAAAAATGCCCAAAAAACGGGTGGGCTATAGCCTTGGGGGGTGGGGTTGGCGAAGTTCGTCCGCCGGACTCGGAATGGGGTGAGACTTTGCGTGGGGCCTCCGTGTACCAAAAATAGGCCGTGGTCGCAGCCGCGCCCAAAAACAGGCGCCCGAAGGTCGGGGTACCAAAGCCCCCCTGCGGAAAAATGCCCAAAAAACGGGTGGGCTATAACCTTGGGGGTTGTGGCTGGCGAAGTCCGTCCGCCGGACTCGGAAGCGGTCGACACTTTGCGAGGGGCCTCCGGGAGCCACAAATAGGCCGCAGGCACAGGCACGCCCAAAAATAAGTGCCCGAAGGTCGGGGCTACAAAGCCCCCCTGCGGAAAAATGCCCAAAAAACGGGTGGGCTATAGCCTTGGGGGGTGGGGCTGGCGAAGTTCGTCCGCCGGACTCGGAATGGGGCGAGACTTTGCGAGGGGCCTCCGTGTGAAAAAACTAGGCCGCGGGCATGGTCGGGGCGCCAATGCCCCCTGCGGAAAAATACCCAAAAAATGGGTGGGCTATAACCTTGGTGGGTGGGCCTGGCGAAGTTCGTCCGCCGGACTCGGAATGGGGTGAGACTTTGCAAGGGGCCTCCGTGTACCAAAACTAGGCCGCGGGCATGGCCGTACCCAAAAATAAGTGCCCGAAGGTCGGGGCTCCAAAGCCCCCCTGCGGAAAAATGCCCAAAAAACGGGTGGGCTATCACCCTGGGGGGAGTGGCTGGCGAAGTTCGTCCGCCGGACTCGGAATGGGGCAAGACCTTACGAGGAGCCTCCGTGTGCAAAAAATAGGCCGCGGGCACGGTTGGGGCACCAAAGTCCCCCTGCGGAAAAATACCCAAAAAACGGGTGGGCTATAACCTTGGGGGGTGGGCTTGGCGAAGTTCGTCCGCCGGACTCGGAATGGGGTGAGACTTTGTGAGGCACCTCCGTGTGCCAAAAATAGGCCATGGACACAGCCGCGCCCAAAAATAAGTGCCCGAAGGTCGGGGCTCCAAGGCCCCCCTGCGGAAAAATGCCCAAAAAACGGGTGGGCTATAGCGTTGCGGGGTGCGGCTGGTGAAGTTCGTCCGCCGGATTCAGAATGGGACGAAACTTTATGAGGGACCTCTGTGTGCCAAAAATAGGCCGCGGGCACAGCCGAGTCCAAAAATAAGTGCCCGAAGGTCGGAGCGCCAAAGCCCCCCTGCCGAAAAATGCCCAAAAAACGGGTGGGCTATGGCCTTGGGGGGTGGGGCGGGCGAAGTTCGTCTGCCAGTCTCGGAATGGGGCGAGACTTTGCGAGGGGCCTCTGAGTGCCAAAAATAGGCCTCGGCCACAGCCGCGCAAAAAAATAAGCACCCGAATGTCAGGGCGCCAAAGCCCCCCTGAGGAAAATTGCCCAAAAAACAGGTGGGCTATAGCCTTGGGGGGTGGGGCTGGCGAAGTTCATCCGCTGGACTCGGAATGGGGCGAGACTTTACGAGGGCCTCCGTGTGCCAAAAATAGGCCGTGGGGACAGCCGCACCCAAAAATAAGCGCCCGAATGTCGGGGCGCCAAAACGCCCAGCGGAAAAATGCCCAAAAAACGGGTGGGCTATAGCCTTGGGGGGTGGGGCTGGCAAAGTTCATCCGCCGGACTCGGAATGGGCCGAGACTTTGCGAGGGGCCACCGTGTGCCAAAAATAGGTGGCGGGCACAGCCGTACCTAAAAATAAGCGTCCGAAGGTCGGGGCGCCAAAGCTCCCCTGCGGAAAAATGCCCAAAAAACGGGTGGGCTATAGCCTTGGGGGGTGGGGCTGGCAAAGTTCATCCGCCAGACTCGGAATGGGCCGAGACTTTGCGAGGGGCAACCGTGTGCCAAAAATAGGTGGCGGGCACAGCCGCACCTAAAAATAAGCGTCCGAAGGTCGGGGCGCCAAAGCTCCCCTGCGGAAAAATGCCCAAAAAACGGGTGGGCCATAGCCTTGGGGGGTGGGGCTTGCGAAGTTCGTGCGCCGGACTCGGAATGGGGCGAGACTTTGCGAGGGGCCTCCGTGTGCCAAAAATAGGCCGCGGACAAAGCTGCGCCCAAAAATAAGTGCCCGAAGTTTGGGGCGCCAAAGCCCCCTGCGGAAAATGCCCAAAAAATGGGTGAGCTATAGCCTTGGCGGGTGGGGCTGGCGAAGTTCATCCGTCGGACTCGGAATGGGGCGAGACTTTGCGAGGGGCCTCCGTGTGCCAAAAATAGTCCGCGGGCAAAGCCACGCCCAAAAGTAAGTACCCGAAGGTCGGGGCGCCAAAGCCCCCGTGCGAAAAAATGCCCAAAAAATGGGTGGGCTATAGCCTTGGGGACGCGCCCAAAAATAAGTGCCCGAAGGTCGGGGCTCCAAGGCCCCCCTGCGGAAAAATGCCCAAAAAACGGGTGGGCTATAGCGTTGCGGGGTGCGGCTGGTGAAGTTCGTCCGCCGGATTCAGAATGGGACGAAACTTTATGAGGGACCTCTGTGTGCCAAAAATAGGCCGCGGGCACAGCCGAGTCCAAAAATAAGTGCCCGAAGGTCGGAGCGCCAAAGCCCCCCTGCCGAAAAATGCCCAAAAAACGGGTGGGCTATGGCCTTGGGGGGTGGGGCGGGCGAAGTTCGTCTGCCAGTCTCGGAATGGGGCGAGACTTTGCGAGGGGCCTCTGAGTGCCAAAAATAGGCCTCGGCCACAGCCGCGCAAAAAAATAAGCACCCGAATGTCAGGGCGCCAAAGCCCCCCTGAGGAAAATTGCCCAAAAAACAGGTGGGCTATAGCCTTGGGGGGTGGGGCTGGCGAAGTTCATCCGCTGGACTCGGAATGGGGCGAGACTTTACGAGGGCCTCCGTGTGCCAAAAATAGGCCGTGGGGACAGCCGCACCCAAAAATAAGCGCCCGAATGTCGGGGCGCCAAAACGCCCAGCGGAAAAATGCCCAAAAAACGGGTGGGCTATAGCCTTGGGGGGTGGGGCTGGCAAAGTTCATCCGCCGGACTCGGAATGGGCCGAGACTTTGCGAGGGGCCACCGTGTGCCAAAAATAGGTGGCGGGCACAGCCGTACCTAAAAATAAGCGTCCGAAGGTCGGGGCGCCAAAGCTCCCCTGCGGAAAAATGCCCAAAAAACGGGTGGGCTATAGCCTTGGGGGGTGGGGCTGGCAAAGTTCATCCGCCAGACTCGGAATGGGCCGAGACTTTGCGAGGGGCAACCGTGTGCCAAAAATAGGTGGCGGGCACAGCCGCACCTAAAAATAAGCGTCCGAAGGTCGGGGCGCCAAAGCTCCCGTGCGGAAAAATGCCCAAAAAATGGGTGAGCTATAGCCTTGGCGGGTGGGGCTGGCGAAGTTCATCCGTCGGACTCGGAATGGGGCGAGACTTTGCGACGGGCCTCCTGTGCCAAAAATAGGCCGCGGACAAAGCTGCGCCCAAAAATAAGTGCCCGAAGTTTGGGGCGCCAAAGCCCCCTGCGGAAAATGCCCAAAAAATGGGTGAGCTATAGCCTTGGCGGGTGGGGCTGGCGAAGTTCATCCGTCGGACTCGGAATGGGGCGAGACTTTGCGACGGGCCTCCTGTGCCAAAAATAGGCGGTGAGCAAAGCCGCGTCCAATAATAAGCGCCCGATGGTCGGGACGCCAAAGCCCCCATGTGGAAAAATGACCAAAAAACGGGTGGGCTATAGCCTTGGGGGGTGGGGCTGGCGAAGTTCGTCCGCCGGGCTCGGAATGGGGCGAGACTTTGTGAGGGGCCTCCGTGTGCCAAAAATAGGCCGCGGACAAAGCTGCGCCCAAAAATAAGTGCCCGAAGTTTGGGGCGCCAAAGCCCCCTGCGGAAAATGCCCAAAAAATGGGTGAGCTATAGCCTTGGCGGGTGGGGCTGGCGAAGTTCATCCGTCGGACTCGGAATGGGGCGAGACTTTGCGACGGGCCTCCTGTGCCAAAAATAGGCGGTGAGCAAAGCCGCGTCCAATAATAAGCGCCCGATGGTCGGGACGCCAAAGCCCCCATGTGGAAAAATGACCAAAAAACGGGTGGGCTATAGCCTTGGGGGGTGGGGCTGGCGAAGTTCGTCCGCCGGGCTCGGAATGGGGCGAGACTTTGTGAGGGGCCTCCGTGTGCCAAAAATAGGCCGCGGACAAAGCTGCGCCCAAAAATAAGTGCCCGAAGTTTGGGGCGCCAAAGCCCCCTGCGGAAAATGCCCAAAAAATGGGTGAGCTATAGCCTTGGCGGGTGGGGCTGGCGAAGTTCATCCGTCGGACTCGGAATGGGGCGAGACTTTGCGACGGGCCTCCTGTGCCAAAAATAGGCGGTGAGCAAAGCCGCGTCCAATAATAAGCGCCCGATGGTCGGGACGCCAAAGCCCCCATGTGGAAAAATGACCAAAAAACGGGTGGGCTATAGCCTTGGGGGGTGGGGCTGGCGAAGTTCGTCCGCCGGGCTCGGAATGGGGCGAGACTTTGTGAGGGGCCTCCGTGTGCCAAAAATAGGCCGCGGACAAAGCTGCGCCCAAAAATAAGTGCCCGAAGTTTGGGGCGCCAAAGCCCCCTGCGGAAAATGCCCAAAAAATGGGTGAGCTATAGCCTTGGCGGGTGGGGCTGGCGAAGTTCATCCGTCGGACTCGGAATGGGGCGAGACTTTGCGAGGGCCCTCCTTGTGCCAAAAATAGGCCGCGGGCACAGCCGCACCCAAAAATAAGCGCCTGAATGTTGGGGCGCCAAAGCCCTCCTGCGAAAAAATGCCCAAAAAACGGGTTAGCTATAGCCTTGGGGGGTGGGGCTCGCGATGTTTGTCCACTGGAGTTGGAATGGGGTGAGACTTTGCGAGGGCCCTCCGTGTGCCAAAAATAGGCCGCGGGCACAGCCGCGCCCAACAATAAGTGCCCGAAGGTCGGGGCGCCAAAGCCCCCTGCAGAAAAATGCCCAAAAAATGGGTGGGCTATAGCCTTGGGGGGTGGGGCTGGCGAAGATCATCCGCCGGACTCGGAATGCGTCGAGACTTTGTGTGTGACCACCGTGCGCCAAAAATAGACCGCGGGCACAGCCGTGCCCAAAAATAAACTCCCGAAGGTCGGGGCTCCAAAGCTGCCCTGCGGAAAAATACCCAAAAAATGGGTGGGCTATAGCCTTGGGGGGTGGGGCTGGCGAAGTTCGTCCGCCGGACTCGGAATGCGGTGAGACTTTCGGAGGGGCCTCCGTGTGCCAATAATAGGCTGCGGGCACAGCCGCGCCCAAAAATAACGCCCGAAGGTCGGGGCTCCAAAGCTGCCCTGCGGAAAAATACCCAAAAAATGGGTGGGCTACAGCCTTGCAGGGTGGGGCTGGCGAAGTTCGTCCGCAGGACTCGGAACGGGGCGAGACTTTGTGAGGAGCCTCCGTGTGCCAATAATTGGCTGCGGGCACAGCCGCGCCCAAAAATAATGCCCGAACGTTGGGGCGCCAAAGCCCCCGTACTGAAAAATGCCCAAAAAACAGGTGGGCTATAGCCTTGGGTGGTGGGACTGGCGAAGTTTGTCCGCCGGACTCGGAATGGGGCGAGACATTGCAAGGGGCCTCCGTGTGCCAAAAATCGGCTACGGGGACAGCTGCGCCCAAAAATAAGTGCCCGAAGTTCGGGCCGCCAAAACCCCCCTGTAGAAAAATGCCCAAAAAACGGGTGGGATATAGCGTTGGGGGGTGGGGCTGGTGAAGTTCCTCCGCCGGACTCGGAGTGGGGTGAGACTTTGCGAGGGGCCTCCGTGTGCCAAAAATAGGCTGCCGGCACAGCCGCGCCCAAAAATAATCCCCGAAGGTTGGGGCGCCAAAGCCCCCCTGTGGAAAAATGCCCAAAAAACGGGTGGGATACAGCCTTGGGGGGTGGGGCTGACGATGTTCGTCCGCCGGACTCGGTATGGGGCGAGACTTTGTGAGGAGCCTCCGTGTACCAAAAATCGGCTACGACCACAGCCGCGCCCAAAAATAATCCCCGAAGGTTGGGGCGCCAAAGCCCCCCTGTGGAAAAATGCCCAAAAAACGGGTCGGCTATAGCCTTGGGGGGTGGGGCTGGCGAAGTTCGTCCGCCGGGCTCGGAATGGGGCGAGACGTTGTGAGGGGCCTCCGTGTGCCAAAAATAGGCCGCGGACACAGCCGCGCCCAAAAATAAGCGCCGGAAGGTCGGGGCGCCAAAGCCCCCCCGCGGAAAAATGCCCAAAAAATGGGTGGGCTATAGCCTTGGGAGGTGGGGCTGGCGAAGTTCGTCCGCCGGACTCGGAATGGGGCGAGACTATGCGAGGGGCCCCCGCGTGCCAAAAATAGGCCGCGGGCACAGCAGCGCCCAAAAATAAATGCCCGAAGGTTGGGGCGCCATAGCCCCCCAGCGGAAAAATGCCCAAAAAACGGGCGGGCTATAGCATTGAGGGGTCGGGCTGGTGAAGTTCGTCCGCCGGACCCGGAATGGGGTGAGACTTTGCGAGGGACCTCCGTGTGCCCAAACTAGCCTACGGGCACAGCCGCGCCCAAAAATAACGCCCGAAGGTCGGGGCGCCAAAGCCACCCTACGGAAAAATGCGCAAAAAACGGGTGGGCTATAGCCTTGGGGGGTGGGGCTGGTGAAGTTCGTCCGCCGGACTCGGAATGGGGCGAGACTTTGTAAGGGGCCTCCGTGTGCCAAAATTAGGCTGCGGGCACAGCCGCGCCAAAAAAGAATACCTGAAGGTCGGGGCTCCAACGCCCCACTGCGTAAAATATGCCCAAAAAACAGTTGGGCTACAGCCTTGGGGGGTGGGGCTGGCGATGTTCGTCCGCCGGACTTGGAATGGGGCGAGACTTTGTGAGGAGCCTCCATGTACAAAAAATAGGCTGCGACCACAGCCGCGCCCAAAAATAATCACCGAAGGTTGGGGCGCCAAAGCCCCCCTGCAGAAAAATGCCCAAAAAACGGGTGGGCTATAGCCTTGGGGGGTGGGGCTGGCGATGTTCGTCCGCCGGACTCGGAATGGGGCGAGACTTTGTGAGGAGCCTCCATGTACAAAAAATAGGCTGCGACCACAGCCGCGCCCAAAAATAATCACCGAAGGTTGGGGCGCCAAAGCCCCCCTGCAGAAAAATGCCCAAAAAACGGGTGGGCTATAGCCTTGGGGGGTGGGGCTGGCGATGTTCGTCCGCCGGACTCGGAATGGGGCGAGACTTTGCGAGGGGCCTCCGTGTGCCAAAAATAGGCCGCGGGAACAGCCGCGCCCAAAAATAAGTGCCCGAAGTTCGGGGCGCCAAAACCGCCCAGCGGAAAAATGCCAAAAAAACGGGTGGGCTATTGTGTTGGGGGGTGGGGCTAGCGAAGTTCGTCCGCCGGTCTTGGAATGGGTCGAGACTTTGCGAGGGGCCCCCGTGTGCCAAAAATAGGCCGCGGGCACAGCCCTGCCAAAAAATAAGTGCCCGAAGGTCGGGGCGCCAAAGCCCCCCTGCTGAAAAATGCCCAAAAAATGGGTAGGCTATAGCCTTGGGGGGTGGGGCCGGCGACGTTCGTCCGCCGGACTTTGAATGGGGCGAGACTTTGAAAGGGCCTTCCGTGTGCCAAAAATTTGCCGCTGCCACAGCCGCGCCCAAAAATAAGTGCCCGAAGGTCGGGGTGCCAAAGTCCCCTGCGGAAAAATGCCCAAAAATTGGGTGGGCTATAGCCTTGGGGTGTGGGGCTGTCTCTTATACACATCTCTTTGCGAGGGGCCTCCGTGTGCAAAAAATAGGCTGCGCGCACAGCCACGCTAAAAAATAATGCCCGAAGGTCAGGGCGCCAAGGCCACCCAGCGGACAAATGCCCAAAAAACGGGTGGGCTATAGCGTCGGGGGGTGGGGCTGCCGAAGTTCGTCCGCCGGACTCGGAATGGGGCGAGACTTTGTGAGGAGCCTCCGTGTGCCAAAAATAGGCCGCGGTCTCAGCCGTGCCAAAAAATAAGCGCCCGAAGGTCGGGGCGCCAAAGCCCCCCAGCGGAAAAATGCCCAAAAAATGGGTGGGCTATAGCCTTGGGGGGTGGGGCTGGCGACGTTCGTCCGCCGGACACGGAATGGGAAGAGACTTTGAAAGGGCCCTCCGTGTGCCAAAAATTGGCCACAGCCACAGCCGCGCCCAAAAATAAGTGCCCGAAGGTCGGGGTGCCAAAGCCCCCCTGCGGAAAAATGCCCAAAAATTGGGTGGGCTATAGCCTTGGGGTGTGGGGCGTACGAAGTTTGTCCGCCGGACTCGGAATTGGGCAAGGCTTTGCGAGGGGACTCCGTGTTCCAAAAATAGGCCGCGGACAGAGCCACGACAAAAAATAAGCACCCGAAGGTCGGGGCGCCAAAGCCCCCCTGCGGAGAAATGCCCAAAAAACAGGTGGGCTAAAGACTTGGGGGGTGGGGCTGGCAAAGTTCATCGGCCGGACTCGGAATGGGGCGAGACTTTAGGAGGGGCTGCCGTGTGCCAAAAATAGGTCACGGGCACAGCCGCGCCCAAAAATAAGCGCCCGAAGGTCGGGGCGCCAAAGCCCCCCTGTGGAAAAATGCCCAAAAAATGGGTGGGCTATAGCCTTGGGTGGTGGGGCTGGCGAAGTTCGTCCGCCGGACTCGGAATGGGGCGAGACTTTGCGAGGGGCCTCCGTGTGGTAAAATTAGGCCGCTGGCACAGCCGCTTCCAAAAATAAGCACCCGAAGGTCGGGGCACCAAAGCCCCCCCGCGGAAAAATGCCAAAAAAACGGGTGGGCTATAGCCTTGGGGGGTGGGGCTGGCGAAGTTCGTCTGCAGGACTCGGAATGGGACGAGACTTTGCAAGGGTCCTACGTGTGCCATAAATAGGCCGCGGGCTCAGCCGTGCCAAAAAATAAGTGCCCGAAGGTCGGGGCGCCAAAACCCCCCTGCGGAAAAATGCCCAAAAAATGGGTGGGCTATAGCCTTGGGGTGTGTGGCGTGCAAAGTTCGTCTGCCGGACTCGGAATGGAGCGAAACTTTGTGAGGGGCCCCCCTGTGCTAAAAATAGGCCGCAGCCACAGCCGCGCCCAAAAATAAGTGCCCGATGGTCGGGGTGCCAAAGCCCCCCTGCGGAAAAATGCCCAAAAATTGGGTGGGCTATAGCCTTGGGGTGTGGGGCATGCGAAGTTTGTCCGCCGGACTCGGAATTGGGCGAGGCTTTGCGAGGGGACTCTGTGTTCCAAAAATAGGCCGCGGACAGAGCTGCGGCAAAAAATAAGCACCCGAAGGTCGGGGCGCCAAAGCGCCCCTGCGGAAAAATGCCCAAAACACGGGTGGGCTATAGCCTTGGGGGGTGGGGCTGGCGAAGTTCGTCCGCCGGACTCGGAATGGGTCGAGACTTTGCGAGGGGCCTCCGTGTGGCAAAAATAGGTCGCCGGCACAGCCGCCCCCAAAAATAAACGCCCGAAGGTCGGGGCTCCAAAGCCCCCCTGCAGAAAAATGCCCAAAAAATGGGTGGGCTATAGCCTTGGGGGTGGGGCTGGAGAAGTTCTTCGGCCGGACTCGGAATGAGGTAACACTTTAAGAGGGCCGCCGTGTGGCAAAAATAGGCCGCGGGCACAACAGTGGCCAAAAATAAGCGCCCGAAGGACGGGGCGCCAATGCCCCCTGCGGAACAATACCCAAAAAACGGGTGGGCTATAGCCTTGGGGGGTAGGGCTGGCGAAGTTCATCCGCCGGACTCGGAATAGGGTGAGACTTTGCGAGGGGCCCCCGTGTACCGAAAATATTCCGCGGGCACAGCCGCACCCAAAAATAAACTCCCGAAGGTCGGGGCGCCAAAGCCCCCCTGTGGAAAAATGCCCAAAAAACGGGTGGACTATAGCCTTGGGGGGTGGGGCTGGTGAAGTTTGTCCACCGGACTCGGAATAGGGCAAGCCTTTACGAGGGGCCTCCGTGTGTCAAAAATAGGCAGCGGGCACAGCCGCGCCCAAAAATAAGCGGCCGAAGGTCGGGGTGCCAGAGCCCCCCTGCACAAAAATGCCCAAAAAACGGGTGGGCTATAGCCTTGGGGGGTGGGGCTGGCGAAGTTCGTCTGCCGGACTCGGAATGGGGTGAGACTTTGGGAGGGGCCTCCGTGTGCCATAAATAGGCCGCGGGCACAGCCGCGTCCAAAAATAAGCGCCCGAAGGTCGGAGCGCCAACGCCCCCATGCGGAAAAATGCCGAAAAAACTGGTGGGCTATAGCCTTGAGGGGTGGGGCTGGCGAAGTTCAGCCGCCGGCCTCAGAACGGGACCTGTCTCTTATACACATCTCTACCGTGCCCAAAAATAAGCACCCGAAGGTCCTGTCTCTTATACACATCTCTACCGTGCCCAAAAATAAGCACCCGAAGGTCCTGTCTCTTATACACATCTCTACCGTGCCCAAAAATAAGCACCCGAAGGTCCTGTCTCTTATACACATCTCTACCGTGCCCAAAAATAAGCACCCGAAGGTCCTGTCTCTTATACACATCTCTACCGTGCCCAAAAATAAGCACCCGAAGGTCCTGTCTCTTATACACATCTCTACCGTGCCCAAAAATAAGCACCCGAAGGTCCTGTCTCTTATACACATCTCTACCGTGCCCAAAAATAAGCACCCGAAGGTCCTGTCTCTTATACACATCTCTACCGTGCCCAAAAATAAGCACCCGAAGGTCCTGTCTCTTATACACATCTCTACCGTGCCCAAAAATAAGCACCCGAAGGTCCTGTCTCTTATACACATCTCTACCGTGCCCAAAAATAAGCACCCGAAGGTCCTGTCTCTTATACACATCTCTACCGTGCCCAAAAATAAGCACCCGAAGGTCCTGTCTCTTATACACATCTCTACCGTGCCCAAAAATAAGCACCCGAAGGTCCTGTCTCTTATACACATCTCTACCGTGCCCAAAAATAAGCACCCGAAGGTCCTGTCTCTTATACACATCTCTACCGTGCCCAAAAATAAGCACCCGAAGGTCCTGTCTCTTATACACATCTCTACCGTGCCCAAAAATAAGCACCCGAAGGTCCTGTCTCTTATACACATCTCTACCGTGCCCAAAAATAAGCACCCGAAGGTCCTGTCTCTTATACACATCTCTACCGTGCCCAAAAATAAGCACCCGAAGGTCCTGTCTCTTATACACATCTAGCCTTGGGGGTGGGGCTGGCGAAGTTCGTCCACAGGACTCGGAATGGGGCGAGACTTTGCGAGGGGCCTCCGTGTGTCAAAAATAGGCAGCGGACACAGCCGCACCCAAAAATAAGCGCCCGAAGGTCTGGTCGCCAAAGCCCCACTGCGGAAAAATGCAGAAAAAACGGGTGGGCTATAGCCTTGTGGCCTTGTGGGGTGGGGCTGGTGAAGTTCTTCCGCCGGACTCGGAAGGAGGTAACACTTTAAGAGGTCCTCCGTGTGCCAAAACTAGGCCGCGGGCACAGCCGTGCCCAAAAATAATCGACCGAAGGTCGGGGCGCCAAAGACCCCTTCGGAAAAATGCCCAAAAAACTGGTGGGCTATAGCCTTGGGGGGTGGGGCGGGCGAAGTTCGACCGCCGGACTCGGAATGGGGCAAGCCTTTACGAGGGGCCTCCGTGTGTCAAACATAGGCAGCGGGCACAGCCGTGCCCAAAAATTAGTGCCCAAAGGTCGGGGTGCCAGAACCCCGCTGCGGAAAAATGCCCAAAAAATGGGTGGGCTATAGCCTTGGGTGGTGGGGCTGGCGAAGTTCGTCTGCCGGACTCGGAATGGGGCGAGACTTTGGGAGGGGCCTCCGTGTGCCAAAAATACGCCGCGGGCACTACCGTGCCCAAAAATAAGCACCCGAAGGTCGGGGCGCCAAAGCCCCCATGCAGAAAATTGCCCAAAAAACGGGTGGGCTATAGCCTTGGGGGTGGGGCTGGCGAAGTTCGTCCGCCGGACTTGGAATGGGGCGAGACTTTGCGAGGGGCCTCCGTGTGTCAAAAATAGGCAGAGGGCACAGCCGCACCCAAAAATAATCGCCCAAAGGTCGGGACGCCAGAGCCCCCCTGTGGAAAAATGGCCAAAAAACGGGTGGGCTATAGCGTTGGGGGGTGGGCCTGACGAAGTTCGTCTGCCGGACTCAGAATGGGGCAAGACTTTGCGAGGGGCCTTTCTGTGCCAAAAATATGCCGCGGGCACAGCCGCGCCCAAAAATAAGCACCTGAAGGTCGGGGCGTCAAAGCCCCCCTGCGGAAAAATGCCCAAAAGACGGGTTGGCTATAGCCTTGGGGGGTGGGGCTGGTGAAGTTCATCCGCCGGACTCGGAATGGGGCGAGACTTTGCGAGGGGCCTCCGTGTGTCAAAAATAGGCAGCGGGCACAGCCGCACCCAAAAATAATCGCCCAAAGGTCGGGACGCCAGAGCCCCCCTGTGGAAAAATGGCCAAAAAACGGGTGGGCTATAGCGTTGGGGGGTGGGCCTGACGAAGTTCGTCTGCCGGACTCAGAATGGGGCAAGACTTTGCGAGGGGCCTTTCTGTGCCAAAAATATGCCGCGGGCACAGCCGCGCCCAAAAATAAGCACCTGAAGGTCGGGGCGTCAAAGCCCCCCTGCGGAAAAATGCCCAAAAAACGGGTGGGCTATAGCCTTGGGGGGTGGGGCTGGCGAAGTTCATCCGCCGGACTCGGAATGGGGCGAGACTTTGCGAGGGGCCTCCGTGTGTCAAAAATAGGCAGCGGGCACTGCCGCGCAAAAAAATAAGCGACCGAAGGTCGGGGCGCGAAAGCCGCCCTGCGGAAAAATGCCCAAAAAACGGGTGGGCTATGGCCTTGGGGGGTGGGGCTGGCGAAGTTCGTCCGCCGGACTCGGAATGGGACGACACTTTATGAGGGGCCTCCGTGTGTCAAAAATCGGCAACGGGCACATCCGTACCCAAAAATAAGCGCCCGAAGGTCGGGCCGCCAAAGCCCCCCTGCGGAAAAATGCCCAAAAAACGGGTGGGCTATAGCCTTGGGGGGTGGGGCTGGTGAAGTTCGTCCGCCGGACTCGGAATGGTGCGAGACTATGAGAGGGGCTTCCGTGTGCCAAAAATAGGCTGCGGGCACAGCCACGCCCAAAAATAACGCCCGAAGGTCGGGGCGCCAAAGCCCCCCTGCGTAAAAATTCCCAACAAAAGGGTGGGCTATAGCCTTGGGGGGTGGGACTGGTGAAGTTCGTCGGCCGGACTCGGAATGGGGTGATACTTTGCGAGGGGCCTCCGTTTGCCAAAAATAGGCCGCGGGCACAGCCGTGCCCAAAAATAAGTGGCCGAAGGTCGGGGCGCCAAAGCCCCCCTGCGGAAAAATGCCCAAAAAATGGGTAGGCTATAGCCTTGGGGGGTGGGGCCTGCGACGTTCGTCCGCTAGACTCAGAATAGGGCGAGACTGTGCGAGGGTCCTCCGTTTGCCAAAAATAGGCCGCAGGCACAGCCGTGCCCAAAAATAAGTGGCCGAAGGTCGGGGCGCCGCTATAGCCTTGGGGGGTGGGGCTGGCGAAGTTCTTCCGCCGGACTCGGAATGGGGTGATACTTTGCGAGGGGCCTCCGTTTGCCAAAAATAGGCCGCGGACACAGCCGTGCCCTAAAATAAGCGCCCGAAGGTCGGGGCGCCAAAGTCCCCCTGTGGAAAAATGCCCAAAAAACGGGTGGGCTATAGCCTTGGGGGGTGGGGCTGGTGAAGTTCGTCCGCCGGACTCGGAATGGGGCGAGACTATGAAAGGGGCTTCCGTGTGCCAAAAATAGGCTGCGGGCACAGCCGCGCCCAATAATAACGCCCGAAGGTCGGGGCGCCAAAGCCCCCCTGCGTAAAAATTCTCAAAAAACGGGTGGGCTATAGCCTAGGAGGGTGGGGCTGGCGAAGTTCATCCGCCGGACTTGGAATAGGGTGAGACTTTGCGAGGGGCCTCATGTGCTCCAAAAATAGGCCGCGGGCACAGCCGCGCCCAAAAATGAGTGCCCGAAGGTAGGGGCGCCATAGCCCCACTGCAGAAAATTGCCCAAAAAATGGGTAGGCTATAGCCTTGGGGGGTGGGGCCTGCGACGTTCGTCCGCTAGACTCGGAATAGGGCGAGACTGTGCGAGGGGCCTCCGTTGCCAAAATTAGGCCGCAGGCACAGCCGTGCCCAAAAATAAGCGGCCGAAGGTCGGGGCGCCGCTATAGCCTTGGGGGGAGGGACTGGCGAAGTTCGTCCGCCTGGCTCGGAATGGGGTGAGACTTTGCGAGGGCCCTCCGTGTGCCAAACATAGGCCGCGGGCTGAGCCGCGACCAAAAATAAGCGCCCGAAGGTCGGGGCGCCAAATCCCCACTGCAGAAAAATGCCCAAAAAACAGGTGGGCTATTGCCTTGGGAGGTGGCGCTGGCGAAGTTCGTCCGCCGGACTCGGAAAGGGGAGAGACTTTGCGAGGGGACTCCGTGTGCCAAACATAGGCCACGGGCAGAGCCGCGCCAAAAAATAAGCGCCCGAAGGTCGGGCCGCTAAAGCCCCAATGCGGAAAAATGCCTAAAAAATGGGGAGGCTATAGCCTTGGGGGGTGGCGCTGGCGAAGTTCGTCCGCCAGACTTGGAATGGGGCAAGACTTTGCGAGGGGTCTCCGTGTGCCAAAAATAGACTGCAGGCGCAGCAGCGCCCAAAAGTAAGCTCCCGAAGGTCGGGGCGCCGAAGCCCCACTGTGGAAAAATGCCCAAAAAACGGGTGGGCTAGAGCCTTCGGGGGTGGCGCTGGCAAAATTCGTCCGTCGGAATCGGAATGGGGCAAAACTTTGCGAGGGGCCTCCGTGTGCCAAAAATAGGCCGCGGGCACAGCAGCGCCCAAAAGTAAGCAACCGAAGGTCGGGGCGCCAAAACCCCCCTGCGGAAAATGCCCAAAAAACGGGTGGGCTATAGCCTTGGGGGCTGGGGCTGGAGAAGTTTGTCCGCCGGACTCGGAATGGGGCGAGACTTTGTGAGGGGCCTCTGTGTGTCAAAAATCGGCAACGGGCACATCCGCGCGCAAAAATAAATGCCCAAAGGTCGGGGCGCCAAAGCCCCCCTGTGGAAAAATGCCCAAAAAAATGGGTGGGCTATAGCCTTGGGGGGTGGGGCTGGCGAAGTTCGTCCACCGGACTCGGAATGGGGTGAGACTTTGCGAGGGCCCTCCGTGTGCCAAAAATAGGCCACGGGCACAGCCGCGCCCAAAAATAACGCCCGAAGGTCGGGGCTCCGAAGCTGCCCTGCGGAAAAATACCCAAAAAATGGGTGGGCTATAGCCTTGGGGGGTGGGGCTGGCGAAGTTCGTCCACCGGACTCGGAATGGGGTGAGACTTTGCGAGGGCCCTCCGTGTGCCAAAAATAGGCCACGGGCACAGCCGCGCCCAAAAATAACGCCCGAAGGTCGGGGCTCCGAAGCTGCCCTGCGGAAAAATACCCAAAAAATGGGTGGGCTATAGCCTTGGGGGGTGGGGCTGGCGAAGTTCGTCCACCGGACTCGGAATGGGGTGAGACTTTGCGAGGGCCCTCCGTGTGCCAAAAATAGGCCACGGGCACAGCCGCGCCCAAAAATAACGCCCGAAGGTCGGGGCTCCGAAGCTGCCCTGCGGAAAAATACCCAAAAAATGGGTGGGCTATAGCCTTGGGGGGTGGGGCTGGCGAAGTTCGTCCACCGGACTCGGAATGGGGTGAGACTTTGTGAGGGGCCTCTGTGTGTCAAAAATCGGCAACGGGCACATCCGCGCGCAAAAATAAATGCCCAAAGGTCGGGGCGCCAAAGCCCCCCTACGGAAAAATGCCCAAAAAACGGGTGGGATATATCCTTGGGGGGTGGTGCTGGCGAAGTTCGTCTGCTGGACTCGGAATGGGGTGAGACTTTGTGAGGGGCCTTCATGTGCCAAAAATAGGCCGCAGGTACAGCCGTCCCCAAAAATAAGCGCCCAAAGTTCAGAGCGCCAAAGCCCCCCTGCAGAAAAATGCCCAAAAAATGGGTGGGCTATACCCTTGGGGGGTGGGGCTGGCGAAGTTCGTCCGCCGAACTCTGAATGGGGTGAGACTTTGTGAGGGGCCTCTGTTTGGCAAAAATACACTGTAGGCACAGCCGCACCCAAAAATAAGCGCCCAAAGGTCATGACGCCAAAGCCCCCCTGCGGAAAAATGCCAAAAAAACGGGTGGGCTACAGTTCGTCCGCCGGACTCGGAATGGGACGCGACGTTGTGAGGGGCCTCCGTGTACCAAAAATAGGCCACGGGGACAGCCGCGCCTAAAAATAAGCACCCGAAGGTCAGGGCGCCAAAGCCCCCCTGCGGAAAAATGCCCAAAAAATGGGTAGGCTATACCCTTGGGGGGTGGGGCTGGCGAAGTTCATCCGCCGGCCTCAGAACGGGACGAGAATTTGTAAGGGCCCTCCGTGTGCCAAAACTAGGCCGTAGGCACAGCCGCGCCCAAAAATAAGCACCCGAAGGTCGGGGTACCAAAGCGCCGCCGCGGAAAAATGCCCAAAAAAGGAGTGGGCTATAGCCTTGCGGGGTGGGGCTGGCGAAGTTTGTCCGCCGGTCTTGGAATTGGGTGAGACTTTGTGATGGTCCTCCGTGTGCTAAAAATAGGCCGCGGGCACAGCCGCGCCCAAAAATAAGCACCCGAAGGTCGGGGCGCCAAAGGCCCTTGGGGAAAAATACCCAAAAAACGGGTGGGCTATAGCCTTGGGGGGTGGGGCTGGCGAAGTTCGTCCGCCGGACTCGGACTGGGGCGAGACTTTGCGAGGGCCCTCTTTGCGCCAAAAATAGGCCGCAGGCACAGCCGCACCCAGAAATAAATGCCCGAAGGTCGGGCCGCCAAAGCCCCCCTGCGTAAAAATGCCCAAAAAACAGGTGGGCTATAGCCTTGGGGGGTGGGGCCGGCGAAGTTCTTCCGCCGGACTCGGAATGAGGCGATACTTTGTGAGGGGCCTCCGTGTGACAAAAATAGGCCGCGGACAGAGCCGTGCCAAAAAATAAGCGACTGAAGGTCGGGGCACCAAAGCTCCCCTGTGGAAAAATGCCCAAAAAACGGGTGGGCTATAGCCTTGGCGGGTGGGGCTGGCGAAGTTCGTCCGCCGGACTCAGACTGGGCGAGACTTTGCGAGGGGACTCCGCGTACCAAAAATAGGCCGCGGGCACAGCAGTGCCCAAAAATAAGCGCCCGAAGGTCGGGGCGCCAAAGCCCCCCTACGGAAAAATGCCCAAAAAATGGGTGGGCCATAACCTTGGGTGGTGGGGCTGGCAAACTTCATCCGCCGGACTTAGAATTGGGCGAGAATTTGTGAGGGGCCTCCGTGTGGCAAAAATAGGCCGCGGGCACAGCCACGCCCAACAATAAGTGCCCGAAGGTCGGGGCGCCAAAGCCCCCCTACGGAAAAATGCCCAAAAACGGGTGGGCTATAGCCTTGGGGGGTGGGGCTGGCGAAGTTCGTCCGTTAGACTCGGAATGGGGCGAGACTTTGCAAGGGGACTCCGTGTACCAAAAATAGGCCGCGGGCACAGCCGTGCCCAAAAATAAGCGCCCAAAGGTCGGGGCGCCAAAGGCCCCCTGTGGAAAAATGCCCAAAAAAATGGGTGGGCTATAGCCTTGGGGGGTGGGGCTGGCGAAGTTAGCCCGCCGAACTCTGAATGGGGTGAGACTTTGCGAGGGGCCTCCGTTTGAAAAAAATACACTGCGGGCACAGTCGCACCCAAAAATAAGCGCCCAAAGGTCATGGCGCCAAAGCCCCCCTGCGGAAAAATGCCAAAAAAATGGGTGGGCTACAGTATTGGGGGTTTGGGCTCGCGAAGTTCGTCCGCCGGACTCGGAATCGTACGAGACGTTGTGAGGGGCCTCCGTGTGCCAAAACAAGGCCGCAGGCACAGCCGCGCCCAAAAATAAGCGCCCGAAGGTCGGGCCGCCAAAGCCCCCCTGCGGAAAAATGCCCAAAAAATGGGTAGGCTATACCCTTGGGGGGTGGGGCTGGCGAAGTTCATCCGCCGGACTCGGAACGGGATGAGACTTTGTGAGGGGCCTCCGTGTGCCAAAACAAGGCCGCAGGCACAGCCGCGCCCAAAAATAAGCGCCCGAAGGTCGGGTTACCAAAGCCCCGCCGTGGAAAAATGCCCAAAAATGGAGTGGGCTATAGCCTTGCGGGGTGGGGCTGGCAAAGTTCGTCCGCCGGTCTTGGAATTGGGTGAGACTTTGCGAGGGCCCTCCATGTGCTAAAAATAGGCCGCGGGCACAGCCGCACCCAAAAATAAGCGCCCGAAGGTCGGGGCACCAAAGGCCCCTGGGGAAAAATGCCCAAAAAACGGGTGGGCTATAGCCTTTGGGGGTGGGGCTGGCGAAGTTCGTCCGCCGGACTCGGAATGGGGAGAGACTTTGCGAGGGGCCTCCGTGTAACCAAAAATAGGCTGCGGGAACAGCCGCGCTCAAAAATAAGTGCCCGGAGGTCGTGGCGCCAAAGACCCCCTGCGGAAAAATGCCCAAAAAACGGGTGGGCTATAGCCTCGGGGGGTGGGGCTGGCGAAGTTCTTCCGCCGGACTCGGAATGAGGCGATACTTTGCGAGGGGCCTCCGTGTGACAAAAATAGGCCGCGGGCAGAGCCGTGCCAAAAAATAAGCGACTGAAGGTCAGGGCACCAGAGCCCCCCTGCGGAAAAATGCCAAAAAAAGGGTGGGCTATAGCCTTGGGGGGTGGGGCTGGCGAAGTTCATCCATTGGACTCGGAATGGGGCGAGACCTTGCGAAGGGCCTCCATTTGGCAAAAATAGGCTACGGGCACAGCCGCGCCCAAAAATAAGCGCCTGAAGTTCGTGGCGCCAAACCCCCCCTGCGGAAAAATGCCCAAAACACGGGTGGGCTACAACCTTGGGGGTTTGGTGTCACGAAGTTCGTCCGCCGGACTCGGAATGCGGTCAGACTTTCTGAGGGGCCACCGTGCGCCAAAAATAGGCCGCGGGCACAGTCGAGCATGAAACTAAGCACCCGAAGGTTGGGGCACCTATGCCCCCCGGTGGAAAAATGCCCAAAAAACGGGTGGGCTATAGCCTTCGGGGGTGAGGCTGGTCATGTTCGTCCACCGGACTCAGAATGGGGCGAGACTTTGCGAGGGGCCTCCGTGTGCCAAATTTATGTTGGGGACACAGCCTCGCCCGAAAATAAGCGCCCGAAAGTCGGGGCACCAAAGCCCCTCTGCGGAAAAATGCCCAAAAAACGGGTGGGCTATAACCTTGGGGGGTGGGGCTGGCGATGTTCGTCCGCCGGACTCAGAATGGGGCGAGACTTTGCGAGGGGCCTCCGTGTGCCAAATTTAGGCTGGGGGCACAGCCTTGCCCAAAAAGTAAGTGCCCGAAGGTCGGGGCGCCAAAGCCCCCCTGCGGAAAAATGCCCAAAAAACGGGTGGGCTATAGCCTTGGCGGGTGGGGCTGGCGAAGTTCATTCGCCGGCCTCCGGACGGGATGAGACTTTGTGAGGGGCCTCCGTGTGCCAAATTTAGGCTGGGGGCACAGCCTTGCCCAAAAAGTAAGTGCCCGAAGGTCGGGGCGCCAAAGCCCCCCTGCGGAAAAATGCCCAAAAAACGGGTGGGCTATAGCCTTGGCGGGTGGGGCTGGCGAAGTTCATTCGCCGGCCTCCGGACGGGATGAGACTTTGTGAGGGGCCTCCGTGTGCCAAATTTAGGCTGGGGGCACAGCCTTGCCCAAAAAGTAAGTGCCCGAAGGTCGGGGCGCCAAAGCCCCCCTGCGGAAAAATGCCCAAAAAACGGGTGGGCTATAGCCTTGGCGGGTGGGGCTGGCGAAGTTCGTCCGCCGGACTCGGAATGGGGCGAGACTTTGCGAGGCGCCTCCATGTGCCAAAAATAGGCCGCGGGCACAGCCACGCCCGATGGTCGGGGCGCCGAAGCCCCCCTGCGGAAAAATGCCCAAAAAACGGGTGGGCTATAGCCTTGGCGGGTGGGGCTGGCGAAGTTCGTCCGCCGGACTCGGAATGGGGCGAGACTTTGCGAGGCGCCTCCATGTGCCAAAAATAGGCCGCGGGCACAGCCACGCCCGATGGTCGGGGCGCCAAAACCCCCTACAGAAAAATGCCCAAAAAACGGGTGGGCTATAGCCTTAGATGTGTATAAGAGACAGGGCTATAGCCTTGGGGGGTGGGGCTGGCAAAGTTCGTCCGCCGGACACGGAAAGGGGCGAGACTTTGCGAGGCGCCTCCATGTGCCAAAAATAGGCCGCGGGCACAGCCACGCCCGATGGTCGGGGCGCCGAAGCCCCCCTGCGGAAAAGTGCCCAAAAAATGGGTAGGCTATAGCCTTGGAGGGTGGGGCTGGCGAAGTTCATCCGCCGGACTCGGAATGGGGCGAGACATTGCGAGGGACCTCCGTGTGCCAAAAATAGGCCGCGGGCACAGCCACGCCCGATGGTCGGGGCGCCGAAGCCCCCCTGCGGAAAAGTGCCCAAAAAATGGGTAGGCTATAGCCTTGGAGGGTGGGGCTGGCGAAGTTCATCCGCCGGACTCGGAATGGGGCGAGACATTGCGAGGGACCTCCGTGTGCCAAAAATAGGCCGCGGGCACAGCCACGCCCGATGGTCGGGGCGCCGAAGCCCCCCTGCGGAAAAGTGCCCAAAAAATGGGTAGGCTATAGCCTTGGAGGGTGGGGCTGGCGAAGTTCATCCGCCGGACTCGGAAAGGGGCGAGACTTTGCGAGGGGCCTCCGTGTGCCAAAAATTGGCTGCGGGTACAGCCTTGCCCGAAGATCGGGTTGCCAAAGCCCCCCTGCGGAAAAATGCCCAAAAAATGGGTGGGCTATAGCCTTGGGGGGTGGGGCTGGCGAAGTTCATCCGTCGGACTCGGAATGGGGCGAGACTTTGTGAGGGGCCTCCGTGTGCCAAAAATAGGCCTCGGACACAGCCGCACCCAAAAATAAGCACCCGAAGGTCAGGGCGCCAAAGCCCCCCTGCGGAAAAATGCCAGACACAGCCGCACCCAAAAATAAGCACCCGAAGGTCAGGGCGCCAAAGCCCCCCTGCTGAAAAATGCGTAAAAAATGGGTGGGCTATATTCTTGGGGGGTGGGGCTGGTGATGTTCGTCCGCCGGACTTGGAATCGGGCGAGACTTTGTGAAGGCCCTCCATGTGCCAAAAATAGGCCTCAGGCACATCCGCGACCAAAAATAAGTGCCCGAAGGTCGGGGCGCCTAAGCCCCCCTGCGGAAAAATGCCCAAAAAAGGGTGGGCTATAGCCTTGGGGGCTGGGGCTGGCGAAGTTCATCCGCCGGACTCGGAATGGACGAGACATTGCGAGGGGCCTGCGTGTACTGAAAATAAGCCGGGGGCACAGCCGCAACCAAAAATAAGTGCCTGAAGGTCGGGGCGCCAAAGTCCCCCTGCAGAAAAATGCCCAAAAAATGGGTGGGCTATAGCCTTGGGGAGTCGGGCTGGCGAAGTTCGTCCGCCGGACTCGGAATGAGGCGAGACTTTGTGAGGAGCCTCCGTGTGCCAAAAATAGGCCGCGGACACAGCCGCGCCCGAAGGTCGGGGCGCCAAAGCCCCCCTGCATAAAACGGACTCGGAATGGGGCGAGACTTTGTGAGGGGCCTCCGTGTGCCAAAAATAGGCCACGGGCACAGCTGCGCCCAAAAATAAGCGCCCGAAGGTCGGGGCGCCAAAGCATCCCTGCGGAAAAATGCCCAAAAAACGGGTGGGATATAGCCTTGGGGGATGGGGCTGGCGAAGTTCGTCCGACGGACTCGGAATGGGGCCAGAATTTACGACGGGCCTCCGTGTGACAAAAATAGGCAGCGGGCACAGCCGCGCCCAAAAATAAGTGCCCAAAGGTCGGGCGCCAAACCCCCCTGCGGAAAAATGCCCACAAAATGGGTGGGCTATAGCCTTGGGGGGTGGGGCTGGCGAAGTTCGTCCGCCGGACTCGAAATGGGACGAGACTTTGTGAGGGGCCTCCGTGTGCCAAAAATAGGCCGCGGACAAAGCCAACCCTGAAAATAAGCGCCCGAAGGTCAGGGCGCCAAAGCATCCCTGCGGAAAAATGCACAAAAAACGGGTGGGCTATAGCCTTGGGGGGTGGGGCTGGCGAAGTTCGTCCGCCGGACTCGAAATGGGACGAGACTTTGTGAGGGGCCTCCGTGTGCCAAAAATAGGCCGCGGACAAAGCCAACCCTGAAAATAAGCGCCCGAAGGTCGGGGTGCCAAAGCCCCCCTGCGGAAAAATGCCCAAAAAAAGGGTGGGCTATAGCCTTGGGAGGAGGGGCTGGCGAAGTTCGTCCGCCGGACTCGGAAATGGACGAGACTTTATGAGGGGACTCCGTGTTCCAAAGATAGGCTGCGGGCACAGCCGAACCCAAAAATAAGCGCCTGAAGGTCGGGCGCCAAAGCCCCCCTGCAGAAAAATGCCCAAAAAACGGGTGGGCTATAGCCTTGGGGGGTGGGGATGGCGAAGTTCGTCTGCCGGACTCGGAATGGGACGAGACTTTGCGAGGGGCCTCCGTGTGCCAAAAATAGGTCGCGGGCACAGCCGAGCCCGAAAATAAGCGCCCAAAGGTCGGGGCGCCGAAGCATCCCTGCGGAAAAATGCCCAAAAAACGGGTGGGCTATAGCCTTGGGGGGTGGGGCTGGCGAAGTTCGTCCGACGGACTCGGAATGGGACGAGACTTTGCGAGGGGCCTCCGTGTGACAAAAATAGGCTGCGCGCACAGCCGCTCCCAAAAACAAAGCGCCCGAAAGGTCGGGGGCCAAAGCACCCCTACGGAAAAATGCCCAAAAAATGGGTGGGCCACAGCCTTGGGGGGTAGGGCTGGCGAAATTCGTCCGCCGGACTCAGAATGGGACGAGACTTTGCGAGGGGCCTCCGTGTGCCAAAAATAGGCCACGGGCACAGCCGCGCCCAAAAATAAGCGCCTGAAGGTCGGGGCGCGAAATCCCTCCTGCGGAAAATACCCAAAAAACGGGTGGGTTATAGCCTTGGGGGGTGGGGCTGGCGAGGTTCGTCAACCGGACTCGGAATGGGGCAAGACTTTGCGAGGGGACTCTGTGGGCAGACAATAGGCCGCGGGGACAGCCGCGACCAAAAATAAGTGCCCGAAGGTCGGGGCGCCAAATCCCTCCTGCGGAAAATACCCAAAAAACGGGTGGGTTATAGCCTTGGGGGGAGGGGCTTACGAAGTTCGTCCACTGGACTCGGAATGGGACGCGACTTTGCGAGGGGCCTCCGTGTGCCAAAAATAGGCCGCGGGGACAGCCGCGACCAAAAATAAGTGCCCGAAGGTCGGGGCGCCAAAGCCCCCCTGCAGAAAAATCTGTCTCTTATACACATCGCGTCTGCCGGACTCGGAATGGGACGCGACTTTGCGAGGGGCCTCCGTGTGCCAAAAATAGGCCGCGGGGACAGCCGCGACCAAAAATAAGTGCCCGAAGGTCGGGGCGCCAAAGCCCCCCTGCAGAAAAATCTGTCTCTTATACACATCGCGTCTGCCGGACTCGGAATGGGACGCGACTTTGCGAGGGGCCTCCGTGTGCCAAAAATAGGCCGCGGGGACAGCCGCGACCAAAAATAAGTGCCCGAAGGTCGGGGCGCCAAAGCCCCCCTGCAGAAAAATCTGTCTCTTATACACATCGCGTCTGCCGGACTCGGAATGGGACGCGACTTTGCGAGGGGCCTCCGTGTGCCAAAAATAGGCCGCGGGGACAGCCGCGACCAAAAATAAGTGCCCGAAGGTCGGGGCGCCAAAGCCCCCCTGCAGAAAAATCTGTCTCTTATACACATCGCGTCTGCCGGACTCGGAATGGGACGCGACTTTGCGAGGGGCCTCCGTGTGCCAAAAATAGGCCGCGGGGACAGCCGCGACCAAAAATAAGTGCCCGAAGGTCGGGGCGCCAAATCCCTCCTGCGGAAAAATGCCCAGAAAAAGGGTGGGCTATAGCCTTGGGGGGAGGGGCTTACGAAGTTCGTCCACTGGACTCGGAATGGGACGAGACTTTGCGAGGGGCCTCCATGTGCCAAAAATAGGCCGCGGACACGGCCGCGCTCAAAAATAAGCGCCCGAAGGTCGGGCGCCAAAGCCCCCATGCGGAAAAATGCCCAAAAAATGGGGGGGCTATAGCCTTGGGGGGAGGGGCTTACGAAGTTCGTCCACTGGACTCGGAATGGGACGCGACTTTGCGAGGGGCCTCCGTGTGCCAAAAATAGGCCGCGGACACGGCCGCGCTCAAAAATAAGCGCCCGAAGGTCGGGCGCCAAAGCCCCCATGCGGAAAAATGCCCAAAAAATGGGTGGGCTATAGTCTTGGGGGGTGGGGCTGGCGAAGTTCCTCCGACGGACTCGGAATGGGGCCAGACTTTACGAGGGGCCTCCGTGTGACAAAAATAGGCTGCGGGCACAGCCGCGCCCAAAAAGAAGCGCCCGAAGGACGGGCGCCAAACCCCCCTGCGAAAAAATGCCCACAAAATGGGTGGGCTATAGTCTTGGGGGGTGGGGCTGGCGAAATTCGTCCGCCGGACTCGAAATGGGGCGAGACTTTGTGAGGGGCCTCCGTGTGCCAAAAATAGGCCGCGGACACAGCCAACCCTGAAAATAAGCGCCCGAAGGTCGGGGCGCCAAAGCATCCCTGCGGAAAAATGCACAAAAAACGGGTGGGCTATAGCCTTCGGGGGTGGGGCTGGCGAAGTTCGTCCACCGGACTTGGAGTGGTGCGATACTTTGCGAGGGGCCTACGTGTGCCAAAAATAGGCCGCGGGCACAGCCGCGCCCAAAAACAATCGCCCAAAAGTGGGGGCGCCAAAGCCCCCCTGCGGAAAAATGCCCAAAAAAATGGTGGGCTATAGCCTTGGGAGGAGGGGCTGGCGAAGTTCGTCCGCCGGACTCGGAAATGGACGAGACTTTATGAGGGGACTCCGTGTGCCAAAGATAGGCTGCGGGCACAGCCGCGCCCAAAAATAAGCGCCTGAAGGTCGGGCGCCAAACCCCCCTGCAGAAAAATGCCCAAAAAACGGGTGGGCTATAGCCTTGGGGGGTGGGGATGGCGAAGTTCGTCCGCCGGACTCGGAATGGGACGAGACTTTGCGAGGGGCCTCCGTGTGCCAAAAATAGGTCGCAGGCACAGCCGAGCCCGAAAATAAGCGCCCAAAGGTCGGGGCGCCAAAGCATCCCTGCGGAAAAATGCCCAAAAAACGGGTGGGGTATAGCCTTGGGGGGTGGGGCTCGCGAAGTTCGTCCGCCGGACTCGGAATGGGACGAGACTTTGCGAGGGGCCTCCGTGTGACAAAAATAGGCTGCGCGCACAGCCGCTCCCAAAAACAAAGCGCCCGAAGGTCGGGGGCCAAAGCCCCCCTACGGAAAAATGCCCAAAAAATGGGTGGGCCACAGCCTTGGGGGGTGGGGCTGGCGAAGTTCGTCCGCCGGACTCGGAATGGGGCAAGACTTTGCGAGGGGCCTCCGTGTGCCAAAAATAGGCCGCAGGCACAGCCACGCCCAAAAATAAGCGCCCGAAGGTCGGGGCGCGAAATCCCTCCTGCGGAAAAATGCCCAAAAAACGGGTGGGTTATAACCTTGGGGGGTGGGGCTGGCGAGGTTCGTCCACCGGACTCGGAATGGGGCAAGACTTTGCGAGGGGACTCTGTGGGCAAACAATAGGCCGCGGGGACAGCCGCGACCAAAAATATGTGCCCGAAGGTCGGGGCGCCAAATCCCTCCTGCGGAAAAATGCCCAAAAAATGGGTGGGCTATAGCCTTGGGGGGTGGGGCTTGCGAAGTTCGTCCACCGGACTCGGAATGGGGCGAGACTTTGCGAGGG
>MKYO02006788.1:0-20179 GCA_002013955.2 Citrus medica
ATGCAATTTCCAACAAATATGTCCAAGCTTACGTAAAAAATTAATCACTGACTTGGGATATCCCATCTTTCTTTACCCTGACAACATCAATCACAGGGGTAAGCCTTGCATTTGACATGGTATAAAACATTTTTTGTAATTTCAGTTCCTACTTGACCGATAACAGATATAATGTGTCACGAGAATGTCAAAGTGAAATTCAATGCATACAATAAAAGTGAAAAACAAATATTCGTGCCACCAATTAAATTAATATAAATGGCATATAATGTTATCGTCACATGAGGGGTGATATCAACCTTTTTCCCCGCTAATTATCAAATTTAATAACACAACATATAAAGTATCTAGTATGGAAGCAATATTTTGTTTTTGTTTTTTCTTGTTTCCTTTTCCTGGGGAGTTCTTAATTCAAGGTGAACAAAAAATGGTGTCCAAATAAATCTTTTATCTTAATGGTTTGAGATGGAAAACTTGACAGTTGGGCTTGTATGACTTCTTGGATGCAGCCTGCTCAAACTTCTTCATAGCAGGTTCATTTTCTTCTAAGCTTGTCTGAACAAAATAGCGTATCCACCAAGAGGAGCTTCTCATTTTTGCCTTTAAATACCAAAAAAAAAGTCATTTTTAAGACAAAATGTGACTAATGTTAAAACTAAGTACTTGAAAATGGCCATAATACGTTGAAAAAGCACGTCATAGTCATGGAACTTAAGGTATTTTAGTTTCTACCCATTATTTGTTTCAAAAATTTTAATTATCCTTGATTTTATTTCTTTATATGTATCATTAAAGTGTTTTCTGCATATTTGCTCATTTGGTTCTTTCCTTTTTAGTCAGTATCCTCCTCTTCACTAGCTGTTAACAGATTATCTTCTAAAGAATCTATACCACTGGTTTCAAATTTAATGAAGGTCGGTGATCCATGTGAGGCCCAAATCGGATCATGGCATAATTCAAATTATTGATTCTTTTAACCCTGTAATTCTCTTCTACCAATTCTGTTTGTCCCTAGTCACAATTTTTTTTTGGAGGTAATGATAAGACAAGAACTTAAAAGTTAGTTCACAGCCACTTCTACTGCCAACT
Organism: Citrus medica; assembly: GCA_002013955.2. Taxonomy (NCBI): domain Eukaryota; kingdom Viridiplantae; phylum Streptophyta; class Magnoliopsida; order Sapindales; family Rutaceae; genus Citrus; species Citrus medica. Next base: position 1,090 of record MKYO02006788.1, read on the forward strand.
AATCAAGTCGGAACAGAGGATAACAAAGCAGCAAAATGCCACTTACCGGCCGTCCAAATTTGGATAATTCTGCAACTTTAGCTCTTTGTTGACCAGGGTAACCTGATAATGAAAATAAAATAAGTCAAGCCTATAGCTACACACCAAAAAAAAAAAAGTTTCATATTAAATTTTTGTACCATTCAGGAGGTCACAGTAACAGCTTGACAACCTAAGAGAAATACCTTGCAAAATTGACTTGATGGACTATCGGTATAGGGGAGGAATACTAAATTGGTAGCCTATGGGAAAGCAGTCATAGTTCTCATTGTAATACAACTACTAATCGTTGAATATGATAAACAGGAATTAGCAGGAAGAGTGTCGGTTTAGATTCCATGCTTTAGATTTAATAAATCAATGCTTAGAGTTGCCCCCTCGGCAGTTGTTTTGTGCATGCTCAACACATAAGAGATGAAGAGAGGGACTGAGAGAAACTAAACTTCTTTACTGACTTCTATTGCAAGTCCGATGAGGTATACATTAACGCATGTATCTCTGTCCATGTATCTGAACTGAATTTCATGAGGTGAAACATAGAGGAAATACCTGCAAAAATAATGACACCATCAGAAGCCACCCTTGCCAAATCTGGAAGAGTCTTGTTTAGGTATTTTGGGGACAGGTAATCCAGAGCATCTGATACAATAACAAGAGGAAAGGACTTTGCCCGGTAAGGCAAGGGGAACTTGATATCAGCCACACGCACAATGCCTTTATGCACAAGGCTCTTGCACCTAGCATCTGCATCTTCTATGTCATACGGTTCCACACCCCATGCTTCAGTTTCCTCTTCTTTCAACAGTGTAGAGACCACTGAACAGGTATCAGGGCCCACGTGTAAAACTTTGTGCATGCTATCACCGTATGCTTTCTTTAGAATAGGTATAGCTCTTTGGATTTCTGACGTGCAAGAAAAGTCACCTACAGAATAAATGAAGCGCAATAAAATATTGAAAGAAAAATGCTGGATAAGCTTATCTTTGTCAAAAATGAAAACTTTGTTCTATGTCTCCACTACAACTGTTAAAAGTCGCGACTTGATATGGAAATAGAATTGAATAAAATAAACTTATCATATACTTAAAAGGCTCAAATAGGCAAAACATCGATGCTTTGTCTAGGATTTCCCGGGACCTATGGTCAGTGTTGGCTTTTGGGCAAAAAGCAAATGCACCATAGGTCACTCGAGAATTATCAATATTAGGGAATAAACTGTAGAAAACTAATGTTCATTGAAATCTTGATAAAAAAAGGCATCAATGAAAGGATGCGGTAGAGAGAGAGAGAGGGAAGCCAAATTGATCTTCAAGTTATAGATGTATCTTGTCAAATTACTCCATAGTTTTGATATCTTTATCATACCAATAAGACAACTAACAACACAATCTGAGGAAAGGCACCAAAAAAATGAAAAGAATTAAAAAAAAAGAAAAAAAAACAAAACAATCACGTACACACTCACAGCCCTTTATCAGGGAGATAGTTGTGCCCTCTAGGACGCTGGGCATAAAGGAGACCGCTAGGCATGGAGGAGAACTGCAGTGAGAGGCTATTTGAAGGAAACTGTGCTAAAAAGAAAGGGGCTTAATGAAGGAAAGAGACAGATGACAAGCAGACCCCCATACCAGTATCTCAGAAACCTATTCACTCACAGCACTCTCTGCCATAATCTCTACCACATCCAACAACTGAACAAAACAACAGAATCACAGAAAAAGACTTTCAGTGATATCTCCAAATTAATTTTTCAGTAATTAAAAAACAGATCATAGCCCCTAAACTCCATACTTGATTCATTCATGAGAAGCAAGAACAAAGAGCAACCATTACAGTGTACTAAAACCAAAATTCCGAAAAATCAAACACAAAGCAAAAAAATGCAAACATAATTCACCTTCGATCCTACTAACAGCTGCTTTATCGCCTCCAAATATACCTGTATATTAGAAAAAATAATAATAAAATAACAATGTAAATTTCCTGAATTACATAGCTAACACAACCACAACTACACTACATCGAATCCATGGTACGTGTACAGACCCGAGCCGCTAAAAGCATAGCCGATAAGAAGGAATGCTCCCTGTAAGATTAAGAGAACAAAAAAGGTGTTAAAAATCGACAATAAAATAGCGAAGAGAATAAATAAATTACAAAAAAAAAGAAAAAAAGAAAAAAAGAATAAGGAAGCAGTATCAGTACCACGAGGACAAGGCCGACGGATATGAGAGGTGAAGATCGGGATTTGGACTGCAAAGCTCCAGTAAAAGTAAAGCTTCCAGTGTCGACTAATCGGCGAGTTGAACTCACAGGACGCCTCGACATGACTGATTAATGAGCTGATGGTGATTGAAGAGAGCGATGCGAATTGAGAGTTCAGCTTAGATCGAGAAATGAGAGGACAGCATTGAGCGGATGTTATAGATCTTAGATCTGTGCTTTGGTAATTGTAATCAGAGCTTGCTGTAAGCTTTTAGCGCTTTAGATAGGAAAAGGTATCATCGAATACATACAAATTAGTTGAATTTAAGTAGTGGAGAGCTGCTATGAAATGTGAATGTGATCGTGCTCGAGTGTCATTTAGTTTAATTTAACTTAATTTAATATCGGCAATTATTTTTATTTGATTATTGTAGTAAATAATAATTAGATTCACAGAAAAGGCAAGTAGTTGACTTTGACTTGCGTCGGTGTGGGACGGGGAATGGGAATACTGGAATAGCCGAATGGGAATGAGATGGGGCGGATAAAGAAAATGACTAGCACGCGTCGACTCCCAAGTGTCGGCAGACAGCAGTCTGGCGGTGAGCTAAATTGATCGTCTGAACTTAACGGAGATGACTGGAGCGAGCGAGTGATGCTTGCAGCATTTAGTTCCTCTCTGGGTCTTTGGTGTATAAAATTATTCTTTCTTCTCATTTTTAGAAGTAATAAATCTTCACGGTTCACACAAATTTTATTTGCACAAAATATTTTCTGATGTTTCACAGGCACTACAAAGATGTATGAAAAAAGACCAAAGCCGAAACAAAACTACAAAACCGCTTCCCACAGACATCTGAACTCTCCCAGTCCAAGCATGGTTCAGCAGGCACCAGAATGCTCCTCCAAGTGAAGTGAAGATGAATTCATCAGGCTTATTTCAACAATTTTCCTGTTTGTATCAAATGATTCCAGCACAAATTCTTATCCCTCTCCATGCCACATGCTTTCCTTCCACAACAAAAATATTAGCAGTGGAACTTGGAAGAGAGAATACCTTTTGAGCCCTTGTTCCATCCCATCACATGGTGTGTCGCAATCAATAACACATCCTACTATTATTGAACAGCCACACTACTGTCCTCTGTGCGAGGAGGCCTCCATTTTTTATTAAAGAAATCCCTTTCAACTACATTTGGAGACTTTTGCTTATCGTCCAGTGTCTTCAGCCTTTCATCAATAATTTCCAGCAGCTCTTGCAAGCCAACTCCCGTCCTGGCAGATATTTTGATATCTGGGGCATGCTGGTCTTGAGATTGGGAATCTTTTTCCATCACACAGACATCTTTAGGAGACTCAGGTTGTTGGTCCTCCGCAGCCTTCCAGAACTCTTCTTCAACGTTGTCTTGTTCATCTCCCGATAGTAACCAGCCATCAGAGTAGTCATTGTGGTTTTTATTCATGCTCTCTCCAAGATCCCCAGACACAAAGCCATCATTGTTGTCAGCATCATCACCACCATAATTATCAATGCATTCTACATCCACAGGCTCAGATGTCATGACTTCGTCCTCCGCTCTTGAGAAGCTACTGATATCATCACCATCTATATATTCAACATCACCCATTTCTTCGTCGTGATAATCAATCTGAGAAGTTTGCAAAATCATAAATATAAAATCAATCCGAGAAGTTCGCAAAATCATAAATCAATCTTTTAAAGAATCATTAGAGTAAAAAAACTGTGTTGCAGTACCTTATTCCAAACTTCAATCATATTCTTAAGCTTCTCCTCCGAGACTCCTACTTGCTGAAGAACTTGCAAAACTGTTGTCCGATGCTCTTCAAGATTAGGAGCAGTGCAGTCTAATACATGCTACATGAAGTGAGAAATTTCATCAGGTGTTTTGATCAATGAGAAATTCCCATATTTTGTATATAGTCTTTACCAAAATATGGTGAGTGTACAAAATTGAATTGACGGTATACTTCGTTAAAACTTGCAAAACTGTTGCCATATCAGGTGCACAAAATTAATATGTGAAATCGAAACCAACATACCAAAAATCTGAAATTGAAACTTGAAAATTGAAAAAACTGGCAATTGCAAATTTGAAAAATTGAAATAAAAAAGTTAAAAAGCTGGAACACTGAAAACTGAAAACTGAAAACTGAAAAATGAGAAACTGGAAACTGAAGAATTGTGATATTGAAATCCGTCCTACTTTTAATCAGTTATCAATCCAGTTGGATTTCCAATGGCCTCAATAAGAATCTGATTCTAGATCTCAAATTAAATTAAAATTGTAACTGGAAACCTGACAAATCAAAAAATAAATAAAAAAATGAAAAATTGAGAAACCAGAAAAACTGAAAATGAAAAATTGAGAAACTGGATAATTAAACTGAGAAATTAAAACTGAAATTCAACCTTTTTTTTCCAGTTATCGATCAAGTTGAATTCTAACAGCCCCTTAATGACAAAATATCTATTCTAGTTCTCAAGACTCCACTCTTTTTAGTACAGCCATTGCCCGGATCCCTAAAGTTATCCAACAATTGCTTTTGATAGCTTCATTTACCCCCCCAAGAGTTCGCTCCCAGAAAGATAACCTCCCAATCTCAATCCACAAAGTAAATAATGACTATGATTTTGATTGTAATTAAAAGAGAGGGCAAGGATAATCATACCACAAGGAGGTCAGCTTCCACCACTTCTTCCAATGTTGCATGAAATGCATCCACCAACTACAAAATCAAAATTCTGTAAATAACAAAGGACAATGCCAATATTAATAAGGAAACAAAACAATTTGCTTGTGCTTTTCAGTTACCTGCAAAGGTAAATCTGATATAAATCCCACTGTATCACTAAGAAGCACTTTTCTTCTGAACATAATACACAAGATGAGATCAGATAAGCGAGGGTTTTTTTTTTTTTTTTTCAATCATCATCTTTCAGCATATGACAAGCAAAATAGATTCATTAACAATCAAGATACCCGGAAGGAAGAACGACACTCTTTAATCTAGGATCCAATGTCGCAAACAAGCTGCACAAATTTGAAGTCCATGGCACCATTTAGACAAAAACAAGTCATTTAAAAATTAAAATTTAACATTGAAGTTAACCATGGCAAAGAATCTAGATCTGAATAATCAAATGCTTAGGGTGTAGAGAAATACCGTGCATCACTAAATAGATCACTATCAGAGAGCGCACCAACTAATGTAGATTTTCCCTGCCCATGGTTAAGGAGAGATTATAAGCAACACGTTCACCTTAACTTTTCAGAACTGACAGAAAATATTTCAGCTGATTTGGACCACCTACAGCATTTGTGTACCCTACAACAGCAACAGTGGCTAAACCACGACCATCTGATCCACCATGTCTCCTACGAGCAGCCCGTTGCACAGCTCGAGTACGACGAACCTCTTCAATTTGGGATAACAAATGACTCCGCCGTTCTAAAATTCTGAGATTTCAGAGAATATACTCCAGTCACAACTTCTTTCATTGGGGATGTAAGAAGAAAATAACTGAGATACAAATCTCACAGACACAACTCATAAAACAACTGGAGAAGGCTTACAGAACGGCAGCAAAGATGACAATAAGAGAGAGAAAGAGAGAGAGGAAAAAGAAACCCAGGAGTCTTTAATGCAAACTCCAGAACTGATGCATGAGGCATTCTTGAATGCATGCATCATACCACCCACAAACTAGGAGAGTGTGTCGATGTTCATTCTTCTTAGATTTTCCTCTTTAAGAACACTATTAAAAAGCTTTATATGGGTGATAAAAAAAATAAGCCAGGGTACATAAGGATACGATCCAAAAAGAAAGCGGACAACTATTCCATCAATGAAGTCCAGATTAAGATGCAATAAACAATTTAGAGACAAGCTGTAACCATGCAATCACCCCAAAACAGAACACACTGAACTGAAACAAGTACATCAGCATATGCTGACAGCAATTAGTTATTCCATCTTAAGTAGTAAGTTCCAATTCAGAATCTTCGCCAATATGCCAGCCAGAGTTTGAACAAGTTTTCCCCTGTATCCCACAGCATTTTGCTGCCCTCTATTTGTTTACATCAATTATATAAACATCGTGGTAAAGACAACTAATAGCAAGTACAATGGGAGATAGAGCGAGAAAGACAATGAAAAGTTTACAATGCAGTGTCACAACAGAATATAAAGAACAACCACTGATAAAACAGTACTGAAAGTACGCAAATCATTAATCTTATCTGCCCTATGACCTTGCCATAATGCTATAAGTATTGACTATCAAAATCTTGTGTGAATTCTAATGAGAACAAGCCAAAAAGCACAGTCACACACAACTTAAAGCTATAGTTCATGCAAAATTTAACTTATAATATAAACATGACAGCTGCTTTACTGGAGAGGATGTTTGGCACAAAACCTTAGAATGTAGAATAAAGTTCAATTACATATGAAGAAGGCTTCGATTTTCCCAGAAAAGAACTTAAGAATGTGACCATGACCATTTTTATATGAAGCAAAACCTTTTTATTGTTGGACCATCTTATTTTCACACAAGAAGGTGCATGAGTCAATCTTGAACTAAATATGTTTGACACCAGGAGTTTTTCAAGCTGAATAATACATAAATATCCTGAAAACTTGTATTCATTAGGCAAGCGTTTCTTCTAGCTTTAAAAATCCCCCAAAATGTATAAGTCAATATGGACTAGTCAAATACCAAACTTAACAGATTAAGAATAGAGAAAATCGAGTAAATTATTTTGGACACAGAGAATAAAAAATTAAACAAAAGGAATCTGACTGTGAAGAAAAATAATTGTGAAGAAAAATAATAGAACTAGTATCAAGGATCAACCTTCGCCGTTGAAGTTGAAGTTCAGTTTCTCCAGCACCACTGATGAAACCACGTCCCCCACTTCCTCTCCTGCAATTCATATCCACATACATAAACAATGGTTCTAAAAACTGCAGTTTATTATAAGCACAAAAATGCAGGGCAGTTTATTATAAGCAATTAAGCACACATATGCAGACCCACACAATTTGCATGCATTAGCGTGTGCTTGTGCTTATGTGCAAGAGAGAGGAATATAATGAAAGAAGGGTTCAGATAAGGAGGCACGAAAGCTATGACAAGCAACATTGAAGCAAATACCATATTCTCCTACTCTTAAGAAGCAAAAAATAATTGGAAATTTTCATCCAACACAATATTACACTAAAGAGAGAATATAGAGTGATACTGAAGTGATTTGGGCCATGTGTAGGCAATCAAGGGAGGATAAATCAGGCCAATTAGTGAAGCACAGAACCATCAAAAACCATGTGAATAAAGGTTTCTTCTAATGGAACCAAAATCATCAATAACATGGGGCAGGTGACAAGTGAATCTCCTAACTGCATATGGCCCTCAAAATGATGACCAGAACTTCTGATTAAAGTACGTGTAATTAAACACAGTTCACAATTTTCCCAGAAACATGGACAATTACATCAAATTACATCAGTAAGTCCAGGCATGTGGTGTAAATACTGCTCATAGATAGAATAAGTGAAACTTTTTTTTTCCCCTATTGAATACAATTCCTAAACATATACAGGCACAAATAACAGCTTAGAATTGTTCTTCGAGAAATTGGGTAATAACATACCCTCGGGCACTAACAACTTCAGCTTCACCAGTTTCCCCAAAAGTCAGGCGGCCATCCGGGCCACGTACTCGAACCAGTCTACTCTTCTTATACATAAGGGCTGCTAATTCAGCCTGTTCAAATCATCCAACCACCAAAATGTCCAATGAATTAGGTTTCTCAGAAGATCAAACTGAAATTTAATATCATTGAATTTCCCAATTAAAACTACTAACAGAACCTGTAGCTTTGCCTCTTTTGTATGGGCATGAGCATTAAATATCTCTATTATAAGGCCCACACGATCTAATACAGGTTTTCCCCAAGCTCTCTGTCATTCAAAATGGAAATATTAGAAAGAGTAATAATAAGCATTGGACTCAAGCAAGCTAACTGCAAGGGGAGAAAAAAATTAAGTAGGCACTACTTGCCTCCAAATTCCTTTGCTGAATTCCAGAAAGAATAGCATTGACAAAAATGGCATCCAATTCGCCCTATTAAAATCATACACGGTTACAGTCATGGTTGAACTTCCAGAAGGACATGGTAGGCAAATTGATTTTTACAACCGAAAATAAAAAGCACCACCACTTTTGAAACATAAAGATGAAGAAGCTCCTTGCCTTAGACTCTGCCCCATTTATGTGGCATTTGATAGTTTCCACTGTCCCAGGTCCAAAAAATGTGTCTACACACAGTCAAAAGAGATACATCGTCAACATCAAGGACCCTCAAATACGAAAGAAAAATCGAATTGGACGCATAACATTTAAAAAAAAAAACACTCTTAGCTGGTTAGCCTTTCATATCATATTATCAGTCAATCATCAAAGTCCAAATGAACTACATAAGAACATAAAGATACACAAATTTAAGCAACAACGAAAATAGCACGAACTTAAAATTCATATTAAAAATCTCTAACACAATGTCTATTCTTAGATGTAAATATCAATGAATTAAAACTAAGATAACAGCAGAGAACAAGGAAAAAGAAACAGACCTGCGCGAGCTTTGCCAGATTTAAGAGATGGGTTTTGAACAACGACATGAGGGGGCAGTTCTTTATCAAAGAAATCAGTGTCAAAGTAGCCATCACGTTGTTCTTCGAGAGAGTTGGCAAGACAGAGAGCTTCGTTAAGCTTGGCTTGTAAGAAGGTGGGGGGCTTCAGGCGGGGCTGGACCAAGAAGAGTCGTGGTGGGTCATCTGGGTCTCTGTTGAAGAGCGTAACGACGTCGTGTAAGTCGTCCTTGTCTTTGTTGTTCTTGGTTTGGCGCTTTGATGATGAATATGAATAAGAGTGAAGGGAAATTGGAAAAGTTAGAGTTTGTGTTAACGACCTCAACTGGGTTCGTTTTACCACCGAGATTACTCTCAACATTTCAACTTTCGACTGTGAGACACAGACTTGTTACGAGTTACGAATTATGAGACAGTCCGTAGAAGAAAGTAAGAAACAAACCCGTTGTGACGGCCGTAACGGTGGTCCGGGTTGGTCCGATGCAAATGCGACTGGCGACTGAAGGCTGAAGGCGTACAAAATTCAGGGGGGCGGGGGGCTGGGCTGAGATATCGGGCCTATCTTCCAGTGTTCTTAAAAACTAATTAGAGTGCATTCAGACTCATTATATGTTTTAAATTTATGTTTTCGGGGGTACTTGGTCTGACATTAGCGGCCCGTTTTCAGACGTGATAGCTAATTTCTTTTTTTTTTGGGTTAATAAGTACGTGATTGCCATTCGATTATGAGTGGAACTATTGGCACATCTTCATTTTTTTTTGTAAATTTGTACTTTAAATAAAATTATAATTAAAGATAATTAAAAATTAAATATATATAGATTTTTTTTTTCAGTAAATTACTTATTTCATAATCAATCATTTAAAAAAATTATATGTTATTTTCTATTTAACTAAAATAAATTGTATAAATTTAGAATAATCTATTGTTTTCTTTTGATTTTTTATTAATTAAATATTTTTACACTTAAAATTGATTTGAAATATATGTTATTTCAGTCAATGATTAACATTAAAAAACTTATCACCCATATAACTTTTTAATTGTGTGTAAATTAATAATAAAATTAAAAATAATTAAAAAAATAGCACAATAATACTTTGAATTTTAACAATAAAAAAATCAAATAAAAATTAAAAACTTTAAAAAATATATATAAAAAAGGAATATTTTCGGAATTAAAATGAATATAACTGAAAAGGGAGTTTTATGAAAAAATGAGTGGGGTGCCAATAGTCCAACTCTTCAATTATAGCATTACAATTTAAATCTACATTTTGTATTTCGGTCGTTCCAATTGAAAGCGGAAAGCAGACTTTGATCCTTACAATATCGATCTTCAAGCCCATTCTCATGCGTAGATTCGAATTTATGGACTAAGCTGGTTTTATTGGAGTCCAAAACTTATCAAGGCCGATTGGCCATTGCTCGAGGGGTTGGATTGCCTCCAGTCTACAATTGGACAAGTTTACTAGGGAAGGAATTATTATGTATGGGTAGCGTAATGATAATTTTACTTTATTTATTTATTATTATTATAATAATTATTATTATTATTTTGTTGAGTGGGGTCAATCTCCCACACTAACTTCTATGTGAATCCGCCCCAAGTTCTTGCGCCAGCCTCTCACAATGAGAGGTGCGATCAAACGTGAGTTCCTCGTAATGAGACAGAAGCGAAGACGAAACCGCTAAGGTGAACATGAGAAGGACAAAGGGTTTCTTAGTAAGTTGCAAAAGGTGCTTGAACTAATAACTGAATACCAAGTCAAAGCTCACAATAGCAACTTGGATCCAGCGAATCTTTGTGATGCAAACGTTGAAGAGGAATTTGATTTTCAGCCTGTTATTACTAAATAACAGCTCAGCAAATAAAGCTCAGAAAAGTCGCAAAAAGAAAAGGAATAAGAGGAAACCCTCTCCTTACTGGAGAATATACTGAGGATAGTAAGCTTATTGCCTTATGCTCTCTCTAGGATATGGCAAACTTATGCTTAATCCATTATTACGATTATTAGTTGGTTTATAGGGGGAAGTGGCATTTGATGGATTTTCTAACTTGATCAGAGTTCTACCATAACCGACTTATTTTTAGTTTGATTTTGAGGATAAGACTCGTCACGTCTCCCTATCTACGTGTGATAAAAAAGATCAAAAGTTTGGCTGCCATATTAACATTAGCAGTGAGCATGAGTCTCTTAGAATTTGTGACATAAAGTAAATTTATAAGTTGGAATTAATATAAATCTTATAACGGGTAACATAAAATGTGAAATAAAAAATAAAAAATAAAATAGCTACAAAGTTGTGTTTAAAATTAGAAATTTTACTTGATAAAAGTTTTGTAATATAGCGCAACATTCATAATTCAATGCATTATAGTGATGCCTTATCTCTAAGAAAGTTCGTGTGGGCTGCCCCTACCCTATGGATGACCAAAAAACAAGTATTCATAGAGAAAATTAATATCTAATTCAATAGGGACTCTCTCTCCCCCACTTGAGAGAATGAGATACCATATCTTACGTCTCTTACCACATGTAGAGTGACGTATAATTTTGATTTGTTGGGGACATCATTATGGCTTAACCTAATGGGTGTATTACATTTTTTGGTAAAAGAGTAATTGAACAAACATTGAACAAGATAGTACGTGAAGGTTTATAAGAAATTGAATGTTTATTGGATAAATACAAACATTTGTGAGTTTAATGCAAAAAATTTTATGAGGTCAATTATAACAATTTCTTAAGTAAAAAATGTATTCTGTAAACAATGCGGACATCGTTTGAAAATGATTAGCTCAGAAAAAATCGGTATTTTGGTTGATCCAGGTACTTCGGATCCGACGAAGATGAAGGTTAGGTAGCTATTGCGGACTCAAAAACTAGTCATGTGCACGTTAATTTCCTTAAAAACCAGCAATCTAGCGTTGGTCATGTGTCTACGTATATATATAGATCATCCATATTTTGGTTTACATTGACTTTGGCTTGCATGTGAACCCTATAAATATATACGTGTGTCTGTGCATGTGTATGGCTCAAAAGAAAGGGACACTGAAATCGGCATATTAAAACCAACATGCAAAATATAACCGTATGTTCACTTTATCCTATTGATCACTTTCGCCTCCTATTCCTTTGGAAACAAGTAAATGCTAAAAGGAGGAAAAGCGAAGTTCCAGACGTTTCAGTTGAAAAAGAGTCGAATCTGATTCCATTCTGCCATTCGTTGTCGTATATGAGTCAGAATAAGTTCATTTACTACAACTTTCGTCGTTTTAAGGATAAATAGCATGTACTGTTTTAATTTAAGGGAATTCATCATATTAGAGATATAGAGAAAAAAAAAAAAAGTTAATGGCTGCGAAGTACAGGTACGAATGCTGCGAGACAGGATTCTTCATTCGCGTCGTTGTAGTGACACTGCTAGTTTTATTTGCTGGGTTGATGTCCGGCTTGACGTTAGGCCTCATGTCAATGAGCGTCGTCGACCTTGAAGTTCTTGCCAACTCTGGAACACCCTGTGATCGCAAACATGCTTGTACGTATAATATACATTCATATGGCTGACCTCTGGCACGGCATCTCTTCATTTTTATGGCTTATTAATTGTTCTCCTATTGTTTGTTTCTGAATGCAATTCAACAGTGTCCTAGTTATCAAAATATCGTTTGTCTTGTCTTATATTCTATATCAGCAAAGATACTACCTGTTGTGAGAAGACAACACTTACTGCTTTGCACTCTACTATTCTGCAATGCCGCTGCCATGGAGGTATCAGTTCTTAAGACACATTGTTTTAAACAGGTCCCTAACATATAATTAATTAAGGAAAACAAGCATGGTTGAAATATTTTTCTTCCCTTTAATTTCAGGCCCTTCCCATCTTTCTTGATAGCTTGGTCCCAGCTTGGGGTGCTATTGTTATATCAGTAACTTTGATACTTTCGTTCGGTGAGGTTAGATTCTTTGCAGCCAGATGGAATGATGGATGGATATACGCACAGATTCTCATAATTTTTCGTTTTTGGTTGTAAACCAATTGAGATTTCTTCTTCTGTCTTGCAGATAATCCCCCAGGCTGTGTGTGCTCGATATGGCTTGGCTATTGGTGCAAAAGTTGCTCCGTTTGTGCAAATTCTTGTTCGGATCTGTTTTCCTATTGCATTTCCAGTAAGCAAGGTGAAAATCATCTAAACATTTTTCTTATCATATACTTACAGGATTCAGATTTTACATGTGGCTAATATACGTACGCCAGTGACTATTGGTGGTATTTTGGACAGTTATTGGACTTTCTGTTGGGGGAAGGAAACGAAGCACCCTTCCGCAGAGCTGAACTGAAAACACTTATTGATTTGCATGGCAACGAGGTATGATCTTAAGGCTTACTAACATCAATCCTAAGATTTCTTGATTCTATTACAGCGAAACTGTTTTTCCCAAGGAGCAGAATTTTATCGTTAAGGCAATTAATTCTTTCTTATTGGCTGATATGCAGGCTGGCAAAGGTGGAGAATTGACGCGAGATGAGACAACAATCATCACAGGAGCACTTGAACTCAGTGAGAAAACAGCAAGGGATGCAATGACTCCTGCATCTGAGACCTTTGCAATTGATGTTTCTTCCAAACTTGACAGGTAACCATAAATATAGTGTTAGTACCCCGAGTTGATTCTCTAGCAATGACGACTGGATGATATGCATCACATATGTATAAATTGGCATTATGCAGAAATTTAATGAGGCTAGTTTTGGAGAAAGGGCATAGCAGAGTGCCAGTTTATTATCAGCATCCAAGAAACATAATTGGACTCATTTTGGTAACTCCTGCTTAATTTATTTCCAACATTTGAGTGGCTTTTTAGTGATTAATGTGATTTATGATCAACTTAACAAATGTCTTATGTTACTGTAGGTGAAGAATTTATTAACCATCCATCCAGAAGATGAGGTGCCTATGAAAAATGTCAGCATTCGCAGGATTCCTAGGTATTTTACTACTTTGATCAAATGTCTTATGTATAATGATTAAAATGTACATAAATGTACATACCCTTTAGTATGTCGATGCAGTATAACTACTAACTGTAATGCCTTGAACTGAAACTACAGGACTTAGATGGTAGTGTGTGTATAAAATTCTGATAGTATTTCAGCAGAAACCTGAGCGTCTGAAATTATCAAAAACCGAAAGAATAATGTAAGGTTGGGACATTCGCGTGGAACTTGCTGCACCAGAAAAGCTTGATACCCAAAAAACTGAAAAGGACAATATCCCTTATTAATGTCGAATTTGTCAAATAAAAGTGTCTATTCCATCACCCTTCGACAACTATTAAGATTTATTGGGAACTAATTAACTCCTTCCTAAACTCCCAAATAAATCGACGTGCATAAGATATCTAGAATATTTGCCCTGTAGAGATTCAAGCATTAGTTTATCTTAAAATTGTCTAGTTCCATCATATCTACTTGTGATACCAGAATGATTGAAGTTGCTTTCAAAATTTCCGGACATCGAGAACCACTGATTGTGAAGAGAAATTACATTCAATCCTGAGTTTACTTGGGCAAATAACATAACATAACATATACGCAAAGCTAAGTTACATTTTCATAATACTGAATGAAGATTGAAAAATGTATTCGCATGGCTTTTGCGCCAGGGTTTCAGAAACAATGCCTCTATACGACATACTAAATGAGTTTCAGAAAGGCCATAGCCATATGGCGGTTGTTGTAAGGCATCAGAATGACAGAGAGCAGCCTCATGTCCCTATTGAACATTCAACCGATGGTAAGCATCGACTCTATCCTGTGGCATGACCAATGTCTCAAGTCAATATTCTTTCCTATAAAATTGTTTCCAACGGTTAATAAATGATCATAAATTCAGAGAGGCAAGTGAGAGTGGACATTGATGGCTTTGGCCATCTCAAAGGAAAATGTTTAAAGACCAAGAGATCACTCAAGAAGAGGAATAGGCTGTCACATGATGCAAATCTTCATAGAGGAGCCTCTACGAGCAAGAATTGGAGTAGGGACTTCCACTCAGAAGTTCTGCATATCACTGATGATCCACAGCGAATGGAAAATGGAGAATGGGAAGCAGTTGGCATTATAACACTAGAAGATGTCATTGAAGAGCTGTTACAAGTATGTGAGATAATCTCTTTTGCGAAATTTTATTCTGTTAATACTCTCAAACAACTTATGCCCCACTGACTTAATTTGTTCAAATAGGAGGAGATCTATGATGAGACCGACTATCATGCTGAAACTAATAATTAAGAATCTTCCAATAGAAGTATATACTCCAAATATATACAGGGAACAATACATCAAGTAAAGCAAAGGAATTTGTTTTCATTCAAGAGCAGGGCAAACTACAAGCTTAAGGGTGGAAAGTAGACTATTAGATTTTGATGTCTAAAATGTTAGCAACTTAGAAATTGTAATTGAAAGTTTGCTACTGACAAACC
Organism: Citrus medica; assembly: GCA_002013955.2. Lineage (NCBI taxonomy): Eukaryota > Viridiplantae > Streptophyta > Magnoliopsida > Sapindales > Rutaceae > Citrus > Citrus medica. The sequence continues at coordinate 16,501 of MKYO02006788.1, forward strand.
ATGAGAATAGCAAACGTACCGAAGAATGTTTAAAGCTTTGACAGTAGCAAGAAATTTTTTTATTACAGCCTCAGTACACAGCCTCAACTTCTGATGAAATAAGCATATCTCTCAAACCAATCAATACATCAGCCTAGGATAAGTGCCAGAACTACAGCCTCAGTACACAGGAAACTCAGAGGCTGTAAATATCCCAAGTAGGTCAACAACCAATAGTTTGAAAAACAATCTGTAGTTCAGAAATAACGTATGTGTATTATGCCATTGCCAGAGAAGTTGCTACTTGCCTGTTCCTATGAACACATAGAATGCATCCAAGCATTACTAGAAACAACTATCCCCATGCAGATTTTGCAGAAAACAGAAGATTTTGGAAGAAAATAGTAATTTTCATGGCTGGCAAAGCACCTTATTGTGATATGCTCAAGGTAATGCTCCAAGAAAGTGACTGCAGATTGTTTATCCTGCAGTAAGTGTTCTCTTCTTGAATCAAAGTGTTCCTGTTAAAGACCTAATTATCGGCAACAATGCCATGGAAGCAGCAAATCAGTGATACTTATTTTGGATACCAAAAATTGTTGGATAACAATACTTGCCACTTCTCAGCAGAACCAACTACTACACAGCATGCAGTGTCATACTTCTAAACAGAGGGCCTTCAACAAGCCACAAAATTGCTATATGAAAACCAACAGTGCATTATTTCTCTGGATTTTGGAGTAAAATTGCCTATCAGATAACAATTACCCATGTGTTCAAAGGACTTTCTGCATTTATCAAGCACATGATCAGAACCAGTCTAAACCGAGTACTCTGTGTTATTAATTTTAGTCACTTCACAATAGTCACTCATTAAAACTACAGAATCTTAGCCTTACTACGGCCTCCGCCCCACCGGCGTTGACGAGCCCTCCTCTTCCTCCCATCCACTTGCTTCTTGGCCTTTTCTTTTAAATCCCTCTCACCACGTCGTTTATACATTTTGAAGGTGATCTGTCTCTCTGCAGCCATCTTCCTCACCTTCTCTGTGATCTCTGCTGCAATTTGTCTATTATACAGTTTCTTCAGACCACGCATGAGCTTAGCAAAAGTATCTGGCTGGGGCATTACATCTGCATCCATCATGTCTAGACAATAAGAACAGGCTTCTTTAACATGTCCATTGGAGAACAAAGAATGAATCCAAATTGTCCATGCATACACATTAAGTTCACATCCTTTAGTAACAATACAGCTCCAAACATCTTTAGCCATTTCAACCTTTTGAGCTCTCAATAGAGAATTCAACAACTCCTTCAAGGTACCATACTGAGGAGCAGATAAAAGACCTCTCCCGACCATTTCTTTAAAATACTCACAAGCCTCAATAAGACAACCTTGACCAAGAAACCCATGAACCATAACAACAAAACTATCAGTCCCTGGACTAAGACCGGCTGATTCCATCTCATTCCAAACATTAACAGCTTCTTTCAACTCCCCTAACTTACAAGCCAACCTGATCACTACGATATAATTACTAACATCAGGAACACAACCGATCTTCCTCATCTCCCCCATCAGTTCCACACACTCTTCTAACTCTTCCTTCTTCTCATGAGCCAACATTATATGCAAATAAGTCAATTGATTTGGCAAAATCCCTCTCTGTATCATACTGTCCAAAATCTCATAGCATCTATCAATCTTTCTCGACTTGCAAAATCCACTTATCAAAGTAGTGTAGGTCACAACGTCAGCCTCACACCCACTCCTTTCCATCTCAACAAAAGCCCTGTTTGCCTCCTCCATTTTTTCCATCCTACAAAGCGCTTGAATCAAAACAGTATAGGAGTTTGCATTAGGGTCACAACCTTTTCTTCTCATCTCCTTCAACAACTCAAAAGCGTCAGTCATTTTACCCATCTGTGCATACCCACTTAACAAATTATTATAAACAACAATATCAGGCTCAAAACCAGCATCCTTCATTTGTACCAACACATATTTAGCCTCCACTAATTTCCCTTCTTTACACCAACCATATAACAACGACGTAAAATGCCTCAAACTCGGTTTAAATCTCTCACGCATTTCATCAAACAGTTTAGCTGCTTCTTTAACGCTGCTGTTTTTACACAACGCGTCTAGCAGACACCCGAACACAAACTCATCAGGCTCACACCCGTACTTGGGCATCTCATCCAACACTTCGATAGCCTTCTTAACCATTCTTGCCGACGCAAATCTCCTCATCAAAATAACAAACACTTCAGTCGTAATCAACTGAGGCTTCTCCTTCCTCATCTCCTCCATCAAAGCCCATACGGCGCCGAATTTTCTCATTTTACTAAGACTCTTAATCAAGGCCCTGTACACGTCATAGCTATGAACATAGTTGGGTTGCTTTGACGCCCACATATAATATCTATAACCTAAATTACCAGCATCACCGCAACGGTTAATCACGCGTTCGGTTAAGCCAGGGCGCAAAACGACGCCGGAATGTTGTAGAGCAAGCTCTAGCTTGGGAAGACGAGAGTGGAATTTTTTTAAGATTCTGAATATCTTTTCAACGTCGTGGGAGAATTCATTATGACTCCCGTGGGTGTCTGTTGTGTTGTCACACTTACAGTCGTCTTCTTTGGTTTTAAGACAAACGAGGTTAGAGTCCAACTGATTTGTTGTCGTTGCAGTTGATTCAACGTGAGAAGCGGCGGTGTTTGGTCTGGGGGCAAATGAGAAGCGGCGGTGTTTGGTCAAGAGTGACAACGCTTTTGAAGATGATCTTTGCATCTTGTTGTTAGAGAACTGTGACTCTTGTTTCGCTGCAAGACTGATAATGATATTACGATTGTTGAACTATTCACGTATAATTTATATTTAAAAAAAAAAGATTGGTGTAAATTTAAACTGTGCAATAGAATGGCCAGCAACTCCGAATATTGTCAAATGAGAGATATAACAATTACAAAATGGAAGGCCATCCATTCATAGTAAACTCATGCCTCTCTATTTCTGAGAAGTGGCGACGTATTATTTGCTATCACAACTCAATTGGAAATTGGAGAGTTGTGTGCGTAATACCTTTTTAATTCAAAATCATCCGATGCCCATGGTAATGCCATGGTATGTGATGCATCCATTGGATAAGTAAGCGTAAAACACACTACAAAATCCTCAAGCGGTGAAGAGCTATATTCATAACAACGATGATTTTTTTCTTTTTTTTTTCCCTGATCCGAAATTGGAACCACTTATTACAACTATTAGTATTTGTCATCAAGCATGCTTTTGTTTGGTAATTAAACCTTTAAAAATAACTGCCGACGCAATTAATCAATATATATCCTCTCTATACAATCCCAATTAAATAAACGTGCATGTATTAGAATTAAAATATGCCTGAGGTTCAAACGTGGCCTTCAAATAATCAGCCATTTCATCATTAGTAATGGAAGGTATTTTCTGCCTAAGGTACATCAATCATACATATATCGAACCTCTGTACTACTGATTTGATGAAATGAGATGGGCAAAGGATATGCTAGAATGATATGCCCGTGATTTAGGTATGGAAGTTGACGACAGTTCTGTGAGACTAGAGACACAAAAGACGAGAGTGTAGATGGCAATCAACTTAAGATTGAATCAAAAGGGAAGTAATAAATGCTCGCTATTACTGCATGAAAAAAAAAAA